>JAHLSL010000056.1:8994661-9035124 GCA_025920805.1 Petroica traversi
GGGCGGGTGGGCTGCCGCGGGAATCGGGAATCGGGCACCGGCCCGGCGCTCCCGGCGCGGGGTATGGCTCCCTGTGGGTGGTTTCCCTGTGGGAGGACTCTGTAAGGAAGGGTTGAGGGGGAATAAGTGCGGGTGTATTTTATAACAGGGGTCAGGGGATGGATGGGAGCGAGAAGGTAACCTTGAGAGCGCTGAAGTAATTTTTAACCTGAGATTGCAGAAAGGATAGTAAATTCTGGAGGATAGATGTCGCAGTACAGGGAAGGCTTGTAGAAAGGAATCTGATAAATGTTAATGGAAAACTTTGAAGCTACCAACGAGAAGACATAGCTGCACCGGGGGACGTCTGGGTTGGATATCGGAAAGATTTTTTTCTCAGCAGAGGTGATTGGACATTGGAATGGGCTGCCCGGGGAGCTGGTGGAGTCACCGTCCCTGGAGGTGTTTCAGGAAGTGGCACTCAGTGCCATGGGCTGGTTGGGTCATGGGGATCTCAGAGGTGTTTTCCAGCCCACACGATTCTGTGAAATATTCTCTTGAATTTACCTGGAGCAGAGGGACCCGCAAGGGAGTTAGCAAGCCCGTGCTAAACAAACACTCTGGCACGATCCTATCAGAAAAGAAGCCAGAGGAGATTTCCCAATTATGTCATGTTGAGGGAACTGGGGAGGTGCCTACGTTTGATCCATTTATATGGGAGATGAGTCAAGACAGATCCTCTGACACAAGCAGCAGAAAGAAGAGGATAAGCAGTAGACAAACAGTACTAAGTTTCTAAAACTGGCTGATATTTACGGAGTGACTCAGGAATGCAGCAGCTTACCTACCCAGCCTGCTGTAAAACAACTTCCTCTGAGGACTCAGCAGAGGTGTGCATGAAGCCATTTCTCTTTTTAAAGGGTCCAGAAAGAAACAGATCAACAGTCTGACTTCTGCACCAGGAAAACCAGTTAAAATAATTTTAAATAATGTAGTTGGTCAGGAGAGTTGCATGAGTTTTGTTGAAAGTATTCCTTCTGGCAGACTGCTGTATAAATCCTGGAATATATTTGGTAAGGACTGGATATGGATATGATGGCTAGAATTGGAGCAATTTATATAATCTGTATGCTTTCCAAAAATACTCCCAACACTGTCAAAAGGCCCTTGAGGGAATTCAGTAAACATAGAATGAATGGAAGCCTTCTTCAGTGGATGGAAAAGTGACTGAAGGGGGTGTGTGTGGTCATGCGCCATGCTGACAGATGGAGCTCTCCTGGGATCTTTATGTAATCCCTTCAGGAGCAGCTGGGGAAAGAGAGTAGGTTTGGATTGGATGGTGGGGAGTTCTTTGCTGTGGGCGTGGTGAGGCACTGGAACAGGTTGCCCAGAGAAGCTGTGGCTGCCCCATCCCTGGAAGTGTTTAAGGCCAGGCTGGATGGAGCTCTGAGCCATCTGGTGTAATGGAAGGTGTCCCTGCCCAGAGTGGAGGGGCTGGAACTTGATCTTTAAGGTGTCTTTCAACCCAAACCACTCTGTGAATTCTGTGAAAAGAGGGTGAATGGTCAGGTGAGGTTTGCTGACTCCTGCAGTGACTGAGGCCTGTGAAAGCTTGCAGGAGCACCTTACAGCCCTGGGTGACTGGGCTGTACCAGCCTGTCATGGCCACGTCATGATCCTGGTATGAGAGGTGATCCCATGTCATGTGGAATCCAGAGTAGGAACCTCATGTCCATGAGGAAAACCCACTCTAATTTTGCATGATTTTGATTATTAAAGGAATGTGCTGACTGATGATGCTCAGGAGAAAGATAAGTAGGTCATAACGCATTTTCATGAAAATATCAGCTTAGCACTTGGTAGCAGCTCATAAAAAGTCAAAAATGTTCACAATACTAAGAAGAGAAACAGATTAAAAATGGGGGATCTCTTTTTGTGACTGATATTTTTGCAATTTATGCTTGCAATTTTAGTGTTGCATGCAGGTTACATAATTCTTGGAAATGGGGAAGGAAGCAATAGAATGAACTGGAAGTTCATTTAGAAAAAGACAGAGACAGCAAGAACTAAAGGAAAAGAAAATCAGCTTCTGCGAACAGGAACCAACTGAGCAGGACTCTACCACTCCAAAGAGTGGTAGTAAATGAGGGGAAATGAAAACTGTCAGTCCAAGGGGAACGTCCTTTTATGAAATGGAGGGAAGTCCCCCACCACTTTCAGACACCCTTCTAAAGAAGGCATGATAATTCTTTATTTTATTTATTTATTTATATCCATTTTAATTCATTTATTTTGGCATAGAACATAAATCATTAAGACAATAGATGTGAAAGTTCAGTGGAAGCTGGAACCTGCCTGTGCTTTTTCCTTTTTGAACCCCTTTGAAAGGGGTCAGGGCCCTGCAGTCCGAGTCTTTCAGTACTTTAGTCACATTACTGATTTCTCTCCACTGCCAGCATGTGAGAGAGTCTGGGTGCCAAACCTGTTGCTCCAGTTTGCGAAACAAGTAGCTTACTACTGTGACATTAGGCATTTTGTGGATTTAACCAGCATGTGTCCTCTGCAGTTCTCTTAAATAATTCCTTGTGCAGAGCATGCCCAAACTGTTTTGTTGTCTGCATGTGTTTCTGTGCGTCTCTTCACTCATAAGTACGTCTTGCAATTTTCTTTGGAGCTTTTGTCATGTTCCAGAGACTTTTCAGGAAAACACTGATCTCATCTGGTGAGTAAGAACCAGAATGTCGAGGTGTTCAGTAAGTGGAACGAGTTAATTTCAGCCATTTAAAGCTCACTACCTGTTTTTGTTTTGTTTTGTTTTCCCCAGAGTTGATAAAGACAGGAGTGGAATAATATCTGATAATGAACTTCAGCAAGCATTATCCAATGGTAAGTCTGTAAATAAAATGTCAGGTAGTTCATTGTACACTTCATGTTAAATTTCTTGTGAGAGTAGTTAATTGATGCCATCATTCTTTCTGTGGAAGGGAGTGGGAAGTGTCCCTACCACTCACTACTTTCTATTTAATCTACAGCAAAGGGTGGAAAAGGAAAAATATGAACAATCCTTGTGATTTTTTGTTTGTTTTACATTGAGTATTTGTTGTAACCATTACTGGTCTGTATTCGGAGGAATGAAGGCGTGCATATCCCTTTATTTTTTTCCAGCTCTGCTTCCTAGAAGTCATAACCAGTGATTCATTTATTCCTTGCCCATCACTACTGAACCTTTGTGTTTTAACCAGGATCAGTGTATAACCTGAACAAAGCTGTTATAACCTGTATAACCTGAACAAAGGAAAACCAGCCTTTTCACTGCCCATGATTTGTTTTTTATACAGTATGGTGGAAGGAAATAAAGTATGTTTGGGGTTTTTCCTAACAGAGTAGAAAGATGCACTCTAGATCTAGTATTAAAACTTTCTTGTTGTAATACTCAAAGAATAACTAGGGTATTGTCAAAAAACTCATGGAAACAAAATAAAAGATGAAGCATTTTTCCAGCAGCCTATTTTTACTTTCCTCCCATGACTCAGGGTGGGTAGGGCTGTAATCTGTGGGATTTTTTTCCATTCGGAAAAAAATATTCATATTCATGCTGTTTGTTCACTTTTGAGTTCATACCAAGTTCCCTTTCTCCCAAAGTTTATTCCTTTATCCCTCCTGTACTTTGTGACTGAGAAGGGCTTAAACTGATGTTGTGAGCTACAACACACACATGCTGAAGGCCCCCTTTTTGTCAGTAATTGACAGACTTGAAATAAATTTATAAGGCTCTATTTAGAAAAATTGCAATCTTGTAACTGAATTTACTAGAATATTTGTTTCATAATGTATCTGATAAATTAAAAGCAATGTGTTGTTGCTGCCAGACCTGATCCATAATTAAAATTTTGAATAAAATCTTCAGCAAAAACTAAGTTAAGTCACCTTTTTCATTTAGATTACAGTGCTGTTTAGAACTGTAATAATCTGTCATTCTAAATTTTACCTCCTGATTTAAATTTTGTATATTTTAAATATCTTCTTATATGAACTTGCCATTTTTAATTTCATATACTTTAAATATCTCCTCATATGGTTGAATTTAAGGGTAATAGCCAGTTATGACTGAGCTCTTTTCTTTCCTTACTTACAGTGTAGATTAGCAGTTTCAGTGCTTTGCAGTTATGAAGAAGCCTACCAAGTGTTAGAAAAAATATTTACAGAACTGTAAGCTTCCTGCATTCCAAGAGATTGTAGATCTTGTACACCAAAGTCACTAACAATTCACTATATTATTTTCAAAATATATCCTCTAGTGGATGGTTGTGTGTGGCTGTCCTGCAATTTAACATGGGCTAAAAGAATGTTATTCATTTATTTTTAAAACATTAATAAAGTCTGCATCATGCTCACTGAAATTTGGAGTTCAGTGTGGTTTTGACAGTTTGACATTTTCAGCCTGTGTTATATAGATAACAATGTGCTTACATGGGAGGGGCTGATTTTCACTTTGTCTAACTGTGCACAGTAAAATCCTTTGCTCCCTTCTTGTTTTCTTCTGTGCTGCTGTGGGAAGTTAATAGAAGGGTCAGGAGAAGAGAGACAGGAACAGTCTTCACTGTGTATTGGAACAGGCTGAAATCAGTACAGTTCTTCACTCTGGAGTTGCTCAGATTTCACTCTGTGGTGGCTGTATGTCATTTGAATATTTCAAGATCAAATAAGTTAACTTTCAGACTGTATTTTCACTATTTCTTCTTGCTCTCTTCAGTGTTAAATACTGGCACCTTATTAATTCCATTATTTCTTATTATGTGAGGAGACACACAGCTCTAAGGTTGCTATGTTCTCTGTCTAAAATACTGCTTCAGCATTTTTCCTCATCTCTTTCTCTGCTTACGTTTCTCTTTATGTGCCAGTAGTCCCAGGGCCTGCCTGCAGTGCAGGGCTCTCCCAGCAGAGTCCCAGCACTGCCCGTGACCCAGCAAAGCCGACGTGACGGATCCCAGCACGCTGGGATCCCTTCTGCTGGGATTTGTGGTCAGCTGATGCATTCCTGGGAGTGCCTCAGCAGTGCCCTCTGCTCACCGAGTCCTTTGTGCTCCCACCGATTCCTTGGGTCCCTGCAGGCAATCACAGGCACTTAATTATGTGCTGCTTCACCCTCCTGCTTCCTTCACGGGCTCTAGAGAATCATGGTGAAATTCTAAATAAGGCACAGGATTTCTCTTCGTTTAAAGCTTAATGCTTCCTTAGCTCTCAGGAATGCTCTCAGCCAAGTGAAAACTATTTCATAATGACTAACCTCTAAACACTCAGGGAAGTACAGAGCTCCTCTGCAGATGATGACTGATCAAGCCCTTTCAAGTAGCAACAGTTCTTGGTCTAAAAATACTAATTCAAACTAACTCTTAATTGTTTTACAGAGGAGGTGGGATTTGTACTAAACAACTCTAAATTGCAGTGTGTGATTATGCCATGCTAGGAACCCTTTCTTTTACTTCTGTCAGAAACTAAATGCCCTGGAGTAGTCCTCTAAAAAGGAAATGAGCAGATGGGTTTTTTACCGAGGAACAGATATGAGAACTTGGAACATTTCTGCTCCTGTCAGTAGAAAAGAGGTACTTCAGTTTAGATCTTGCCTTTTATCCAATTTACCCTTCCTGACAGCCTGACAGGATGGAAAAGTCCTTCTTAGCTCTTCCAAGGTTTGTTAGGCTTTTTTGTGGCAGCCATAAAAGTGCTGGTTTCGGTGTGGTATTTTTAAAGCACTGGTCTGAAGTCATCTCTGAATGGTGAGACTTTCTTACTTCCAAGCAGCTTTATTTTTTTAATATGCCAGCACCATGTCACATAGGTCTGAACTCACAGTTCTTAACTGATCTGTTTGTTTGGTTTGTTGCATTTTTTTTAAATATAATTTAGTTTTGAGGAACTAAGTAATTCTTTCTGTTTCAGGTACGTGGACGCCGTTTAATCCAGCAACAGTCAGGTCAATTCTTGGTGAGTGTAGTTGTGTGATGTGACATAGACCTAAAATATGATTTGTGATCTGTTCAGATGATTAAGAATGTCCTCAATTGCTACACTGTATTTTTTTCCTCAGAGTGCCCAGCAGTAGTGAGTTAAATTATTTTCCCTCTTGATTCATAAAGGAATGCCCTTTGCATACACACATGTGCACTTGTCAAAGTAGCCCGAGAAAATGTTACTGCATTATGGATTAGATAGTAAAAGTAAATGTTTTGCTCCAAAAATACCAAACAGAAGCTTTACAATGCTTGAATTCTGTTAGTGTCTAAACCAATTGTTGGTAATGTGGCAGGTGATAGTGGTAGAATAGAAGGATAAAGATTCAAGCACAATAAATCAAATCTTTTCTGTCACAAAGGTCATAAATCCAAGGACTACATTTTTTGCTTTGTTTTCTGTAAGTGTTCAGCAGCAGTCTGAGTTCCATCGCTGGGTAATATGCTTTTGTATAAAGATAACAGTATCTAAGTCAAATGCAGGTGAATATCCCAGCACTCCTGGGAATAGATGTAAGACTTTTTATGTGTCCTTAGAAAAGAACAATCCACTCCTTGCACATTTTGATTTATCACTGGATGATCAATCAAGTCCTCAGTATTTTCAAATTGAAAATGAAAACCTAGCAAAAATAAACATATGTGATTTATTCTGGTACTTTTATCTTGCTTTATCATTTTTTCCTTCAGTGGATGTCTGCTTGCTTTTTCTTGGCAGAACTTTCCAATTTACCAGTTTAGCAGTTTCTTTTCTCTCTTCAGTACCTTCCACAAAGCACTCTTGCTATCTACTTAAAGTCCTGGCAGATCTTGCTGAGGAATAGTATGACTAAGGTTTTATATGTGTTTCTTACTTTTTATTTCAGGCATGTTTGACAGAGAAAACAAAGGAGGTGTGAACTTCAATGAATTCACGGGAGTCTGGAAATACATCACAGATTGGCAGAATGTCTTTCGAGCGTATGACAGAGACAATTCTGGAATGATTGACAAAAATGAACTAAAGCAAGCACTAACAGGTTTTGGTAATTCATTAGTAATTACAGTTTTTATGACTGGGTTATGTCATAGAATGAGCTGCTTACTCTTAGTGTTGCAGAACTACACTACTCTGACAAATGTGACTAAAAACGGGGCAGGTGAAGGGCAGCTCTCCTTTTAGATATAAGGTACCTTTTAATGATGTACATGCCAGAAGCACATGTTTTTTAAAGTTCTTTCCTTAAATAGAGAAAAAGAAAAACATTCCAACATGTCCTGACACATCCAGTTCCATTCTCCTCTGTGACATGTTCTGAGAGTGTTCCCAATGCTTCAGGCAAAGTCTGAACTTACAGGGTACTTGATAGAACTTGCCACTTTTAAAAACAAGGTCAGCTGTCTATGCTGTGAGAGCATTCTGATGGCTAAGGAACTTTCATTCCAGTCACTTCACCTGTAAAGACTTGAGCTGCAGCCCTAAACCATTCCCTCAATCAAACAGTCACCTTAATCTGTACTTATATTTACTCTATATATAATTATTATTAAGCATGGGTTTTACTGCATGCATTTTAGTTTAACAGAGATATTTAGGAAAAAAAATCATTGTATCTCCTTACTGATTTCTGGTTTTGTTACACATGCCTGCTAAACAACCTTGTTCTATTTATAGAAGGACTGCAGTAATTGAAACCTTTTTAAGTATTTCTCTTTTTCCAAGGTTACCGACTGTCTGATCAATTCTACGATATCCTTATTCGGAAATTCGACAGACAAGGAAAAGGACAAGTTGCTTTTGATGATTTTATTCAGTGCTGTGTTGTTTTACAGGTAAGAAAGAAAATGTACTTTGATGTCAATTGAAAAAAAGAATTACCTTTTCTTAAGCTTTTCTGGTTCTCACTTTAACAGTGGATCTAGAACTTGCTTTTATTTATAATAAGCCATTTGAACTAAGTATGACAAGTGCTAGAAATGTCTTCGTGTCTTCATTAGTAATTCCTTTGCATCTCAAGTAAATTTGATACAACGGATGAGGGACAAAAATGCGTAAAATAGTGTCCATGTTTTACTGTGTCTGTTAGTTCAATACAGACTTCAGAGCTGTTCCTGCAGGGGTAATGGTAGAAATACACAAAAAACCTCCCAAACTTTCTGCAGCACAGAGAACAAGAGAGAGAGACAACATTGGGGGAAGGCAATTCCCTATAAAAGCAGCATCTGTTATTTGGACACATCAGTTGCCTTTGTATTCATTTGTAATACAAGGCAATTATAATTAATTACAGACTTGAACTCTGCTAAAAAGGGCTCTGAAATGGAGTATCACTCAGCTGATGTTAATGAAAGCATGCTAGTAATTGTTCTGGCCTGCTGTCCATACTGCCTGGCATCTCTGGGCTTATACAGAGACAGCTCAGACAGCAATGGCACACGAGGCATATTTGCCTAGAAGGTGAGATTTGCACAAGGACTGCACTGGATTCTGTTTCCAAATTACTCACATGTTGCATGCTTTTCCCCCTGCTTTAAAACCAGGTGTCCAGAGCTGTCTGGCCGATAAAGAAGTGCCTAGACAGCCTTAGGATGCATCATTATTGCAGTGAGCTCTCTTTATATGCAAGACTGTGAAATGGCTACAGAGGGAACAGAAAGAATGCATAAGGCTGTAGAATCCCAGGTGGCAAGGGGCAGTGTGGCAGTGTGAACCTCCCCAAAGAACGAAAATGTAATTTTTGTTCTCTCCTCCTCAGAGACTGACGGATGTGTTCCGACGGTACGATACTGATCAGGATGGCTGGATTCAGGTGTCCTATGAGCAGTATCTTTCCATGGTCTTCAGCATCGTATGACACTGATAACCAGGAATCCCACACTGGCATTACACAGACTGGAGCTGCCAAATCGTCCTCTACTGAATAAGATCACTGATGTATAATAATGGATGTAATATCACATTGTTAAATTTTGTATGTTGGTAATCACTGTCAGAATCTGTACTTGAGTTGGTTTTTATTTTGTATTATTGTATGGTATGACCATCTCTGCTTACTGTAGTACAGAAGCACAGAATCTAGATTTAAATGGTAAGATGTGGAACGTTACCTCTTACACATATCCTGCATGGGAGTAATGACTCTTTAGAAATGCCAAATTAAAATAATGCTTGTTAGTCTATGTCAGCTGAAAGCCAGAAGTTGCACAACATGTTTTGCATGTGCCTTACTTTTATAAGAGTTTAATGTATTAATTTTTAATACAGAATTTAAAATTAAGTAAAAATACTAGGACAACTTTTAGTCTGTTTCACTTTTGTACAGCTTTAAGGGGATGGTGAATTTATTTCTGTATTCTCATTTTCTACGATTCAGGGCTCTCTCCACTTGGATGGCCTTCTTTTGTTTTATTTTCTAGCTGCCTCCTTCTTTCAGGGTATCCTTGGGATGGCTTCAAATACAACTGCATCTCCCTTGATAAATTCCCCACAAAAATGAACTCTGACTCTGAATACACTCCCTTTGCTTAGTTGTCTCATTTAGCATCAGAAGTCTTTTTGTGCTGGAACATTTATTTGAAGTGGCCTTGAATTGACAGTCAGACCTTCTCATAACTTTACATCTCACCATTTACTGATGAGAGAGAGTTGAAAAACTCAAGCAAGACAAGTAATGACTGATTCATGTCACACACCATCTCTTGCAGTAATTCTGAAGAAGCAACTTGGAGAAAGCAAAGACAGCTAAAAAAAAAGTCACAATGTTACTTTCAGATGACCATGAGACTGGCTCAAATGGTCAGAGAATGGTACAAATAACACCCAAGGCTGCAGGTTAATTTCCTGTATGGGCCATTCACTGAAGAGCTGGACTCACTGATCCTGTGGACCCCTTCCAGCTCAGACTATTCTGTGATTCTGTGTCTCATCCAGAGCAGTGTCTGGTGGCAGGGAGAAGGCAGCAAAGCGGCAACTGTGCAACTGTTATCAAACATCTGTCATGCAGAGAAGCTGCTATTTGTCAGGTGATAATCAGACCCTTAGTGACAGCTCAGCAACACTCTGAACACCCTTCTGCTGTCATGTATGTGGGGAAAAAACAATGTTCTCCATAGCATAAGCAGAATGAAACAAGGTGTTCTCCCAAAGCACTTTAGGCAATGTCACCCAAAAGGCAAGGAATTGGTTTTGGGTGAGGAGGGAGATCAGGAATAATGGCCAGTGTCAGAAACTACCTCAACCAACAGCTGTGAAAGTTACTTATGTTTAAGGAAACAAGGGAAAAATACTTCCTTGAACCTTCCCTCCCTAGAAGGCTGAGATAATAACTGTTTATGCTTTTTCCAGAAACAAAGCAGAAGAGTCCCAAATTTCTGGGCTCTAAGAGCTCCCTTGTTTCTTTCCCACTAAGGAATATGTCCCTCTGGATCACACACCCATGTAAAATCCAGTAATTCTGGGAAGCATTTTGAGAAGTATTAGTAAGTCCAAGGTACAAACTAAAAAGCTGGAATCTGAGAAACTTCCCAAGCTGTCTCCATGCCAGCTGGCTTTGATTTCACTGCCCTTGGTGCAGAACAGCTGGCTCCAGCACTTCCTAAAGGAGCATCACTGCTGCAAAGAATCACCAAGGTGGCTTTGGATTGGAACAACTCTTGCCCCAGTGGGAAACACATTTCTAGCAGGTACGCCACAGACCAAGAAACTGGCTGAAAAGTAGACCATTTATCCCCAGTCCAAGAGATGTTCCAGGCTGGATTTTTATCCCTGGCTTTTTAAGGAAATGGGAAATTTGCTCCAAGGCCTCAGGTGCATTCTGAGAACTGTTGCCTCCATGCCAAGGCCTGTGATGTAGCTGCTTTGGTGTTGACAGGTGCCAGGCATCCAGTGCTGCTCTGCAGACTGACAAGATCTGCTTTGTGAGGTTGTTTCTTGAAGGACTGGAGTCTAGACAGAGGATTTGTTCTGCTCCAATTCTATGCTACATGAGAGCAAGGTATAGCAAAGGGTTTTCTTGGGAGTACTCAGCACTCCACCGTTCAGGAAAGCTTTAGTAAATCAGTGTTGTCTTAATTTGGTAACTACTGCAACTCCATTTCAAAATGCAAGAACTGTTTCCCCAGTCCAGGACTCTGCACAACAACAAAGGAGGGACAGTAACTGCTGCCCAGAAGGAAAAATAAGAACGTATAGGTGGAAAGAGCATTGAATCTGGTGGAGTTCATCCAGCTGCTCTGTGCCACTGGGGTGTACAGTAATGGCAGTAAAATCCAAAAGGGAGTGAGAATTCAGGAAAAGAGTTCTCTTACAACCTCAAATAAAAAGGTCTTAACCTGAATTGACAGAGCTGCAACAGTAATATTTTCTAGCAACATTTTTTCTACAGTTTCAGAATTTTAGTTGCACCACACTTTCAGTGAGAAAAAAAAACTATGGTAGTAACATCTGTGTAAATAACTTTTGGTAATTTTTAAATGTAGATACAATAACTGATCAATCCTACAGACTTTTCAATCAAAACTCTGGCAGACACCCATGGTAGAAAAATCAAAATTTTCCCTTTTAAGCAAGAAGGTTGACTATGTAATTCAGTGGATGAAAGTGTATGGCACAACTACGAAGTGTGTGGCATTATAAACCACTCCAACACTTCAGAAAGTATGAGCAGTAAAGGAAATAGTGAACAGGAATGAATGAAAAAGGAAAGTGGATCCTTTCAGGTCAATGAAACAAAACAATGACAGAGGGAAAATTTTAGGGAATTGAGTTTACATGCTCAATAATAAATTGTTTTCTTGAGTTTTTATTAAAATTTAGAGAACAAGATCCAAAATGTTTTATGACAGCTCATGAAGATTAACCTTGCTTCAGCACAAGTATTTAATGCACAGAGACACAGTTCTGGGAAGGGTGAGAAGAAAATTGATAGTCCACAATGCAGCAGTGAAAAGGAAAACAGACACTCAGGAGTAAACTGTCTCACTTTACTTCTTTTTCTTCAGCTCCATGTAAGCTGGTTTTAATTACATAAAGCAGACATCTAAAGCCAGGCATTCGTGACCATGTGGCTCTGATACACATCATGAACTGGTAAGTATTACTCAGTTAGTGTGACATCTTGATTATTTATTTTTTCCTGTTATTTTTTCTGATTGCCTTATGGGTTCTACTATTTGTAATATCCTTTTCCCAGTAGAAAGAATCAAGAATTTTTATTTTAGCATGGGTCAACCCACCAGATGAGTTTTCAAGACAATTTATAATGATTTCTTTTTGAACACCATGATTTAAAAATCTGCATATAATTGACACCATTTCTTACTCTGCAAAAACAAAACTGATAGATCCCATTATATACCAGTCCTCTAGTATAGATTACATTTTCCTCATACAGCATCACATTAAGACAGAGAGTACCTTTGGTGTGACACTCTCCTTTCTTTGTTTAAACAGAAATGTAGTGTATCCATTTCTAAAAATATGCTAATTATAAAGCCTCAAATTAGTGGAACTGGCCTTACATTTGTGTGAAGAAAACAAAACCTGTATTTTCAATGAATATTCTTACGTAGGTAACATAAAAGTGAACCTTTCTTTCTCTTCTGAATTGAGAAGGGTATTAAAAGCATTATTAGCTTTTTGCTGACAGAATAATTTTAACATATTTTCAAAAAATAACAAAAGGGTTTCCTTCTGTAATATACTAAGATATAACAAATACATTACAAAAAGCCTAAAGAAAATAGTATGTTCACCCGTTATGTGCAAGTTCATGTTCCGGCTGTATTTCACATGTTAAAAACTTAAACCCTACTTCCCTTTACCTTTCCCAAGCCAGTCAGAGTTAAATGCAGTCTCTTTCCTGAAAGACAAGTGATGGAGATTCTCAAATCTCTTCATCTGTTTCCAGTTCAGCTGCTGTTGCTCCTTAATCTTTCTCTCTAGTTTCTATTAGCACATTGACGAATGTCTGAATATTTATTTCTAGAAAGGGGAGATAAAGGTATTTATTGTTACTTCTATCTCATAATATTTCCATAATATAGCATAGAGAATGTGAAAATGACAGTTTTACTATTAAGTAGCTGCCTAGTTAATGCACTAATTCTAGTACCAGAAGAATAGCTTGCATTTGTCCAAACTCATGCCTAATGACAGCTATGCATAAGCATATACCCACTTCTCTTTAAATCCCTCTCATAATCTATCTCCAAACCAGAAACTTTCATTTTGAGTAGTGTATCACTATTCTTAACATTAATGGCTATTTCTACAGTAACTGGAAAAAAAACTGTCATGTAATGAACCAGCTCTTTGATAACATTTCTCTTGTTATCCCAATGGGTTTTGATCCATTTGGATTATCTATTATAATGCCATCCAGGTTTGGTTCTGCATGTATTCCAATAATTTTTTCTTTATGCCAGTATGTTCCTTTCCCATCAATGCAAACCTACCAGTACAACACATGATACAAACTGCTAGTTAGAAAGATGACCTAGGACAAACCTTTCAAATCAGGAAATTTTTGTGCTCTCAAAATCTCCTCTCACTCACTGCTCCATTTAGTTGCCAAGATGCACAGTGTCCTCAGAGAGGCAGTAATGCCTTTCTTCAGCTGGTATGGATGTGAGCAGAATGAGCTCAACTCCCCTGAACAGCACATCCTATCTCTGCAACCTGCAATCTCCTGCTGATGTTACAGCAACCACGCTGACATAACTCATTTCACACGATGCAAACTAATCTCAATCTTACTTTGAAGTGCTGGATAATATGGAGCCAACTGCTTGAGCATCCTTGTCATTGTAGGTACATCCTTTCCTAGTAGTCTGTTCACAGTGTTGGGAGGACGACCAACTTGAGCTCCATCAAACATCTCTTCTGAGCTTCTTAACTGCTGGTGATCTCGGTACGAACCACTGCCAGAAAATGAGTCCTGCTGGGAACTCCAGTCTCTCTGGTAGCCTGATTTCTGATACCTGAATCCTTGACACCTGGATTCCTGCTTCCAGCTGGACTCCTGCTTCCAGCTGGACTCCTGGCTCCAGCTGGAGTTCTTGTTCCACCTACAGTCCTTGTTCCACCTACTGTCCTCATTCCACCTACTGTCCTTGTTCCAGTCATTCCACCTGGTGTCCTGGTGCCACCTGGAGCCACCTCTTCCTGAAACAGCAGAATTTGTAGAGGACGTACAAGTATTCACAGATTCATTGTTCTTGTAAGAGGAATAGTTTTGTGAAGGATAGTTTGTAGAGTATCTTCCAGATGAATGATATGAGGCAGAAGAATTGGGATAGGGTAATTCTTGATCACTTACATGCCTTGCTTTTGTACACACTTGTTGATTCCTCCATTGAGTATTTTCCCTGCCAAATGAGAGTCTGTTTTCATGGAGCTCACTTCCTTGCACATCACTGGATATGTATTCTGCTGAATACGCCTTCACTGGGCTGGTCTCATAGGAAGAGGCCCCTACAGCCGAATTCCTGCAGGACACAGAGTTTCTGAGCTGTCTCAGCCATTGGCTGACACCACTGACAGAACTATCAGGCTCAACAGCAGCACAGTCCCTGAGTGGAGATATCATTGCAAAGTTGTCAGATCTCAGATGACAGGAAGATGATCCATCTTCTGCTTGGTAATTGTTTGAGGGAGCAGGAACAAAAGAAGCAGCTTCAGAACACTCTTCATATTGAGACAAAAAACCGTGATTCCAGTCAGAATTTCCTGGATAAATAAAGGGTACTAAAAGTTAGCAAAATATTGAAATACCAACTGCAAACACAACTACTTTGAGATTTTATGAAGTGTCCTTCTGTTCTTTTCCCATTTCCTGCGTTTGACATCTTTTCACCCAAAAATTCTAACAGTAAATAAATGGGTTACTGCTTGAATTTCCATAACCTTTACTGCTCTAACACTGGTTCTCAGACAGTTAAGTCATTAAAGCTTCAGAAAATGATATCCTGAACTGACTCAGACATACAGTACACCAACTAAGCAGCACTATGGCTAGCCATAAAAGTAAATTTTCACTATCTGTGCAGTCCCCAGAGTAAACAAACTAGTAGAACAAAATATCTAAATTACCTTCATATTCTCCATCTGGCCCATAGTGTTCTGGGATGCTTTTAGTTTCTGGAAATTCATCTTGAGGTACTGACATCAATGGGCCTAAACTGTTGGTGTAATTTTCCTGGGTAAAGCAAAAGGTCAGAATATTTGCCAATGCAAGAATTTAAGAACTTTACAAATTCTAAGCAGCAATAGATTTCCCACAGAAAGCTAGCAAAGTACAATTTTAGGTGACAGCAAAGTCCGTATGAGGGATGAGTTGTTATCACATTATACCACAATTTTCCAGACTGTTATTTAGAAAAGATATGTGTCTGGAGAACAGAAGGAAGTGGTGAAGACAATGTCTCCTGTTTCAAATGTATTGCCTCATCTCTCTTATCATCACCTGGCTACAATATAAAACTGGTGCATAGGCAAATCCTGTCTCCAGCTGGGGAATGCAGAATGGAAGATTCAGCTACAGAAACAATATTTAACTGGTGTTGGTGGCAGCATTTGCCCAGAGACAGTTACTGTAGCTCACCTGACATGGGAATACAACTGAGAAAACAGTCTGAAACAGCTTTCAGAAAAAAAAACACATCCTGAATTTTGTGAACCAGTAGCTGCCAGTGATGAATCATTTTTTCACAAATTCTGGTCCTTCTTCCAATTCCTTTTTCCACAGGTAGTCAACCTCTTTGCAAAGAAGGTATGGAGGTTTGTAAGGACTGACAGATAGTCAAGAATATCTTGCCTACCTTAATCTTAACAGATTAAAATTCTCAACTGAGAGGAGAGCTACAAGTTATGAGAAAGACAGACCTACCCACAAGCCCATGAAAGAAAGAAGTGGCACATTTGGGTGGCACTTAAAGCCTCATTGATCTTAGAACAAAAGCAAGGAACCAATGCAAAAAGGGATGAAAATCTGTTATCAAGAAGCAAAATGGTGCCCAGAACAGAACACACACCAAAAAAAAGTCATAACAGATACATGGTGATGGAATACTACGAGAAATGTGCAATGCAATTAATATCTTTGTCACTTAGAAATTGTAAAAAAAGAAAATTGAAGTATATTTTACTGGGACTTCTGACCCATGCCTGAACTGTTGCAGTTTGGCAGGGTGTTAACACAATGAGTTTAACAGCTCCTTTCCTCCCAATGCTAAAACAGCTCTGGACAAGATTAAGTTACTTACTGCTGCCTTCTGTTCACAAAAGGCCTTCAAAGCTTCCATGAGTCCCTGTGTAATGTGAACAACAAGTGTTGCTTCTGAGTCTGAGGTGATGTGAAAAGTCTCCTGTCAAAAAAACATGGTTAGAATTGGTCATTAGAATGCCAAAGAGTCATACACACAAATAGATCAAAGTTATACTCTGATTTCAGTATGACCAAATTTATGCTATGGGTTAACATATGGCACATATGATAAATGTATACAAAAATATAAAAACATAAAATGGGGAACATAATTATGGCCTGATAAAAGGTAAAACATAAACCTGGATTTCTGTGCCACTTCTATACTGTCAGTCATAAACATTTTGTTACAGACAGAGAAGGGTACATGTCCTAAATAGATGTTTTCTGTGTAGAAAACTGAATAAAAAATAAGCTTCAGGCTAATTACTAAGTATATGAATTTATGCGTGATTACAATAAACTAAAAGAATATAGGCAGTCTTTTGTAAGGAATAACTGATTTCTGTAGATAAAAATCAATTAACTACCACATTTTTTTTGTACTTTATTGATTTTCCATTAAACTTGCTTTTTTTCTCTCTCCATCTGAAGTCACAAGTAACCACAGCATGGAAGACAAGAAGCACACATCTCAAGACATTCTACTTCTGATTTTGGTGTATAAACACAACTCAAACCCAAATGAAATCTTCCAATTGCCTTAGGTACAGAATATGACTTGGACAAAATAAAATGGTCACCACAAATGGTCAGATATTTCCATAAACCCAAAAGACAAACTGAGGCTTACTGTGCCACAGCAACAGAGCTGATAAAACTTCCCCAGTCACTGCAAGCCCAGCAGCTGTGCTCTCTCTGATTGCCAGACCAGACTGGATCCTTGTGCTCAGCATTATCAATAATCCCATTACAGGCACTCAGCAGCACTTGGGCACCATGGGTGCTGCTAATTAACACTGCTTGTCAGGATGGCTCCTCAGCAAAGGGGACAGGCCTTTGCTCACATTTAATCCAGCCAATTGCTCTGAGCTAAGCTACAGCTGCACTGATTCTTCAAAGGGCAGAGTCCATTAAAATACAAATTAATGTTGCATCAGTAAACAGAGGCTCCTTCACAATATCCACTGTAACCTACTGGTGAATCCTCACAACTCTCAGCACAGTAATTTTTCATACATACCAAGAACTCCAGAGCTTTCTGTCTCCGAACAGGATCGTTCTGTGGGATTGTAGAATAGGGTAAAAATTTACAAGACTGAATTTTACAGCAGCTGTTGCATCATCTTGTACAGAACAAGACCTTTTAATCCTTTATTCAACAACAAAAGTCAACACAAAAAAAAGATATAATTTCAGGTCAGAGCCATAAATATGTTACCTTAGATCCTCACTATCAGTTGGTAGCAGCACAAATACAACTGCACTACTTCCAAGATCAACAAGAACACATTTAAATCTAAGCCACACAGCTAGAGGAACTATGTTTCCCAGGCTTTCTTCACTCAGGACAAAATCATGTTTAAAATCATGTTTAAAAAGTCAAGTGCTCAGCTGCATTTAGCATGGTACCTGACCATCCTGAGGCCTGCACAACCAACTCTGCCACTAAGATAAAAATGAGGCACTTCTCGTTTTCGTTTGAGTCCAGTGTAATCAGGACAGATACTTCAGTGATCATTTTGAGTTTCACTTTTGAGTTAGAAAAAAGAATTGTAAACCTTTAGATTTATCTTAAAACTTTCACTATAGAATACTCTTGATCTGAAGAGGGACAAAACAGGGAAATGGAGACTGCAGCACAGGCTGGGTGACCTGGCCTGCAGACACTGGCTCTGAGACTCTCAGTGGCTCTGAACAGGATTTATGAGAGCTACAGTGAATCTACTGTATTTTCTCTTCCCCTCTGCTGTGATGAACATACAACTCTAACTCATTAGGTCAATTGCTTCTGCAACAATATTATAAAATAATAAATGAAGCCAAAGAGTTAACGTTTTCCAGAAAAATGAAAAGCAAGCATAAAGAAACTGCTACAATATGAGAAACTTGTGGGTATGTGAACACTTGTGTGGAGTTATTGTCTCTACATACCTCATGCTTATAACCATCTTCCCACCTTAAAAGAAAGAAATTACAGTATTAAGATGCATTCTAAAAATCACTAAAACATTAAGTTTACTCATAGTATCTAGAACCAAAATATTTAGGTTTCCAAATTTTTACCATTTACCAATAGTGGATCCCTTTCTCTAGGAAATAACAGTGTTTGAAATATGCTATAAAGGTCCTTCTTTTGACTGACTCCAAAAGAGATCAGTAGTACAGATGCACTTCTTTACAAATCAGCTAAAGGAGATGACTAAAATAATGGTGAGCTGTGGTTTTTTTCTTCCTATATAATCAGCTTTTTATAAAACTTACTCAGCCAATGATATATCAAATAGAATGGAAGCAGCTTGAAATTTCAATTGCAATTACTTTTTGAGTGCAGTATTTCAAAAGCCATAACTACTACTTCCTCACAGACAAAAAAGAACAATTTACAGAAGAGGAGTAAGTACAGTGGAAAGACAATGGAAGAATTTTCCTCATATGTCATGATGTTTGCTACACAAAAATGGATAAGATAATCTCTTTTGATTCCCCTGGAGGGGAGTACTCTCACCTTGCTTTCTTCTTCAATGGGGCTAGAAAATGAAAAAGAATTATTAGCAACATCACAAGGTTTGCACTGTGTTACTGCAACAGACACGTTACACAAACAGAACAGTTACTGGCCATCAAGTGGCTGCAGTTTCTGTAGAGCAGCAGATGGCACACACTGCCATCTTAGAAATCATCTTAGAAATCAGCAGGGATCCTTGATGAAAAGTCTGTGGGAGACTTGTGCCCTAAAGGCTTTGCAGGGTACCTACAGCATCTGTTTTCAGGCAGCTGAATTCCACACAGGAAGGTTGTATGGAACAAACTGAGGTGGGCATGTCTCTTCCATGCAAAAAAAAGTTACAAGGTTTGCATATGGTTTTTCCTGAGCAAATACCAGTGAACCTAAAAGCTGCACATACGATAGCTAAGTTTCCAACAAGAAGTTATGGGGGTTGAATATCTGATCATGTCCTCTCTATCAGTGCACAAGCATGAAGAGGGAGGGAGGGAGGGAAGCTCAGCAAAATAAGGCAGTCTAAGTGTGCTTCAGAGAACCAGTTCCTGCAAGGTACATAACTTAACACTTCTTAAGCATTTATCAACACACATGTTCCAGGATAAGCAACAGGACATGTAATAATTCTAGGACAAGTGACATCTTTACCCCTACAAGATGAGGCTGCAAGACTTTTGTTACCATGTCAACCAGCTCCCATTAACGTGGTTAAACATGCTGGTGAAGAGCTGTTAATGTTCATTTTGTCACTTGCACACCAGTACATGTCACCAAATGGCTTTTCTTAATTATATCCTCAAACTCCCTCTCACTATTGGAAGGGAGTTTTGAAATTTGCCAATATGATCTAGTCTACATACAGCTGCTAACCCGGTAACAACGATTTTCTTCTAAATAACCAGAGGGATTTTTTTGGAATTCACTTGATGTTGGCCCTTTCACCTCACCAGAGCAAACCTTTGTACTGAAAGGCACAACACTTTTGCAGATAGCTTCCCTCTTGTCCATTTTTCCAGAGTTTCATATCCTGTAGGACGGGGTGGAATCACTTTTTGATGTTCCAGATTGATATTTGACCATGTCTTCCACTTCTACAGAAGTCTGCTGACTTGACTGATGTCACTTTACTCTGAACTGAGAATTACTGAGCTAATTACCTTGTCACATTCCCTCTTCTTTGCAAGAGACACAGAGATCAAAAAGATTTTCTGCTGCCTTGTTTGGCAGAACAGCATTCAAAAGAACAAGCCACATAAGCCACCAATGATCAATCAAAAAAAAAAATTTAAGAAAATCACTGCTAAGGCAGGCTCCTACAGCAGGATTCACACTGGCAAATTCTGTTCATCTATGCAACCTTCATCCATTTCAATCAAACCCACATTCCTTCTGATATTAATATTAGAGTCAAAAGGTATTGAGGAGGTATTCTTTCACTTTGGCATCATTAAGGATCTACAGCACATCTACAGAAACAAAGGATGTAACTCAGCCATACTGCATGAGGGAAGATGCTTGGTTTATATTTGTGGGTTTGGTTCCCATCTCTTGTTCCAATGGGTTTGTTATAGAATGGTAATTTCCACTTTCTCCAGTGATTCAGCATGGAAGTCTTTTGATGATGGAAATGAGGTGGAGGAGACTTTATCAGCTTGTTCAAAGAAAGCCATCAAGTACCATTTTTCCATTCATTTTCACTTTCCTTGATGAGCAAATTACTGCAGTTATCATAAATACCTCTGGGACCAAGAAGTTAGAAAACATCTGAAGAAGACTGGAAGTCTGGCAATTTCCTTCTTTACTTATTTCAAAATCACAAAACCCAGAAAAATCTCTGAAAACATTTCATGGTATTACAAGTTGAATATTTTAAATCAGTCAAACTAATTGAGTTCAATTAGTAAGTCAAATTAAGCCAAATATCAATCACATAAAATCTACTATATTCAGGAAATTCAGACTTACATGAGGTAGCTGGTCTTGTGTAACCTTCAGTCTAAAAACAGAAAAAATTTCATATTAGACTTTCTTATTAAAATTGCATAACAACAATCTCTACTGCAACTGCCTTTAGGAAAGGAATAAGTATTTCTATTTATGCCAACATAATTAAATTGAATTAAATTAAATTCCTCACACACAGATAAAGAATCCAGTAAATTTACAGGAAATTTGAGAGAAAATTTGCTTACATTTGAGAAAATTATTTAAGGTAAGTAATAAAATTTCTGAACCAATGAATTCAGACTGAACAATTTTCTATTTAAAAACGTAAAGCTTTGGTTTTTTTCAGATTAATTTCAATACTACTATTCTTTTCCCCAGATTTTTCAGGGCAACTTTAAATTGAGCCTTAGCTCAACTCACTGCTACACCTCCTAAAAACACACTCAAATTTAGCTTTAAAATTAAAGATTTGCCAGCAGTACTTTTAAAATTTAGTATATCAAACATAAATGCACTGATAGAAGACACATTAACAGATACTTGACATTTACTTCCAATTACCTTATACATTTTTAATCCTTCACTTTTCTCTAGCTCCCCTGCTATCCGTTTGAAAAATGAGACTTTGCATTCTTTTGGATCTGTTGGTTTTTTCCTCATTTTATCTGGAAATTCTTTAGACTGTAAACAAAACAAGCTTGAAAAGGTTAATATCAAAATTTAGCACAATATTTAAAAATTTACACATTTCACCTCCTGGACAAGCTTCCAGAAGACTGGTAAAATTGATTTGAACATTATGAGGTAATTTCTCCTCTGCAACACATCTAATCAAATTGTAGAGCTACTTAAGCAGGCTTCAAAACAAAAAAAGGATAGCATGCAAAGCTTGCTACTAAAAGGAAACACCATCTGTACAAACCCAGGAACGCTATGGACATGCTGGGGAGTAAGAAAGAATCCAAACGTTTTAGGAACCTGATCCTGAAACAATCCAAACACTCAGGAACAGAGTTTGGTGCTGATACAGACAGGCAGCCCTGGACTGCACTGCCTCAGCAGCTCACAGCATCAGAGCTCTCCTGTGGGTCTGACCCAGGGAGAACTGCACAAGTGCTGGCAATTTATCATATGGGGGTTTAAACTTCAAACGATCTCATTATTTAGGAAAAAACATAACAAAAGGGAAGTATCATACAGAAATTTTGATCAAAATTACTCACAATGTATTCTCTTCTGTGTTTAGAGCCACTAAGATGTTCTATCATAGGTGCCATCTCTGTGTTACACCCACACAGCCTGCACTCGTAACGTGGATCTTTTTTTCCTTCATATCTGATTTCAACCACATATTCTAAACCTGCAAAAGCAAGAGTTACAAATATCTGTATTTTACTACAGGCTACTAAAACAAATGTATTCTTTTCAATGCTGTTCATTAAATTCAAAATGAACATACGAAATTATTCCATTTGCAGAAATTGACACTCCCTCAGGATCATTACAACACTTCTTTGGACTTAATACCCACATCAGCTAAATTTATCTCTTTCCAATGTCTTATTCTGAAAGGAAATACACCACCTATGGCAGATTTCCAAGCCCACCAAAAATATTTCATGCACCTTTACTCCTGTCTGGGATATTTTTTCAAGAAACTAAGAAAGAGAATGAGAATAGGAAATGCCCTGCAAATGTCTAGATTATAAAACTGCATTTAAAATACTTAGTCAAACATAATTTGGACAGTATCCGAGTAAAAGCAGATGTAGGGAAGACATTAATCACTTCACAAAACTGCATCTTTCATAATCTAAAAATGTTCCTAAAACTTTTAAGAATTACAGGAATGAAAATGGGATTTTTCTTCATTTTCCTACAAATTACAGACTATCCCTTAGAAGTGTTCAGAAATCTTCAAGCTTGAGGATTATTACCTAGCATGAAAAGCTGTACTCTGAAAAGCTGGAACATAATAAATTTAAAGCAGTTTAAAGCAAATAGGAAAACCCTGCAGCTGTTCCCTTATGTCATAATTTCCAGTACTCTGTATTTGTGTTGGGTTGATCCCAGCCAGCAGCCAAGAACCACACAGCTGCTTGCTCACTCACATACACACCCCTCAGCAGGGTGGGGAGAACACTGGAAGAACAAAAGCAACAAAACTCAGGGACTTAAAGACAGTTTAATAAGTTAAGGAGAGGGGTAAAAAAGCCCTAAAACCAACCAACATGCAAAAACCCTTCACTCACTTCCCCACAAGCAGAACAACACCCACCTACAGTTTCTGAACAGCCACCTTGGAAGTCAAACCCTGCTTCCCCCCTTTTTCTTTCTTTCTTTACTTCAACTCTGATTGCTGAGCACAACATTGCACGGCACAGAATATCCTTTGTGCCAGTTTGGGTCAGCTGCCCTGGATGTGCCACCTCCAGTCTCCTGCCCACCCCCAGCTTGTTCAAAGGGTGAGGACCCAGAATATCAGAACAGTCTAGATGCAGGTGCACTGCTCAGCAACAGGAAAAACCACTGGGGTGTCTTCAAAACTGCTTCAGGCACAAATCCAAAACATAAGGCTGCTATGAAGAAATTAAACTCCATCTCAGACCTGCTATAGTATCATACTGCTAAATCTTAACTCTGAAAATAAGCTATCACCAAATGAACTGAAAGGGTTCTTGCAACCAAGGCGTTTTCAGTTCAAATACAAATATTAAAGTATTAGTACTAAAAAGCCTAGCAATTTATTATGTGGAGTAACTAAAAGACAGTGCACTAAACAAAAAAATTTTCTGCTAATACTAGGAAATTTGCTCCTTAGGCCTTCATCAACAGAACCTATTTCTCTAGGCCACCATGACACCCTTGGAACACTAAGGCCACTGACATGCAGCCCTGCTTCTCTCCTTAGGGTTGCCTAATCTAGCATTTAGAAAGAAAGCATTAAAATTAATGTCCCTACTTTTAGTAAAGCCAAGGACACTGAGGAAAAATACCTCACTAAGGTGAAATATCTGTATAACCCACCAAACGGAAAGCCACAAAGAACCACGACTGATGACAAGTCTCCAACAGCATTAAATGCAGTTGGAGGCCAGAAGGTAGCAGTGCACCCCAGGGGTCTGTACTGGGTTCAGTCCTGCCCAAAACCATCATCAATGATCTGGATGATGATGCAGAGCACAACCTCAGCAAGGCAGGGAGGGATGGCAGATACACCAGGGGGGTTGTGCTGCCATCCAGAGGGACCCTGAGTGGCTGGAGCAGGACTGACAGGAAGCTCAGGCAGATCAACAAGGGGAAGTGAAGTCCTGCCTCCAGAAAGGAACAAGCCCAATACATGCTGGAGGAAGTACATTGGCAAGAAAAGAGCCAGTGGACACTAAGCTGAAGATGAGCCAGCAAAAACTGATGCTATCTGTAGCGGTGGTTCAAGCTCAGAGAATGACATACCCCCTGAAGAATTTCTGGGGGCCTAGAAAGTGAGGCCCCTCTGAAGGTAGAGTTAAGTTTGGCCTTGGAAAGGGAGTCGAACTCCCCCCGCCTCCCCGAGTTAACAATAGTATCTTGTGTCTCACTCTTTCCTCCCTTCCTCCTTCCTGACTGCATCCTGACCTTCGACCCTTCTCCATGTCCTCCCCTGTACCATTATGAGATAAGTTGTAACGCTCAGAATAAAAGTCTGAATGTTGGGCGATTCCGGGTCTTTTGCCCCTGAGCCCAAGCAGAGCGGACCCTCGTGTCTTGTGTCTGATTTGGGGCTCCGGGCAAAGGAACACTCTCTCTCTCAGCACCTCTCTGGTTTTTAGGACAGCGGCCACCATCCCAGGGAAGCCCGGCTCCCAGCGAGGGGAAAAGAAGTCCCTAGCTGAAGCTGACTTAACGAAGAGGAAGCTCTCAGAACAAGCCGCCGAGCCGCCGGCCGTCCCTGTGGTCAGCTGTCCGGCCCTCGCCACCGGCCACAGCTATCCTGGACTGCACAAGGAGGAGTGCTCCTGACAGCAGGCTCCACTCTGCACTAATAGGGCCATTCCTGGAGTGCTGTGTGAAGTTCTGGACTGCCCAGTACAAGAGACATGGACATAAGAAGGGCCACGGAAATGGTGACAGTACTGGAGTATCTCTCCTGTGAGATAAGGCTGAGAGAGCTGGAACTGTCCAGCCTGGAGAAGGCTCAGAGGGGATCCCATGACTGTGTATATATATTGGAGGTGAGGGTGCAAAGAGGGAGCCAGGCTCCCTCAGTGGTGCCCAGTGCCAGGACAAGAGGCAAGGGCACAACTGAAGCAGGAGATGTTGTCTGAACATCAGGAAACACATTCTGACTGTTTTGGTGACTGAGCACTGCAACAGATTTCCCTGAGAGATTGTAGTTTTTCTCGTTGGAGGTATTTTAAAGCCATCTAGACATAGTCCCACACAACATCCTCTAGGACTTGAGCAGGAGTTAAGACCAGCATAGGCCCCTTCCAACCTCAACCATTCTGTGATCTGGGAAAAGCTTCTTGACTTAGATGGCTCCTTCAGGAACAAATTAACAGTTATGGAGGCCTTTATAATACTCAGTGCAATAAGCTAAAATTTAAAAGGGGTGAGATAGTTATTAACTACATTTAGAGAAAATGAAACAGTAACTGAAGTCACACCTTTTATTTCAAAACAAAGCCATTTCATCAATTCAAAGCAATTCAAAGGCATACAATTTATAAAACAAAAAACCCATACCAATTAGAGGTTCTTCTCTTCTGGGATCATCCATAAAATCCTTCAGACAGGTTATATTCTTTGTGAATTCTCTTTTCACTGAAGAAAAAAACACAGACATAAAGAAATTACACATTACACAGTTTACACATAACATCTATGATCTTAAAGGAGTTTCTAATGGAGACTTTAGTGTGGACAAAATTCATTTGCACTCTGAAATGCCTAAGGAAAACAGGCAAGACCTCAGTCCGCACAGAAAAATTCCTACACTTAGTCTTCAATAACAATTTTACATACAAAGATTTAAGGTTTTCAAGAAAAGAAACAAATAAGCAAAACTTCTAACATAATTCAATTTACCAAGGAAAGATATCCAGTTCACATTTATAGCATGTCCCAGACTGTGTCAGTTCTCATGAAAAAAAAAAAAAAGCCACCAACCTTCTCCTCCCCTTAAAACCCTAATACTTATACAGCATTCTGGGACTGCTTGTTTGGAGTCTCAAGTTCAAGAATGATATTGCCTTAAGGATAACAAATAACACAATCTTCACTAAAACAGCAAATACCTTTTGAGCTCTGGGCAGCCCAAAGGCTGCACAAACACAGCTGGTATATTCCTGAGTCCGAACTAGCAGTGTTTCAATCAGGGCTCTCTATCTTGCTCCTCACTGAGTTACAATAGCTTGGTTTTTGCTCTGCCTAAAACACTTCTACAGCATTCCTGCTCAGCTTAGAACACTGGCAGAATTCAGATAAATACACCTGCAAAACAATCTCAAAGAGGCATTAAGTGTATTCAAATGTTGGACATTATAAAAGAACATGATGAAGTGTTAAAATATGTATTTTCAATCTGCAAAAAAAGGTGCAGAAATAGAACTCATCTACCTAATACTACATATAACTGACCAATGAATTGCATAAGAGTCATTAACCCTGCTAGTTTCTTCAAATCGGGGCAAACAGGTAAAATGCCACAAGCAGTGAACTGTTACTGTATTCCTTCTCACTAGGATGTCAGGTTTTGGCTGAAAAAAACCAACTACAAAACTTCACAAAGATAGGGAATTCCATATTCATTCTTAAGTATTCATTCCATTAGAAATATGCTTGTGATGCCAACATGTCAAACTCCTGAACTGCACACCAAGAACAATTTCACTAAGTTGCCCCATTTATATGAAAAACCTCTGGCAATTTAACAGTGCTACAAAATACCTCGTGGGACACCTCCTGCCACAACAACGTGGCCCAGTCCCTACAAAATTTCAGTCTTCTTAAAACCTTTTATGTTTGGTGGGTTTTTGTTTTCACCTGAGGTGACATGCAGCAGTAGCACAGTGTGACCAAGCTGACATGTAACAAGTTGGTGCCACATAATTCATCTCAGTAGAGTTCTATCAACACATAAATGCCTTATGTCATCCTCATGCCTTTTTGTGCCTGTGCAGCAGCTCACTGTGAGCTGGTTTATTCCCAAGACAAAGGCACGTGATCTTTCAGAATTCATGTGGAAAGATTCACACAGAAAAAAGTTAAAGGTCTCAAGGTAATGGCCATTTTCTTCTTGTTTCCTAACATTCAACTAAATACTTTGTCTTAGTATCATTTTAATAACAAACAACTCATACTGTTCTTGGTTTGTATGCTTTTGGCTCGTCATACTTTCACTCTGTCATACATGTACATTGAGCCTGCTGCAAAGTTTTTTATTTAAAACTTCACCAACTAAAAAAATACCAGCTAGTTCACTTAGACACTGTCAGATAATCATGAAGACAGAAACTACATCTCAGGTCCAAAAGTCTTTCTGTAAAAATACTTGTAGCTTCATATTATCCTAAGATCTTTTTTCACATAAATTAACCAGAGTACAAAATAAAAGCAATGGTTCAAATGTTTGGCAGCTTGCATTGCTTCTTTCTAGACCACAATTGAAACACCTGCTTTAGTCACCATTGAAATAAAAGCACTGATTTCCAAGCTTCTTCTGAAAAAGGCATCATTTATCTTCAGGTACCTCGTTTGAGCACTCGATACTTCAGCGGAATTTGGATTAGAGCCGAAGAACCTAGGAAAAGAGTTTGATCAGTTAGACTATTTCTTCCCACTTGCTGTTTACTTAATAGATCATTGAAACATGCTACAGAATTGAACAGTTATCTTCATTTTGCAGTTTAATTTAGGCTCAGTATTTCATCTTGATACAGTTTCCCTTTTTAACTTCATTGCTCTAAGTCTCTTATTCCATTCCCTCCCCATCAACCCAAAATACCAAACACATGAATGTCACAGAAACCCAGAATACTCAATTCTTATTTGTTTTTTAAGTGCTTTTCATATTGGATACTTATTTCAATTACTGTAACTATTTGGTATTGTGCATGACAGTCAATCTGTGTTCCAGGTACCCGACAAAAGCTTCTGGTCTAAACATTCAGAACCTAAACACAGTCCCAGGCACAATTAATTCAGTCATTAAACTACACCTTCTTTTACATAGGGGTCTGTATCTATTTCTAATCACTCAGAGCTTGAGAGTGAATGTTAAGGTGTGCACTTACACTCCTGTTGGAACTTCTCCCTTGCCCCACTTTCCCTCAAATCTACAGACACTCACAAACCACCACGCTTTAATGATGTTGTCAATACTTTGTAAGTCACAGCATTCAAAATTAAAACAAGGTGATATACTAATATTCATTTGATGGAAAAAGTAAAACTTTAATTATTTGCACAGATAATTCCTAATTTTGAAGTTAAAAAGTTTTCTACAGTCATGGCAAACAATATGTTGCATACATAATTTTTTCCCCTTTCTGCATAAGACAGAGTTAAGAGGTATCAGACCAAATCAAGGTTACAAACATTTTGCAAACAACTCTGCAATATCAACATAAGGGAGGGGTATGGGAAAGCATATCTCCCTTGATTCCCTAAAATAAATTAAGAATCTTTTTCAATTAAAAGCTTCAAAGTATCTGGTAGCAAGAACAAAAGAAGATCCCCAGGCATTCTGCAAGTACAATTACTTAGTGTCAGAGTTGTTCAATTAGTGTCTGAAGCTCAAGTTAAGATTCCAGGTCCAGCATGTGCAGACAACATGGTTAAATGCTAAATTATACAATGGGTATATGAGGAAAAAGTGCTTTATTTTGTTTTCTAGGAACAAAGTGAATTTACAGAGAATTGCACCAGAAGCAGTTGACAGCACATTTTTCTTAACATGGTTAGAGTTTACAAATATGGACAAACTAAAAATCAAGTTGTAGCTGCTGCTATCACCAAAGGTGGCAGAGTGGGGAATTGAGATTTTTTTTTCTTATTTAAACAAAAGAAATAGCATTAAGTAAAGATCATTACTGCCCACAGAAGTTTAACAAAGCAGTTTTGGTCTTGAAGACTCTCCCATTCAACAACACCAGGTTTCCAGGCCAACATTTAATTCATTCATAAAACACCCTCAGAAAATTCCCAGGCAACAGTAATTTAGGGGATACAAGCGATGCCACAGCTTCAGCTGAGGGGAACCTTGGGAACACTGAGATACTGCACACACAGACAGATACTCTACTACACTGCAGAGTATCTTATCACCCATTATTTGCAACTTGTAAGAATGACTACTGCTATCCTTGTCCAGTTCAAGGGGGATGTTGAGAAAGCAGAGTGTTCAGCAAAGCGGCTACCGCAACAAACAACCCAGGGCAGATAATTTATGAGAGCAAGTTGGGGAGCTGGACTTCTTTACTCTGGTGGAGACTAAGAGGAGATATAATAGCATGGATACCTGAACAGCAGCTACAAAACATCCAGCCCTGTGGGAATGTGGCAAAGGCATTAAAAAGTAGCATCCAGAAATAGTTGTTTCAGGGGCAAAGATTAGATATTAGGATAAAATTCCTCTTTAAACACCAGAGCAACTACAGACTGATTAAACACAGATAGCAGACTCTCTGCCCATAAAGATGTTTAAGGATTCACCAAACAAGTGATGATCCAGCACTGGAGTAGTCCTGTTTCAATCGGGAAATTGGGAAATCACCAATCAGTCTCAGGAAATCTCTTCCAACTAATTATTTTATTTAGTAAGAGCTATTTTCCAAAAACTAGCGACATACATGAAGAAACAAACAAACAACCCAACAAAAACAACTCCCCCAAACCCCCTTTCCATTCAATATTCAATTACAGAGTGCTGAACATATAAAAGGTGGAGAACAAAGAAAAACCTGTATGTGTATTGCAATGCACACACATTCCTAATGATTGCCAGAAATATAACAAAGGGGCTGTTTCAGACACTGTCAATTCTGCTACTCAGCAGCAACAAGGATGTCTTGAGCTCAGCCCATTTTGAGAGGATGTGCACAAAGACACCAGATTCTATCATGTAAAGGTAGCCCCCAAGAGAAAAGTAGTAAGGGTGCTGAAATAGTGTTCAGTGTTACATTTCTACTGTTATGGCTTCTGAAACATTTTTTCTTCTAGTCTTTAAGTCAGAAAAAGAACTTCCAGGCTTTTCCTCTGAAGACTTAGCAGGAGTAATACAGCCAAAAACTCCATTCTTATCCATGTTTAACAGGCAGTGAGCACAGAGGAAGATTTTAAAACGTAAAAATTTCTTATAATATTAAGCTGAAATGCTAATCAGTAAGGTTGCCATTGGTGAACACAGGCAGAATACTCAACGTTTGTGCCTTCAATGGAGGAAGAACTTGTCATCAGTGCTGTTTAATAACTGCAGCTTATCTTCAGGCTGGATTCCTCTCCTTGACTCCATGTTTTACAGAACAACCATAATGAAGCTTTCTTTACTCAGAGATGCAGGTTAGTAGATCGGGTAGCTAAGCACATACAACAACCCTTATTACACTTTTCATTTGTATTGCCAAAAGAGCAGTACTACAAGCAACCTCTGCATCATACTGCAATGAAACAAATTGCCACAGGATGTGAGAAAAAAATTTCATTAATTCACTCCTCTCTGTGCCATATGCACTTCACCAATAAAGTCAGGCAGCCCACAAAGAGCTTTAACAGAGCTCACACTCTAGGATGCCTCTTGCTTGACCTGACTAGTTGTCTTTTTGCTACTTTCCAATAAATGCTTGCTTAATGTGTATATTGGCATTGCCCATCATTTAATGCACCTTGTTCAAAGCAGAAAGCTTGCAAAACTTCTCTATTTTGGCCAGTAAACACCAAGAAAAAAAAAAAAGAAAAAGCAATGTTCATTCCCCTCCTTATCCCTGAAAACATGAGAAACTGCCTTAAAGAGCTGAAAGAGGTATTCCAGCTGTCCAATTATATCACTGTACAAAGGAAACACATGACTGAAATTTATATGCTCAGCTCAGCTTTGATTTAACTCTCTTAGTAAGGTCTCAGAACTTCAGCATCTTCTATTTCCATGTTTTCCATTATGTTGCTCTCCTCTGAACTGATGAGGAGGGGAAAAAAAACCCCCCCCAAACCAACCCAGGATATCCAATTCTGTCATTACCACAAAAACATCTTGTGGATAGTTTTGCCATATGGAAACTCACATGGTAACATGACAAAAAAAGACATCTTTCTTACAGGAAGTGGAACTACTCCAAAAACAATATCTGGAATCAGATGCATTCATCATTTAACTGACTTCAAAGGCAAAATGATTGTACAGTCACCAGGTTACAGTCACTCACCACTTCAGGATTATCAAGTAACTTTTGATGAGTTCAGAAAGGATTCATGGCACACCCCATTTGCAAACACTCAGAATCCAAATAATTTGTCATTTTAAATTTTGGTTTACAAATGGCAACAGCATTAGAGGTGCTCTCCATACTGACAAAATAACTTTTTTAAATTATGAAGCAAGGAAGAAAATGCAGGTGTTGGTGCAAAACATTCTAAAGATGTTAAGCCTCATCTTCTGAATTATCTGCACATTTTCAGATAGTGCACATTTCAGATACTTGTCAGGTATCATCCTGAATGATTTCCTAGAAAAACTTTACCTTCACTTTCACAACATTTTTTCCTGGTTCTTTCAACTCCAGCTCTGTGAACAAGCTGTCACATTTCAATTTCCGTGGAATATTTGACAGCATGAACATTAAAACAGACTTGCAGATCCAGTACAATAACAAAAGCTCATTAATTCATATACTGAAATACAATTAGATTCATACTTTACATAGTGTACCTAATTTAAGAACATCCATGCTTTCCATGCTCACTCACAAAACTTTACTACTGAACTGCATAAATGCAGTATAATTTTTGTTCATGCTTAATTCATATGTCTACAAACAGTAGGAAAAAAAACCTGCAGCTATTTAAAATGAAAAAATAAAGGTTAGACAAATTAATAATTTATTCTTTTATATCAGTGACAGAGCATGATGAATTTGCTGGATCTGCTGGACCTTGAAAGAGAATTATTTATTCTCTATGTCCATGGGAGAGTTCATGAAGGTCTGCATACATATTGACTATGTAATTCTGCATTGCAGCTCCCAACACATCTGAAAAGTTACCTAGCAAAAAGCTTTTCTACTCGTAAAAAAAAACACAAAGCAGCACAACTAAAACTTACAAATAAATTTAATCAGGCCAAATGTCAGTCTCTTTGGACAAATAAACCCTACCAGTGGCTTGCGAAGTGACCTCCCACATCTCAATCTTCAGTGAAGCAGAATGCAATACTGACAGAGTACAATAAAGGAGACATCAGTAGTATTAATAATATTTTTTATTAGAAGTAAGTCTCTAATTGCTTCAAAATGATTGCTGAGGCAGAGAAACTTCCTGGATAAAACCACATCTTGCAAGGCTTCTGACATGTGGCACCCTGTGATGTTGGGACTCCTTCAGAAGTTAGAGCTAACTTGTTTACCCAAAGCTTCTAGATTCTTCACTTCAATGATCTGATATTTTGTCTTCTTGGTCTGCAGGATACATCCCAGTTGAAAGATTCCAAATCACGACACTTCCAAAGACACAGTATTTGTTGCAGGCACACATTCTTCACTCTCCATGGAACACTGAGATTGTAGTTCATACAATACTGTTTTTCTAAAGCCATAGGTCTTTGCAACAGACTCCTGCACTGCACCACTCTTTTCACAGTCTTGGTGCCACAACTTCTTGTTCAGGTCACACTTTCTGCCACACGCATCCCATACATTATTCCTCCAAAACCAGATTTTATGATCTTGAAGAAAGAAACCCTTCAATTAACAAGTATTACTTGTAACAATCATTTCTGACAATAAACTGAAAGAAATCTGTAGAAAAATGTCTTCCATTAAAAGACTTTGACCAGATCCACACAAATCTATTCTTGATGCTGAGGAGTTAAGTACAATTTTGTGGCACTTGAATTTGTTGGACTTTGAGAAGGCTTCGAAGTTTTCATAACTCTTCATATTCTGTCAGAGGGCTTCATTACCCTGTAGCAGTCATGGCTGCTGAGGCAAAATCTCATAACTGTTCTCACACTTGAATGACACAGCTTGCATTAATTCCCTTATCAGTACAAAGCCATGAGAGCAGCTAATGAAGCCTTTTCTCTTAGAAAAGGGCCTCTGACCAGTGTTTTCCGAGATCTTTGTGTGTTGATTCTTCAAGGTCCAGTAAGTGGTGAGCTCCTCCTGCAGCACTTCCCTCAGTACAGAGCTGACAGCATCACTTTTCCCTGTGCCAATGTGCATTTTCTGGCACCTTTGATCAACTTGGTTCAAAAAGGCTGAGAGGTTCAAAAGACACTGGGGAACAGATGATAAAGGTGGAATGTACGCCTTGTTTCTTGGGAGAACAGGCTAAGAAGATAAAGTAGAACTGAAAGGCTCATGTCTTGTGACTGACAGTATAACCATTTTGGGTTTTAATAATCTCATGGATTGTTATCAGTATTCCCACATCTGCTTATGCCTCTGCTTCCTGTATGTCATCCTAAGTAGCTTTACAACAAGATTTTCATTTCCACTGTGAGCTAGGTATACACCACACTTTCAACCTTTCACCACAACTCTTGTTTACATTGACATATGACAGTCTGGATTCAGATTCTCAGTTTCTAGGGGAAAAGACACTCCAGCAACTGAATTCACCTTGAACACATCTTTGCTCCTCCAAGCAATACAATAAAGAGAGGCAGAACATTCCTGTGATGCAGCCAAGCAGCTTCAGCACTGGTAGAGTTGCATCTGCAAGAGTGCTGTGTTAGCCTGCTGATTTAGCTTCTTAGCATTCTGCCGGAAGCTTAGCAGTGAGTGCATCAAGCTGACAGACAAGTGGGAGACAGTTCAGCCTGGGAAGGGAGAAACTGTAACACTGACTATACACCCCTACACCAGACAGATATAAATATTTATATGTGAAGAGACATAATTAAGGTTTCCTACTCTAAAACAATTCTTTGCTCACCACTTCACTAGAAAGAAATCACAGAAGAATGTCCAGCATACAAAGAGAAACACGGTTACAGACATATAAATTGGCAAATGCAAATACCTCAACTATTAAAAAAAAGAACAAAACAGTAAATCCCCAAGCAATATCTATCCTAGGAGGCTGGAAGAAAAAAGCATTATACTTACTACAGAGAGTCCTGCGTCTCAGGGCTTTCTCTTGCTTTAATTATGAAGATGCAAGTCATCCCAAAATAAAATAAGAAAAAGAAATTAATGTGCTGCATCATTCGAAGGAAAAACTCAGCACTTCCTGAGAAGCCTTTGCAGATGAATTTCATTACAGGCCAAAGTTTCCATTGTCAAATAGGAAAAATTAGAGCCTTTATGATTTTCTGCAAAAGCTGGAAGTACTGACATAGCTGTACTTTCAGTTAACACAAGGTTACTTACAAGAAAGCCCTTTATTAAATGAAATTTTAAGAGATGATTATGGCTTGAAACACAACATCTGAAGGATGCCAGGAAAACCTCAAGCTCTGTATGATTACAGTTCCTAAGTTTTCAGAAGGTATAGTTCCAACAACAAAAAAAATTAGAAAAAAAAAACCTCACCCCAAAAGGAAAAACAAACTAAGTAAAGCAGCTTCCCCACCATTTTGAGTGGATTTGGTTAAATCTTAAGGCTAGCCAAATCTCAGGAAAGATCATTCATATCATGAAGAACAGGGAAATGTCATTCACAGGCTGAATCCAGAAGAGATGATTGCTTTTTGGCAGAATCTAGAGAAAAGAGGAACTTAAATTTTCCATTCAATAGCTGAAGCAATCCTGACTCATTTTGAGCATTTTCTGGCAAGGAAACACAAACTTGTCATTTACAAGACTGGAACAATAAGTATAATCATTCTACCAGTGCAGCAGCTGTCTGTCCAGAGCAGTCCATGGAGTTAAGTGCTGTATTTTCAGTGTTGAGTGACACAGAAGAGATGCTGGGTGTGGGTGTGACAATTCAATAAGAAGCAAGGCTGATACAAAAGCCAATTGTTTAAGAAGCCAAGTAGTTGTATTTTCATGGCAGTTGTAAGATAAGGAAGTTACCTCAGTCCAGTTATTGCCACAGATAGTGAACAGTTTTATATAAGCTCATAAGGATTTCATAAGCTTAGAACTACAGACAATTCCTTGCAGTTATGTTGTTCCAAGTGCTTTTCTTACTCATTCTCCAGTTTTACAACAAACAGCTGCTAATACCAAGTTTTTCAGACAAGCGCAGAAAACATTAGCAACTGTGAGCTGCTGCTCAAGGAGAATTTCCTCCTGACTATTTTCAGTCAATCAGCTTTGACTTTGCATCTGGGTTACTGCCTTTGTTAGTAACAGAAATGCAGTTTCACAACTGAAGCTAAGGGGCCCATTTTACTTGTGATCCCTGTCACTAGATCAGGAATTCAGATTCTCACACTTTAGGTAAGAAACTTATTCTCTGTTCTGGTTCAGGGATTGCAACAGCTGTTTTTGAGCTAAGACTATGAAAAGTTAGAGCAACTTTTAGCAAAGTGTCTAACTTTGAGAAGCCAAAACTCAAAAACTACTGGCTTTAAGGGTTCAAACATTCTGTGCACACCATAATATGTGCATAATATGAGCTACTGCATAAAGTAGCTGTCTCCACAATTCAAATTCACGGTTATTCAACACAACAGTTTCAAGTGCATATTTAAGCATTACGTTAACATAATTCAGTTTTTCTTAAACATATATATCTTGAAATATATCAGTTAGATATACAAGGATATGCATGGAAATTCTACTTATTTTAGTTCTTCAAGCTCATAATAAGCAAATCAAATTTTGGGGTTTTGTTTTTCTTCTGTTTGGTTCTTCCACACAAAAGGAAAGCACCACAATTTAAGTCTCCCTGGATTCATGAAGATATGCTGAACACAACAGCATGCTTTCTGAGACCAAATATAAACAACCCAACAGCAGCAAGGTCATTTTCCTGTAACTATCTACGTTAGCATTCCAAGTATCAACACAAATATGTCTGACTGAAAAGCTTAAACAGCAAGGGTTGGTTTTACTGCCACAAGAAAGGACAGGAAAGTTGCCTGCACATCAGGTATTTCAACCATGAGTTCAGATGCACAACAGTCAGGGGTAAGAGGCAGAAGAAATGAGAACATTGAAATGGTAAAGACAAAAGCTAAGAGCTCTCTTCACAGATTTGAACATTCCTTGTCTCTAATGAGCCTGTAGAATCTTGAATACAGATTTTTCTCCTTTTGGGACATGGCAGGCATTTCTACCTAACTCCAGATTTGAAGGGAGGGTAAGGAAACTTGCATCTTTGATAGAACCAGAACAATCTTCATCTGTGTTACAAACACAGTTCACAAAACAGGCAACATTCTTCTGCTGATGCCATACCTGCAAGGGGCTGTTCGAAACACATGGAAAAAAGATGTTCCACTCTAGGATTTCCTTTCTGGCAAACTGAACTATAAAACTTAATCATATTCACAAAAACAGAATAAATTATATCATAAACCACCACACTCCAGGTATATATACAGCAAATGTATTTTATTTGGGGACTGTTTTCCCATAAAGCCTAGATTTTTCCTCAGCTATGGTAAAAAAAAAAAAGCCAAACAAATCCACTTTTCATCCACTTTATATCCCACATTACTCTCACAGGCTTGGTTCAAGTAAAAGGATTAGAAAACATATATAAACGTTCCTTTCTAAACATTTTACATAATGGCTAAAGTGAAAATTTAACTATTTTTCAAAGTATCAAATACCAGCCAACTTCAATTTTTAGATCCTCAAGTTATACACACATCTATTAATATTTTGGCTAAGTCACTTTCCACAACTCCCCATCCCATTAATAGCTGTTCTGCAATGAAAACACAAACCCCATAATTATGCAATTATGCAGAGGTCACACAGCACTCAATGCACAGGACACACACAGACCTGTACTGTGATCAGCCCAGCCACACAATCTTTTGGCCATCAGCACCTTTCTGACAAGGGTTTGGCCTTAGGAACTTACAGCACTAGAAAAAATTAGAGATTGAAGTATGCAGAAACCACCTAGACAAATATCTTATGTACCTATCCAAACTCCATAATAATCAAACTACCCAGGTGGGAAAAAGAAAAAAAAAAACAGAGATAAAACAGATGTACACTGAAAGTCACCTGAAGTATTCCTAGAAATCTGTCAGATAGCCAAACTTCACTATTGCAGCTATTCAAAATAACACATCTTACTTTGAATAGCTACAGGAAAAGAAGACCAATTAAATAAGAATAATTTCACATAAGTAGCATGTGTTTACATTTGTTTCTTGGAATTTTCTTGATGACTGTCCTTCTGATGAAGGGCCTTTTTTTGCATTCTTGAAACACCTTCTAGCAGTGGACAAGCAAAGAGGATCTTCAACAATGCCATTTTAAAAACAAATGGGCAACTGATGGAAAAAAGACAATCTGACTAAAGTCACAAAAATAGCTAATGGAATGGTCAAGCCAGTATTGTGATTCAGGAAAAGAACACAGATGGAGCCTTCTCTTCATTTTGTTCTGTTGTCAGCACGTCCTTTGGTATTCTTTTGAATATTTTGAACTCCCCCAGTAAGGAACAAACTAAGAGATATACACTACTACACCTGCCCTGCATTAAAAAGAAACAAGGCTTTTTAACTTTTATAGTAATTCCAAACTGTGTTACAAAACCCTGAAATCACCCTATGGGTGATTTATGAATGAGTTCTGATATTTTTCCACCAAAACACACAACAGATTTCGTAATTTAAAGAAAGAAATCAGAGATAACTGAAAAGAATAATGATGCAATCTTGGAGTTATTCCTACAGAAATGCAGCTGTGTGACTGACCATGACTCCACCCACCATATTTCACATCTAACAAAAATCCAGTTTTCAACCTGCCCTACTCTTGTTCACTATCAGCTCAAAGAATTCACTGGCAAAGAAACTTTGATAGATTTAGCCCAGCATACATCCATACATGAAGCAGAAGGAAAACTATATGCAGGTTTTCTGAGAAAATAATAGCTGCTTTTTCTACTTTTTGAGGGAAAACCAGCAATAATTAGATTGCTAATTATAATTAGAAACAACTACAAAAACAAAGGGATTCTTTGCATCAGCAGGAACATTTGGCAGGACATGAAAAATACTACTGTACACCTGTACTTGATCAACAGGGACCAAGAAGCTTCAATCCTGGGAGGAAAAAAAAGGGGTTGGAGAAAGTAAAGCCACTCACTCAAATAAGAATCAATGATATTAAAGTGATCAGCAAGCAGGTAACACAATAGTATGAATCACTCTCTAAAAGAATAGCAAAGAGGTGGGAGATGCCCCTCACCTCCAACAAAAAAGAAGAGGGCACACCAATACTAGAGAAAGGCAGTTTTACTGTCAGTCTCTAACATTCCAGGAAGAATAAAATGTTTTTAAGAAATTTTGTATCTCTCCAGTGCCACAACAATACAATCTGATGGCAGCAGAGGAGTACAGACAACTGACTTATGTCTCACCTTTACAGACTGAGACTGTGGTGGAATTTTAAACAATCACCAGCCAATCAACAGCCAAAGGTTCAGTCACAGAGCATCTGCAAAAGCCTCATCTCTAAACACTGCTTCACCAAACGGTGCCTAATTATTTAATGCCTCAGCTTGTTTTGTGCTTAAACTTGTGTTATTGAGATGATTTAAACCAACACAAGTTTCAGACTCGATGCTGAAGTCTATGTGCTCCTTCAGGAAATCAGAACTGGTGTTATTTTCAAAGTAAAGACCAAGCTTATTTTATTCAAAGTACAGATAAGTTATGTAGACCTGGAATCCAGAAAGCCGAATTCTTTCACCACCACTGGCTCCCGTGTAATTCAAGTGTTAATTTCACAATTAGCACACACTGACCTCTCAGTAAAACTGGTGTTTCAAGTTACATGCTGCACGAAGCCGAATTAAGAGATTCCCACCTCGTCTTTTTCTGGGAATGTTTCAAGCAAATTACTGTCACAAATCTACCAATAAGTTAGATAAACACTTAAAGCCAAATCAAAGTACTGAACTTGCAAGAGTCCCGGATTTATGATTAAATCTGCATAAACATTTAATATGGAAAAAGTTTACCTTTCTGTGCTTTGCACCACGATAGTGTGACTGAAGACTTATAGCACACATACAGGAAATATTACAAACCTGAAAGAGAGAAATTGAAAGCACGTCTTCAGTTATATCAGTAGTTATTAGCTACGAATATCCCGCCGTTGGTAAATTATAAATATGAAATACATCAGCTCCTACAGTGTAATCCTCAAGGACTTCTTTGGCTCAAACAGAGCAACTTGCATGAATTTTAGGAGAGCAGCATACCACTAAAATGACCAGAAATAGAATACAAACCAGTTCAAACGATACTTAAATACATGTTTAAATAAATCAGGTGGTAAGACATTTAAGAGCCTGCTCCTTCACTGCTACCAGCGCCTCCTGAATTCTTAGTTTTCTAAACTCCTCCAAGCTGGAAAGCCAGCAAAAAGGGATGATCGTGCAGTGACTACAAAGGAACAGAGGCAAAATCACGCCATAGAATAACTGCAACTCCATTCATTATTCATTCAGAGCTACGCTAAAGGGATCAGAAAAACAATGGAGGACGACACATTCATTTCATTAAGATCCACACACACGCACATAACATTGCAATAACTAATATCGATGTGCAAGTATTTCTTACTATCTTTAGCTTTTAAAACAGCAGCGACTAATGCATGCTAATGCTATCTATACTGTCGCAGAAACTGAATGAGCCAGAAAAACATTCAGCTCAGGACTGACAAATTAAACACCTTCCGAGCCGGACTTGCAGCTTTTAGAGAGAAACGCGCCTTTTAAAGACAAATGAGCCTTTCCACCAAAGGCTGCAATGAAGAACCATTACCCGTGACTGCCCAAGAACAACCCGAGCGCAGCGAGAGCTGGACCAGCAGCTCCTCCAGGGCCCGGCCGCGTTATCCCCGCCGAGAGCCGCCCCAGCCCGGCCCAGCCCGGCCCCGCTCCCCCACAGCCTCCGGAGCCCGCACCCACTCACTTCGCAGTAGAACTGCTTGTTCTCGGCCTCCGCTCTGCCATCCTCGGCCGTGCCCTCCTCAGCCGCGCCGCTCATCCTGCACGGCCGGGGGAGAAAAATAAAAACAAAACCGGAAAAAAAAAATAAAAATAATAGAACCAACTCTTGCTCGCGCGGCGCTTTACAGCGAGCAGGTGGGAGCGGCGGCCACGCCTCAGTCGGACGGGGTGGGTGGTTATCTCGCTATTCGGGCGCTATTGTTTTATTCCCTGGCTCCATCCGCATCTCCCACCGCCGGAGCAGCCCCGGAGCATCCGGGCGCTACGCCCGCCGCTGCCACACTGCGCCCGTCACTTCCGCCGCCGCCACGGACACGCCCC
>JAHLSL010000056.1:9035524-9124481 GCA_025920805.1 Petroica traversi
CCCCCCGGGCCGGCTCGGCTTCCCCGGGGCTGAGGGAGGGAACCGGCACCGGCCCGGCTGGGATCAGGCCGGGATCAGGCCGGGATGGAGGCCGGGATCAGGCTGGGATCAGGCTGGGATCAGGCCGGGATCAGGCTGGGATCAGGCCGGGATCAGGCTGGGATCAGGCTGGGATCAGGCTGGGATCAGGCCGGGATGGAGGCCGGGATCAGGCAGGGATCAGGCTGGGATCAGGCAGGGATCAGGCCGGGATCAGGCAGGGATGGAGGCCGGGATCAGGCTGGGATCAAGCAGGGATCAGGCCGGGATCAGGCAGGGATGGAGACCGGGATCAGGCCAGGATCAGGCAGGGATCAGGCAGGGATGAAGGCAGGGATCAGGCAGGGATGGAGGCCGGGATCAGGCCGGGATCAGGCCCGGGTGGATACTGGGGCCAGTGCAGGAGGGATCCCGGGAGGAGTTCGAGGAGAGGGTGTTGGGATCAATGCAAGGGAGGTTCTGGGGCCAAGTTGTGCCGCCAGTTCAGAGCAGAGTGGGTGCCTGGGCCAGTTTGGGATGGATACTGGGACCAGTTCAGGCTGGGGTGGGTACTGGGACCAATCCAGAGCAGGGTGGACAGATGCCAGAACAAGTCCAGAGGGAATCCTGGAACCCAGGAGTGCTGGGCACGCTGCAAGGGGGTTACTGGGCCCAGCAAGGGGAAGGAACAAGAAACACGCAGCAGCAGCTTTAATTAAAATGCAAACATTTTATTTTAAAATGTCTCGGCTTTATGCTTCTGCCTGGTAATAAATGTAAAATATAATTTAAGAAGAACGCTTGAAAGTTCCTTCTAAAAGCAGGCTGAGGAGACAGTACAAAACACAAGAGAAAAGTGTGCCAGGTTTGAACATGCCAGAACATCAAATCCACAGGTCACTGCCTGGTTGGAATCAGCCACAATCTGTTTTACAGGTATATTAGTGCTATACCCTGACACCTCTGATACTCCTGTACACAAAGCAGCACAGCCAGCAGTGCTGGTTGGGTTACACCTTACCAAAGGTGATCCCACAGGATTCCCTGGGCTGGCTTTCCCGAGGCTGGAGCTGTGCCTGTCTCTGCTTCACCTCCCCAGGTGGGCAGTGTCCCAGTGCAGGCATTGCCTGCATCATTTAGCACATTTTCAAATCATGCTGTGGTGGTTGCAGTGTTCTCTCCAGAAATACACCCTGCACAAAAAAATGTTAGGGTATCATGGAGTGCCAGATAGGCCAAAACTGTTGGTAGAAATCCATGCACCTTTTTTTTTAATCAGAACGATAGAATGGTTTGGGTTGGAAGGGATTTCAAGATTACCCAGTTCCAACTCTGCTGCCACAGGCAGGGGCACCTTCCACTAGAGCAGATTGCTCAGAGTTAGTCTTGTCCTCCACTGAGTTTCTTCAGGAGAAGCAGGAATGTCACTTTGATTATTAGTGGAGTTTGATGGCAGATTATACCCCTTTGGTGATGATGTTATTGGTACATGGACATTTCTGTAACAGTCAGTCTTTTACATGGAGTCACATTAAAATGCTTAATCATTACTTGTGGTTCTAATCCCAGAATCTAAAATTAACTAACTGAAAACACTGCACTGTACGTGTCATGTAATGCTTCCATACCCTTCTTAATTAAAAAAAAAAATTAAAATTGCAAATTAAAAGTGCAATAGCACAGTGAAAGAATAAACCCATGTAGAAAAAAAATGGAGAAGCAGAAGAGGAGAAAATTAGTTCCTTGATTTTTTGAAAGAGAGAGAGAGACCATCTCATCTGAAGGGAAAAGGATTTGGCATTATACTTGCAGCACTAAACTGTTGGTGGTAGCTGGGGGTTTCTTGGCAGTACAGACTCCTGAGGAGAGGATTTTCCACCAGCAGAGTGACCTTTTTTCTTGTTTAGGGGTACAGCTGTAATTAGTGAGTACCTCTGTCTTATGAAGGAGGGCAGGGAGAAATGGGGGATTGCACTTCTGCCTAACACTGTTCTTCTGGCAAAATTTAGTATGCCTGAAGTGGAAATAAAGCTACAGACACAGAAAACAGAAAGAGTGTAGACCAAAATGTACCAGCCTATGCACTCGAAAAGGTGGAAAAGCTAGAGGAGGAAAAGGGAATAGCCTTTAAGGAAGAAAGTGTTCTTTGGTTTTGTTAAGAAGGAGTTCAGGGGGGAGAGGGTGTGAGGAAGAATCCTTTCAGAAGACGGGAGTTTGTTGACCATGCAGAGGAAGAATCTTCTTAGCTATGATAAGAGTAGAAACAAAACTCAATACTGTTATTGAGAACTGAGATAACTTTTGCCTTTTTGAAGTTCTTTCCAGAAAGACAAAATCAGGAATAAAACCCCGTACAACAGTTGATGCTTGCCTCTCCTTATTTCACATTTTAAATGAACACAGAGAGGATGCACATGGTCCAAAAGTTAAAAGAAAAAAAAATTAAAGGAAAAAAGAAAGTTTCAGAAGGGAAAGTTCATACCCTCCTGTGGTCCAAAATGAGGAGCTCTAGACCAGAATTTCACCTGATTTTTTTTTTAACATAGCCTTTTAATTGTTGACATAAAATTAATAAAACTAGCTAAGCAGCTGATGTTCTTTCTATTGCCTTCTGCCACATCTTTGTTTACCATAATTCTAGCAGTACAAATGTGGAACTGGAGCTGTCCCTGGAGCCCTGTTTCATCAAGGAAATCTTGAAAAAACTTTGGACTGCATAGTTAGAGCATCAGCTGCACAATTACCACAGCAAGAGAGTTAATGCACACACTGAATTTGCCATTTTGGAAAACCAGCCCCAGGAAAGGAGCAGGAGCACTTCATGCCTCCTAGAATGATGTTTTCAGTCTGATTGAGAAATGCATCTTAGTACTGAAGTGACTCAATCCTTGTTTTTAACTATTCTTAGCCTGAAAAGTTACAAAATCCATTCTACAGGAAAAAAAAGAAGAAGTGATTTCAGACCACAGAATTTTTGACAGTGGATACTGTAGTCACAGAATAATTACACTTTGATGACAATATATCTTTTCTCTCCCCAAAATTTCTCTTAACAATTTTTTTTTTACTTTTCTTCCAAACGTCTGCTCAAAGAACATCTTTGCCCAAGCAAGTGCTTGGATCTCCAGACGTTTGGGTTGTTTTTTTTTCAAAAATACTTTGTGAGTTTAGAGTACATTTCAGCCTGACACCGATGACTTTGTTCAGAGGCATTTCTGATAGCAAGGTAGGGGCATTATTCATAGTGGCAAGAACACACCAGATGTCACTGGAACATGACAAAGTTTGTCAGGGTGGCAGTGCCTGTGAACACAAGCTACCTGGTGCAGCCCTCATGTATGAATCTCCTTCAGCTGAAGGAAAGCCTTGTGAACACACCTGCACAATCTCTTGCTCTCTACATGTTACAGACGCACAATTTCACGCAGGACTTGGCAAGATTTAAAAGAAGAAACTCTAGGAAAAGAAACTCCTAGTGATAAATTTTCTACAGTCTAGTTTAGGTTTAGGGTTTTTGTCTATTTCAATTTTGGATGTTTGCACTCTGAGAGAGCAGAGAAAAAAAAAAGGAAATGAGCAGATAGAAAAGAAAAATAGAAGGGTTTTATACCCCTGTCATTCAGAGGTTGGTTTTCTTGGTTAAGTGACATCAAATGAAAACAAATAAGTATGTTAATTTTTTGCTACCTAAGGCAATATATGTATTCACAGGTAGGGAAAATGATGGGTTTTAACTATTTCAATTAAAACCTAACACCTTGTTAAGACAAAATAATGGGTTTCCTGAAATAACTACTGTGGGTGTCCTTTTTAATTTGCAGTATGGCTTCAACACAAAGGGTTAAGAAAAGCTTCTAGGCAGCAAAAGCTGATCTTATCCCACAGAATTTTCCTTGCCTCAGGCTTGTTGCCTCTTAAGTATTTTAAGCACTAGGAATTTGTGGAAGAATTGCACATGCCCTGTCGATCTCAATACCATATCAAAGGATCAGCACCTAAAGTCTACTGAACTGACTGATGCTCAAACCTCAGACTTCCCTAAACCATCCAGAGTAGACTCAGATAAGAAAAGTGACTGTTCCAATAAAGGGTGGGTAAACCACAGACTTAAACTTTGCCTTACCATATTGCAATCAAAGAGTAGGAAGTTATTCTTTCCTACAGAGAATTTAGGTACAGTCCTTCTTAATCTTTCATTTCCCTTGTTCAGTCTCCCAGCAGAGGACAACTGAAAGCTTACCACTCACACAGTGCTGCCCTCAGTCTGAATTTTTGAATGAAAGCTTTACTTTGGTATCCAAAGACTTTAAAGTCAATGTAAATTATTTATAGTGTTACCTACAGTGGAGGTCTGCACCAGTTTCAGTCACTATGTAAGTGCGGGAAAATCCACTCTTTTTGCTGTTTGAGCTTACCCATAGCTCAAATCATGTTGTTTTTTAGTAAAAAAAAAAAGTAGCTTTCAATGGTGTTGGACTAGCATTTGTATGGTGTTCTGCAGCTGTCCACTGGCAGCTGAAATCAGGTCACATTCCCAGGAAAGTCAAAACCTTGATCAGCAGCTTTAGCACTGATAATAAACTCTTCTCTCTATGGACCCAGTACCATCCCAGGGGGAGACACCTTCTCACAGCTTTTAGAGCTGCTCACCATCCATACCAAAATATACTCTCCTCAAAGATCAGGGAATGCATGAGTCCATTCTGTCCCAACCTCTGGAGAGTTTATGGCTGAGGAAGTTTGAATGCTATTATCAGTCAGGCATTTCTTTCGGCCTGAATGCTCCAAGTTCCTATTAGGCAACCATTTGACTAGACATTTCTTCTACAAGAATAATTTTTTATTGTTGCTACAATAAATGCATTGGGAGGCTCCTAAAACAGACTTTAGGGCTGCGCTCAAGGGATACAAATACCAGTTCATTAAGGATAAAAGCTAAACACCAGTGGTTGAAAATATCTTTAACCTACTTCTCAGTGCTAGTTTTTAGAATAATACTGAAGCAGCAACAACCACTAAGAAAATGTAACCATTTTAAAGAACTGCTCTGTCTTTCATCTTATTCACTTGTCAGTGCCAGGGGGTCATTAATGTCTGCATACAAAAAAGTCCTATGAGATTAAATCAGTGGTAATTTAACAGGGTACAATGCAATGTCAGATTTTAGTCCCGACCCAATCCAGGGCACATATCATGGGGAGAGGATGAAGGCATATCTGTGCCTTATACACAAATGGCAAGAGATTATTTTTAAGGATTTATTTCCTCTGTTCTTTCCAAGTACTTAGAAGGAACTGGTCTTTGTTTACTACCAAGAATGGTTAGCAATTCTCCAAAAAACAGTATAAACTGCTGATCTCTTCATAAACCCAGTTCTTGGGAGATGGCTGTACTGCATGTGTGATAGTTCAGACTAGAAGAAATTCTACTGATGCCACATTTTTTCATGTGAGATCTGAAATAAGAAATTAGCCACAAATTAAGTGGGCCAAAATTAAATGTGATGTGCAGGATAAATGTGTTTTTCTTGGCTTCATGCTTCATGGAATAAAAAGGAAACAAATGTGACTGCATTTACACAGCAGGGAGTTAGAGGTGACATCTCACTTTTGAGTCACACATTCATCCATCCTCCTAGAACGCCATTACATCTTATTTATCAGATTACATTCCCTTACAGGGGGAAGCTTCACCTACCTCTGTAATATCAATCAAGACATGTGAAATGTGTCTGGGTTTGTTGGAAACATGAGAAAAATAATTCTCACTGTTATGAGCCAGGAAAGCCCGAGAGTGCATAGTTATGTCAACAAAAAAGAACGGATTTTGTAACAGGGAGAAATTTAGAGAATTTCTGTTGTTATTGCAAATTGCTTCAGCACTGTAGAGAGAAATCGGGCTGGTATAGTTTTCCCACTGTAGTCACAGCAGGTAATATTTCTAAGCACAGAAAAGGCTTTTGGTGGCACAGTCCTCCACAAAGTTGCACCTGGTGTAACCACTCCCGCTGTGCAATGTGTCACCAGCACGTCCAGATTAAGATAACAGTGTTTTACAGTCACACTTCATCAATGCAAATCATGTGAGAAAGTGCAAGGCAGAGTGAAACTGAGCCCAGGTACTCTCCTTCAGAGGGGTGTGACAGTGACTCCGAGTGTGGAATTAAACAAGCAGCTTTTCAGAGGTCCTGCAGGTGTGTCCTCCACTTGCCTGCAGCCATCTATTCCCACTCTACCCTGTCTCCCCATCATCTCGTTTCTGGCAGGCAGCTGCACAAGGAGCTGGACTGGAGAATATGACAGAGTTCATAGCACAGCCCTACAAGCAGCTCTGAGGGGCTCAGTGGAGTGTCTGGCACCAGCACATGAACAGTGCCCCTGCTATGTGCCAAGCGAAGGACTATGACAACAAATCTGTGAGTCTAAGGAACTGCTGCTTGTAATTATGTAGATAGTGAATCAGTGAGGCTGAGGTTATGCAGCTACACTGATTTATGCCAGTCTCACCCTGCATGAGCAATGAGTTTCCTTGCCCACACATATTTTTTTAGTTTGGCTTGAATTTATGTCATGTGGACAGTGGTGTACTGGGGAGCAGTGAAATTCCAGCACTGCAATCTCACTTCAGAATGGGGTCTGATATTGCATTGCAGCCCCTGGCAGGAGTATTAAAGCAAGGATGTCAAGACTATCCCAAATAAGAGGCAGCACACAGCCACCAGGGAGCTTGTGTACCTCAGACCCAAAAAAGGAAACATTCTCATGGCTTGGATATGGTCAACTGGACATGACAGATTTACCCCAAGATACAGTAAGATGTTGTTGCCCCTCTACTGCCCAGTGTGCAGCATTTCAGATCATACCAGGGTTCATAAGCACTTAACTGGCATGCAGAGAATGTATCTCTTTTCACCTGCCAACTCGAATGTACAGGCAGTAAATCTGCCTGAAAAGATGGTCAGTCTTCTTGGGGAAGAGCAGCCTCCCAGGTGCAGAGCCATTGCACTACCTGAAAACTTTCCTTATCTCACGTATCTAAAACATTTGGGAGAATTTTGTGCCACTCTTCTGGCATGTAAAGCCATGCCCTAAGTGACTAAGAGATAGAGAAAGGAAGACATTATAATTATTTATAACATTTTGAAAAAGAAAACATTCATTACAGGGTTTCTTTCAAAAAGCACATATACATACATCTAAGCTTTTTTTTTAAATGATGTGACTTTTATATAGGTGAAGTTGATATAAAGTTGAAATAGTGCAATTTTAAAACAAAAGTTAGTGCAGGAGTCAAACTATAACAATAACAAAACCCAAAATATAACTTTATTTTTTTTTGTTGTGGAAACACATTACTGTCTGGGTTCAAAGAAAAGTATACACTCTGTTTTCAAAAGCACTGAAGTGCACTGAAGTGCTTTTGAAAGGTGTACATCCACCAATTACCTCTCAGATAAAGGATTTCTTTTGGGATTGAAACTAGGATGTTTTTGAAAATAATCTTAGTGTGGGATTTGGCTTTGATGTAAGGTGACGACATCTAACAAGCCACTATCAGTCAAAGAAATACTATCAAGGAAAAAAAAGTGCATTTTCTTTGTTAATGTTACAAGTAACAGTAAGGAAAATAATTGGAGAAATACTTTGTTCTCACATATACTTAACAGCATTTTGTAACTCATTTATAGAAGTGGATTACATGCCATTGTTCAGTCTTTCAGCAGCAACATGAAAGGCTGATGACATTAAAATGGAAAAATACGGATTCTAAAACAATAATATTATTGAGAAACTTAGGAGTAACTTCAGTTTGAAGTGAAATAAGTTCTAATGCATTTATGAAAGTCATGGTTTTTACTAATGCAGTCATTTTAAATTGAAAAGTTGTGTTGAGAAGCACCTTCCTATTGCCATTAATTTAATGCTGGGATGAAGGAACAGCTGATCCTTCTTGTAAGAGTAGAAAAAATAATTATAAAGCAAAAATTCCTAAGGTAAATGGGCCACACTGAAGACCATAAACAGTTTTGATTTGCACAGAGACATCCCATCAGCTTGAGAAAAACAAACAGAACAAAGGAAACAGAAATTGCCAGACCTTGCTAATGAACTGTAGACAAGAGGGGAAAGGTGATAAAGAAAAATGCAGCAAGTAATGATTACCTGTGCAGCAAGTAATGATTATTTTCTGTGCCTGAGGTTTTATCTTTCTTTCCTCTTTCCAAAGATCACTAAGAGAAGGGCAGTAGCGGGGGGGTAGGACTTGTGTACCTGTGCCTGTTTATTTTCACACACAGGTGCACACGCACACACACACACACACACACACACTCAAAAATCTTTCCACTGTCTTTTGATTTTAGTAACTCATTTAACCCAACTGGAAGAGAATCTACAACTTCTTGCTTTTAACATTATAAATACTTCAAATGTTATAAAATCTATTGCAAAAATGTACATTCAGTGGTTTTATGAGGCACAGGACCTGCTAATGTATTTTCAGGGAAGCTTGCATGTACTCTGTTCTGTCCACTGTTGGACAACGGTGGAGAATCCAGGGGTTCACGCTTGATTGCTTGAACCAAGCAGGGGTTTTTAAATTCACATGGCATTTTGAACACCTCATTAACCTGCTCTTTCTCCTCCCCTGGGCTGGGGCTGTAGAAGTGGCTGTAGCAAGCTGTGTGTGGCAGGTCGGGCATGCTTTCCAAACACACGGAGGAGTTCTGAGGGCAAAATGGGGCCACCTCCTTGTTCCGTGAGCCCTTGCAAGCTCTGTTCAAGTTCAGGTTGCTGGGATGGTTTGCTATGATGCACTGCCAGTTATGGGGAGTGTAAAGGCAGTGCCTTGGCTTCTGGCAAGGCAAGGCTGGCTCGCAGAGGTCCGGTTCTGTTTTGAGGTGCATTCTGTTGGGGTAGCTGGACACCTGCTTTCTCAGCGAGCCGCCCTCCTCCAGCCAGGCTCGGCTCTGGGACAGCAGGTAGTTATCAGCAATGTTTTCAGAATCAGAGTCATATTCCGTTTTGATGGGCATCTCCAAGGGAATGGCCGTGTCATAGAGAGACTCTGAGGGTATTAATGGTCTCTGCAGCTTCAGATGGTCTGTGGCATAGTTCTCTGCACAGCGCTGTTGGAGCCCCGAGTAGGACTGGCCGTTTTCTGTGCTCCCCCAGTGGGAAGGACAAGTCGATGCCAAATTTAAGAAGTTTTGGTCTCTGTTGTAGAATGATCCAGCTCTCCTGTTTGGACATGTGTTCATTCGCTGGCTCATAGAACAAGAACTGGAGTTTCTCAGAGTCCAGCTACTGTTCACTGTGCAGTTGTTTTGAATGCCTAAAACTGATGTGTTAGAACTGAGAGGTTCCTCTTGCATAAAACACTCACCATTAGTATGAGGCTCAAACTTCACTTTTACATTTTCTTGTTCATTCTTCACTGCTGCCCAGTTAAGATGCTTCCACGGGCCCAGAGTTTCAATGGCACTGTTATAGGAAAGCCCCTCCAGGTTTCCTTTCAAACTGGCAAAACCACTTAATATCTTCAGTTGTTCATCTTCTTCCCTTTCAATAACAGTAGAAAAAAAAAGTCAGTCAATCAGAGGTGTCTAAATGGTTGTTTTCCGGGATACAAAGTGGCTCAACATGCATAACATGGTCCTCAATACAGGACACTCACACTCTTGTGCACATAACCTTTGCCTTTGTTTGAGAGAAAAAATGTGTCCCTGCATCTGGGTGCCAATATAAGTGCACAGCTAACTTTATGAGGAGCTACTCCATTTGAATTCCGTCATGCATTTGCTCTTCCATTTCAGACATACAGTTCAATAAAGACCTAAATATTGCAGTACAATACAGTAATTTCCTTACTGTACTTCCCTTACTTTTGTTCTTCCCTTAAAATATATCTAAATAGTATTTGTGTATAAAATTCTGCAGACAAAATACAAGTAGACAAAATACATCTTAAATGAGATGTATTTTGTTAATAAGGAGTTATTTGGACACGTAAGAGCTTTCTGATCAGAGTGATTTGAGGGAGAACCGTGGGGGTCTTACATTTTGAGAACACAGCTGAGAGGAAGTAAAATGTCCAGAATAAATGAGCAAATAGTCACAGATGTTCATAGTGGGTGTAGGTTTGTTTTATAGTCTAACTTAATTTATGTTGCCTTTTTTTTTTCTAAGATGGCCAGTGAATTAATTTTCCATGAGCTCCAGCTGAAGTACTCAACGTTAAAGAACACTGGCAGAGAGTGTTGCCTGAGCACTTCCATTCCTGAAGCAGCTCTTTTCAGAACAAATCCTGAGATTCAGGTCTTGAATTCACTAATGTGCTGATTCCCAACCAGGCGGGGTCAGTGCTATGAAACCTCCTCATCCCTCTCCAGATAAGAAGCAGATATCTCAATAGGAAACTGTGTGTGAAAACTTGAAGAGCTACTAAGGGGTTTAGAAGGCTTTTTCTTAGCTCTTAACAGAACTTTTTCCTTGGGTATCGAATCAATGTGCAAAAAAAAGGATTTTCCAGTAGAGGGAGTCCATGTTGTTCCAAAGAGTGAAGGTCCCGCTGTAATAATGTACACCACGAAAGAATATTTTCTCTCTATCTCTCTCTTTTTTTTATGAGTTATTAAATATTTTCAGTCTTCTGGTAAATGTTCTTATTTTTATTATTGATAGTATTGAGATGCAAATGGTCTGCCACAAGTTTGCTGCAGAACTTGCTCCTCAGAAAAAGGTCAAATATGGAAGCAAAGGACTGAACAAAATGCAATAGTCAAAAAATGTTAAACCCCAAAATGAAAAATTTTACATGAAATAGTATCCAGGGAAAATTGTCTTAAAGAATGCATGTTTCCCAGAAGGCAGCATGCATTTTAACAACAACAAAAATAAAAGTAGTGGGAAGTACGAAGTCTATTTCAGACTAGGACAGAACTGAATATAATTACCAAGGCTAACTCTTGTAATACTTCAGTCTGCAGGAACCATCAAGCACAAAGGAAGGATTTTAATCACTCAGAAATAAAAAAACGTAACAAAGTAAACATGCTTAATTACACAAAAACAATTTGGACGTAGAGAAACTTATAAAATAAACAGCCCCTTTTAATCTGCTTCTTAATAGAAATTCCTTCTCTGACACAGCAAGATGATGTTTGTGCCATCCCAGTAAAGGTAAAAAAGTTCCACCATCCTCAGGTGGAAGCTCCCCTGCTATTCATGTGGATCTTGAGAGATAAGCTGCCTGCAAGGAATATCTACTCTAGAAGTGCGAAGACTTTTTTCATTCATTTCTTCCACCTGCAAGGCATTCTAAAGGAAAAAAATCTGGGATAACAGCCACATTTTTAACACGGGGCCAGATGGTGGCTACATAAAACTCCTGGCCCCTGCTCATGGAGTCCACTCTCTTATCTCTTCCCTCAGACCAGCTTGAGGAGATGCTTCAACAAGGCCCACAGGAACTGGAACAGTCCCATGGGGGAAGGATGAAAAGCCCGTTTGCAAGGAAAGGGTAAAACTCATCCAAGAACTCCCTTCTGAATACAAATCTGTGGGATTAGCTTAGACTCCATGACTGAGCCTACAAGCTCAGTCTACAAGCATACAATGAGTATGAGTACCCTTCTTTAGATTATGTTGCACATACACAACTAAAAACATGAGCTCAACTGTCTGACATGAAGGAAAAAAAAAAGCTGAATGTAGCCAAATGCTGGTTAGCAGAAAAACTAGGACACTAGATTTTCAGCTGCAAAGTAAAACAAAACTCAAAATATATTTTTTTGTGCAAGAAAGTAAAATATTAATAATTAAGTGTTTTCTTTCTCTGTTAGTGTATATGTACACACTCAACTTCAGAAGAAAAGACTGAAGGCAGAAAATAAATATTGTTTAGGATTATAACAGCCATTTCATATGTTCCAAGTCAGAAATAGATTTTCATAACATACATAAACTAAGTTTTTCTCATTCAGCTCTTCTATTAGATCACTGGAACCCTTTGAAAGTATTAATACAAAAAGAATACTTTTTTTTTTTTTTCTGGAAAATATACTTACTTTAACATTTGCTGTTGGGCAAGGACATATTCTGAACAACCACTTCGATACAGAAGCTGAGTGTTAGCTTGAACCCAGACCCAGTGATCTTCATTTGTTTGTACTTTGACTAGAGAAATGCCATTTTCTCCATTATTCTTTCCTATATAATTAAAAAGAAAATAGATTTTAATACAAGCAATATTAAGTATTTTTTGTCACCTGAACTGTGAGTGTTCAAAGATTTCTTCATTGCCCTAGAAGCATCAGCATAGGAAAGCAAAAATATGTCACAAAATGAAGCAAATTACATCTTAAAGCTAAAATTTGAAAAGCCAAGTAATACACTTAAACTGTAACCAAGGATTTTTCAGTATTACTTATTTCCTCTTAGTAGTCATAGTACTGTACCCACAAAAAATGTTCATGAAAAATGGAGCTATAAGAGAGGAATGACTTCAAAGACATTAAAGGTTTCCAGCAGATAGGACAGAAGGATAAGTACAAGCCTGCTCAAGGAGATGTTGCCCAATGGGGTAGACTTACCATCAATATTTTGTCCATTGTAAAATCTGCAATAGAGCCTAGACTCTCATAATTTTTCCACAGCCAAGCACTGGAAAAGCATGAGTCAAAGCTGTGGGCACATCATGAGTTTTAAAAACAATGCATTCTAATTTCCCTCTGTTTTCTAATCTTTGGGGAAAACTAACATTTGTAACGTATCATCCAGTTTTCCTCAAAGAGGGATAAATATTGTTGTTAATGATTAGGATTTTCACATAATCTTATTAAATTCAGTGCTTTTAGGCAAGCATACGTTAAGTATCCTTTTACTATCATTTATTTACTATTTATTATTTACCATGATTGTTTATTTCATTGTAAATTTTCTGCCCACTCTGAAATCACAGACTGATTCAGTATTATGTTTTGAGGTGGACAATTTTTTTGCATTTTTTAAAAGAAGGGATGTTAGGGAAAAGAAGAAAGAGAGCATTGGGACCAAAACCTTAAAAACCTATCAGGAGAAAATAAAAGACAATATTCTTTTTCCATAAATGGTATATAATCTAGAACAATTTAGCAGTACCTTTGATTTGGTTTTCAGCAATCTGTAATGCGTTAGTGAAGGCAGCACCTTCATGGTGATTGTTTCTTCCATACAATTCTGTTACTTCACACAGTCCTGAGCTGCCTTTTGAGCTGGAGCTGTAGAGGGCAGAAAATGTGGCAAATTTGTTGCCAGTGAATCACAACACAGTAGAATCACAGACTCTAAAAGATATGATCTTTAGCAAAGGTTTAAGTATGTAGTAACTAACACTAAATAATTATCTTTTTCCTGCATAATTTCGTTGCTCAAACTACTGTGTGACCGGAGTTCTGTATTTAATTAAGAGGAATAGTTATGTTTAGGAATATTCTGCTCATGACTTACTGTATTTGAAAAATAAATTTAATCTGGAATTGAGGTAAATGCTGTGTATTTTCTGCTCTTCCTATTCAAGTTTCATTCGAGGTACATACATCACAGTGACTAACAATGCATTTAAGTGTTAGCATGCCTTCAATTTGCAATAGGCATCATATGATTTGAATGTATTTCTTCCAATCTTTAGTTGAAAATGTTTGAATTGGGGCTTGAAAAGGATGCAATGTCTGTAACACTGCATTACTAATGCTTCCCTGCATTAAGACCATAAAAAAAAAAAAAAAAAAAAAAAGAATTTGCAAAGCTGCCCACAATCCTTGGCTGCCATGCTTCAGGCCTGAACCAAAGGAAACACTGAAGAGAAATACTTGTTTCGTTCTTGTCAAATCCTTGGCCACTGTCCAGTCAGACAGTAAAGTACCTCTCTCCTAGGAGCTCAGTTCTGATCATCAGTTAGTTTCACCTGGGCCACTGGAAAAACTAGCAGCCAGAAATTACTTTCTAACTCTATTCCAAAAGCCTGCATTGTCCATTATACCAGGCTTCCAGCAATTTAGTTCTTGTCAAAAGGATGTATGTGCTAGAACCCCATTCTACACCTGGATAGTGAATCCACACATACACAAGTATAATCTAATTAAGAGCCAAATTATGGTACTGTCAGTCATACTGACAAGCATTTTGCTTCACAGCAATAGAACTCATTACTGAAAGGTTATATTTAAGCAAATAAGGGAAAATGTTATCCTAGCCCCAAACACCAACTAAAATTCTGCCATAGAAGAGTAACAAAATAAGTGTTAGGAAGGAGATGAGTCTGAACACAGTGTGTCCTGGTCTTTTGTGATTGCTACCAAATGATCACCCCCAAGTCATTTACTGCAATTGTAAACTTACAAGTTCATAAAACTTCTGTTGAAAGATAAATGCATACACCAAATATAGCTCATTATACTCTATGTGAGCACCCCCCCCACACACACACATTCAGCTTTCTTTCCTTTCTTTTCCTTTGTTTTCCTTTTCCTTTGTTTGTTACCAAAATGTCCAAGTTGAAATAATTGTGCTGGCAGAAGATACTGAGATTTAAAAACTCACTGTAAAAATACTTTTTCTTTTCCACTTTTACAGCTAGTAGACTGGCTTACTACATTGATAACTTCTGAAGGTTAGAAAGAAATCCTAATGTTCCCTTTTTAATATAAAACGTTATAAATTGGAATATAATACTTAACATGTATTATAAATAAAGTGCAATATATTGCATCATCTTGCATTCTACTATGTTCTATTATAGTAATTGTATTGTATTTAATTTGTATTCAGTAGTTAAATCCAGATAAATTATTCACTTTTCTAAGAAAGAGTTTTAAAATGGAGAGATATTTAGCATAATTTGTGTTTTTTACATGCTTAATAGCCCATAATCTTCACTAAATACCAAAAGATTAATTTGTAAATACTTTGTATTCGCTGCTGCTGCATCATCAACTTTGTGTTTTGCTTTCACAAGCAGGCTTTTCATCTTCATCTCTGTCACAGAAGGGAGCAGAAGTGGTACCACTATGCAGAACAAGGACAGCTGAGGTGGCAATACTGTTCCTGATGAGGATTTCTTCCTTTGTCCGAAGAGAAATTTTAGTTTGCCTTGGAACTGCATTGTCTGGTATAAAATAAATAAATAAATAAATAAATAAATTTTTAAAAAAACAAAAACAAAAAAACCACCAACAACTTCAGCGCTTAGTGCACAAACATTTAAAATATTAGTACAACCTACGGACTGTGCTATTTAACACCAAACGCGGTTTTGAATCAGGGATAAAAACTCAGAATTCCATTTTCTTCATATAATTTAAACCATGCCATTTCAGAGACTGGGTGGGTGGAGGTACTACAACATCACAAAAAGACTTTTGAGGATGATTGAGATTTTTTTCTCTCTTGTGTACTCAAAGTAGAAGTTCTGTGCTACGTTCTGTTTGCCAAAAGGGGCCCCGTACTGTGGTGCAAACAGTTGCTCCCTCTGTACCCCACTGAAGATGGAACCATTATTTTTCCATGCTCTGTTCTCTCCACCAAGATGGTTTCTTTGCTCTTACTCTGCACTTTCTCTGGGAAATATAGCCAGATACATGCTACGGATGCATAGCTTGGAAAGAACGTCCATCCCTGCCTCAAATGTCTGTGATCTCAGAAGGCAGGGATCAAGTTAACAGCAAGCTGCTGCCTCTCAGTGGAAAAATTAACTACCAAAAAAATGCCCAGAGAAAAATCAGCCCATAAGAGTTAGGCGTTTTCCAGAGTTACGAGGTTAAAGCAAGGATGCAGAAATGCTGGCTGTTAAGAACCAGAGCCTTCCAGCAAAGAAGCATCTGAGACAGAACTTGCATTTCCCAGTCTCATGCTGATCATCTCATTTTCTTTGCACATGCTGGAGTTTCCCCTAACTGGAAAAGCATTGGTCTTTACTAAGAAAATGGAGAAGAAGTGATTTCTAGAAATGGGCCACTCTTAGTACAGAGCATTCAAGACACTTTCTAATTCTGGGTTTTATTACTAAAGGATTCTTTACAAAAGGAGAAAACAGATCATTATTTTTCCTTCTCCTTAAAGCAAATACTTTGTACTTAAATGTTAATTGTTGAAATTCAGACTCGCCATGCTTGTCCTACGCCCAGTACAAATTGAGGACAGATATTGTCGAAAAGAGTTTAAAACATAAAAATTTCTAATTTTTTTCAGTTTCAAATATTATAACCTTCTTTTCTCCCATCACTCTTTATGCATATTAGTAACTATTTTTAGGTGTTTCTGATTAGTGCACAGCAAAAGAAAAGTGTATCCTGCCCATGGATTTCCACAATATTTATGTTGAAGAATTTTTCATATGAAGTAATTAAAATCTACTATGTCATGCTACAGTCATCTAAGGGAAGTTATACTTACAAGGAATCCAGAAGTACTGTCCAACAAGCAGCGAACTCGACAGATGAAACAGCGAGTTAAAAAGGAAGAATAATCTGTTGTCGTGCTCTCATTCTCTTGTGCTTTAAACAATTTACTGAGAATGTATTCTTCTCCTAGAACAACAGTGGAGGCAACATATATCAGATCACACTAAGAAGTAATGAAAATGTTCTGTAGCCAATTGAGGAAGCTGTTACGGAAATTGCTAAAAATTGCTTTATGCATGGGCAAATATTCAATTGTGTCATGATGGATACATGGATACATCTGCACATGCTCTACCAAAATAAAAATAAAAGCTCTGCAATGGGATTTGGGTGAGTTTTTTCAGAAATTTGGACTTTATTTCCTGAGTTTTTGTGATTTTTAATGACGCAAAACAGGGTAACAGATGTTGCCGGTTTTGAGATCAGAGATCACAGAAAATACATTCGACAAGAGAACAAAATAAGGAAAAATGCTAATACTAGAAAAAAAAACCAGAACAAAAAAATGGACAGTAGATGATTAGCTAATGTTCAACTGTTGTTCCTCCTTGATTTTTTGGACAAATGAACAGATCTTGAAATATTTCCCAAAAGACACAAGTATTTGTACAAAAGTATAAACTCAAGATCTGAAAGCCTCCACAACATACATTAGGACAAAAATTCAAAATATGTGTAAATTTTATAGTTTGAAATATTAGTTCACATTAGTGTGTTTCCTGCATATTTCGTACAAAATCTTGCAAAGCTCCTCAGGTATTTGTAAGACTCCTGTAAAACACAGAAACCGTTTTACAGGGTATGCAAGAAATTCCACCAAAGTTTCATGAATGAGTTCCTGAGGACTTCATAAAGGTTGCTGAAGGATTTCTTTCAAGTTTTTCCCCACTCATCTGGTGACTATAGTTCGCAATTTATTTCCTCAATTACTACCTCACCTTCTGGTAAAATGCATACATTTTGCTTGGATCAATAATTCTTTATAAGGCTAACAATCTCCCCATGATTATAAGTTCTGTAGCTGTGATTTCAGCAGAATACCTCACGAAGGAGAAACCTTGAGTGCAGGCATCCAGCTCCCATCCTAGGGAAATATAATCTCAGAGGAAAAAGTGCATGGCTATACCTACATTTTCTTCAGAAGGTTCCTGTCTACACCATTTTGCATGGGAAAACAAATGGCAGAAAGTGATCCTGCCACGGTGGCTCTGTACAAAAATCTTTTGCATCAATGTGAGGACTGTTGATGTCCTGATCTGTTGCCAGCTAAAGTTTGGCAGTGTGAAGAACTGATGTTGCTCATTCTGAGTGTGTAAGAATATTTGTAGACATGTTAGTCAGGGAAAAAATAAAGGAAAAACTTCGCAGCACCAGTGGCACACTCTACCTGAAAAATGCCCAGGATCAGGAAGAAATGTCATCCCTGAGATAATAACAAATAAGTGGCCACTGTGCATCTTTCCAGTGAAGAATCTGACTTGACACAGGCGTAGGTGGAATGCAATTCCACCTCTGTTCAGTGATGCCTATGTTTTCAATCAACATACACAATCCCACCTGTTTCTGACTGTAGTTGCTGTCCAGACAACATCTGGGGAGGATTCATGGCCCAGTGCAGTTGTCTACAGAAATCCTGGCGATCATCCACGTGAATGTAATCATATATGTTTTGGTGCATTACGTCAGTCTGAAACAATTGCAACAAGGAATGGTCAATTAGTAACAGTAGGGGGGCAGCCACTTATCTTTGGGTTGATACTTTGCTTAAAATAATGGCAGGTGGAGGACACCTTCAGAGCAGCCTGATTGAGGAAGGTTGTTCCAGAGGCCCTTTTCTTAATATCTGCTCTTTTCCTTCACATCCTAAGATGATTCTTTCTAGCCTTAACTCTTTTGTGCATATGCAAATGTGAGTTATAAATAACTGGCAACTGATGATTCGTGTCATCCCCCAGGGATTTATGCTGGGACAAACCCTGTTTAATTTCTTGACTAAGGAGTCGTAGGATAGAATGCACATTCAGCACGTTTGCAGAGGATCCCAGCTGGGGAGGGCAAGTCAGCTCCTTGGTGGGCTATAAAAATAGGCTGACAGGAACCTCAGGAGGTGCAGCAAAGGCAGATTTCTCCCGTATTTTTGGGTACTCCATGAAAAGACATTAGCATACCAAAATGAGCCCAGGAGAGTGCTTCCAAGACACTTAAGAGAGCTGGAGCACATCCAGGAGAGAAGAGCAGGCTTTGTTCAGCTTTCAGAGGGGAAAACCTCAGAAAGAACAAACTACTGTCTACATCAACCAAATGGGCAGGGGAAGAGAAGATAAACCTGACTCTTCTCAGAAGAGCAAAGTGAGAGGGCAAGAAGCAACAGACACAAGTGGCAACATGGGAAGATGGGACTTAATATTAAGCAAAAAAAAAAAAAATTACAGATGTGGTGGCTAAACACTGGAACACATCTTCCAGAAGGGTCATAGAAATGTGAAGCTTGACTAGATCAGTCCTGGATCAACCTGCTCTGGCTCGATGTGCTTGGAGTAGGAGGTTGGACTAGATGTTCCTCCAGAGGTCCTTTCCAGCTCTGTTATTATGTACTTCTGTGACTTTAGAATATATTTATTACACACACTAGACAATCAGCCTAGAAAACCAGCATCTTATCCTGAAATTGAAAAGAAACTTCTACTAAATCTTTGTTTTTATAATGGGTAATGATTCTGCTAGTAAAAGCTTTATAAAATGAGAATACAAGAAATAAATCTTCACCTGCCAGATTCACCAAAAAAATTAGTCTGAAATGACATAGTAAAATAACCTTATTTCAGTAAGAGTGTATGTCTAATCAGCAGTAGAAGGATAAGGTAGAAACATTCAGTGCTGCATTTAAAAATAATAGCAGAAGTGGTGACAAGAAAGTCAATAAAATGTCAGTGACTGGGTATTCTAAGTGTTTCTCAATATATTTACCTGATGAAACCCTAAATAGTCCACAATTGTCGATGATGCATAGAATATCATTCCATCTGCACTCACCACCAAGGCAAAACCATTCAGTGACTGAAAAAGGAAAATAAAATACTTTAAAAGATAATCAGAAGATAAAGAATAAAATTAATATGAACATAATCATTTTAAGAATACCTTAGATATGAAAAAACTCACTCTGCAAAAAGTTGGACAAAGATTTTTTGCAGAAAGGCCTTTTCATCCCTACCATGAAAAACTAATAACAGCCTGGAACATGCTTTCTTTCTCTTCCAAAATAGTTAAGATAGTTAATTACAGTGTAAGGACCATATTACATTACTAGTTTATTGCCTGCTTAATTGTCTCCATAATTATATTTGCTCATTAATTCATAGTATTAAAAGTCTAGTAGCAAGTATCAACTACTTTGCTTTTCCTTTTAATTTAAAACTGGACATTCCACAATAATTTCTTTGAATATACATGCATTAATACATGTAATAATAATATCCAATGAAAAAAATTAAATACATATGGTGTTGTACCTAGGACTTTAAAACTGGATCTGTACTTTTTTTTGTGTGTGGCTATTTTCTTAAACTGCTAGAAAAAAGTATACAGAGCATAATTGCATAAATACAACAAATATAAAAAGAAGATAATAAATACCTCGCTGGTATAAAACAGTGCTTAATGTAGAAAAGAGCTAAATTAATTCTTATACATTTGGTGATGCAAGGAAAGCAACAGAGAAATCCAAAAATAAAAGAGAGGATTAAATTAAATACATTAAACGTTAGTAAACGTTAAGATCGTGCTGCACAAGGACTGACTAACTTTGCCCCTCTTCCCCTGATAAAGGTTCAATAACATATCTGTCTTTACTCCAGCAGGCTTGCATTCCAAGGTAGTCTAGATCCTTTCATGTGGTGGTTTTGAGGTCTTTGAGATTACAGTTCAAATAACTGTTGCTGAAATACTGCTCTATTATTATTATCCTTGCTTCAACCTTACTCTCAATTTACTTATGTGCCTATTAATCCTGAGTTAATCCTGAAGCACAGTGAGGACAGATTTTCAATTGCTCAGTAACCAGATACACTGACATATTTTTGTGAGCTTTTGTGAGCTTGGTTCTCTTTTTGGTTCCTAAATAAGGACCAGATTTCCAAGACTGCTTGAAAGCTGTTCCCACTGTGACAATGGTGGGCAGAATTTCAAGAGTTCAGTGCACAATAGACTGACCTCCTCAGAAGGTTTGGATCCCATGGTAATTGTGGAGCACCTTTGGAAACGTGGCCCCGTAGGACCACACTTGGCCAGAGGCTCTGTGCCTTGAACAACCTGGAAACAATGACTTGAGAAAAGTGGTGGAGAGCCTTCAACGGCTGTAGCACCAAATGATTCAATCAGGTCAACACTAACCATAAGTCAATGCTAAGTTAATGGCAAATCTTGTTTTGCTCCAGGTCAGCTCCATAGGCACAGATCCTTGGCAGAATAAGCATGATCTCTGCCGAGTTTTCGTTGTGTTGAATACTAGTTATCCCTGTCAAATCCTCAAGCACAAGGACTTGCTCAACTGGTGCTATTTCCTGCTCTATATAATGCCCAAATTTGTCCCAGCACCTCACCAACCAGAAGATGGTATGTCAAGCATTCTGCATCTTCAATCTGTGCCTTTCAGTGCACTGAGAGGAACCTCTGTGGATGGTATCTGTCATATACATTTCCAATGTCAGATGGAGAAAAGAAAGCATTTTTGGCATCGTGTCCCCTTGGACTCATCTTCACAGCAATAAAACCATCAGTGATGTGGGGTTAGGAATTTCATTACATTTTGAACATCTGGCATGCCTTTTAATTGGATAGACTAAAATTTTCCATAAAGATAACTGTAGGACACTTAAGGGAGCTCCTTTTTTGTCTGTGGCTCTTACTAAGCCTACTCTGAAAGATCTCAAGTCCTGGCCATGAAACTGGACCAGGTAGTCGTTAAGAACATTTAAAAAATGAAATAAATGTGCCTAATTAAAAGAAAGTTCCTGAGCTACACAAACTAACACACGAACCCCTACCTGGAAAAGTTTAAACAATGACCACATGATCTGAATATTATCGAAGAACCTTACATATTATCATGCTGAACGCCCTTAAAATCTGCCCTCCATTGTCCTGCAGGCAAGCCAGAGTTTTTCAGCCCCTGTAGGAATATCTGCCTTTGCCAAGGATTGCTCATTTAAATCAAGAGATAAATTCGTCTATTCAAAAAATTACTCTTTTTCAAGATTTTGGTATGTACTCTTTAGGCCTAGGCACTTACAGAAGAGATCAGTCTCTACCAGTAATATGTAAGGCTTGATCCCTCACAATGGAAAGCAGGAAGGTTTTTCCTTATACTTTATTTTTGGTTTTTTGGTTTTTTTCACAGAGCTAGAGTCAGGCTAAACTAGGTGCAACAGTTTTGAAAAATTGGAAAGGGAAACTCGACCATATGTATTTCCAAGGGTTCAGATCAGTGCCCTGGAAACTACATCTGTGAGGCTGGAGGGGTATTAAGAAAGGGGTAGGAGGGAAGAAGAGAAAAGAAGAAGTGGAGGAAAAGTTCAAGGAGGTGTGTGTTTAGGTTAAGCCAGAAACAAGTATGGATTTGAAGCATGTATGTAAATGAAGATATTTACCAACTTCCCCTGCTTTGTTTTTTGTTTGTTCTCAAAATGCTGGTTCCTCTCCTGAGGTTATATCTCTTAAATAGGCACCCCCTGGTTTTCACAAGCCCAACTGCAGACATAGATGCTTTGCCCTGCAAGCAGGGAAAGCAAAATCCACTTTGGTGCAAAAACAACTTTTATGGAGCCACATGACTCAGTTAAGGATTAACACCAATTCCATGTCTCCAAAATTCATTTTAGCTGGGAAACCTGCTGCTTCAGCCACATTTTTAAAAAAAGACAAGCTGAACGTCAAGTAAAACTTTATACCAGTGAGTCTCATCCATGCCTGCAAATTCTTCTGCGTTCTCAGTATTACCCTAAACTGTAGTTCAGTGGGAGAACAGACATCTGTAACACAGAAGACTCTGAATAGAGTCAGAGCTGGGCTGAGATTAATGCTTTTCTTATCTACGTACCACAGGTGGAGATAAGGAGGAGGGTGTTTGCTAGCTACCCAAGTGGGTAATGGTGATTGCAAATTAGTAGGGAAATACCTTTTCCAACCTCTCAGATAAACCTCTGAGGTACCAAATACAACTGAATATTGAAATCCTTTCCAGCAACACTACATAGAGATATTTCCATTTTTCTGGCCAGAAGCCTAGTGACTTGTTAGACTGAGTGGGAGAGACAGCTTCAGTCCACGAGAATGAGTGAAAATTATTCCCGGCTTTTTGGTTCTAAGTTACCACGTCCCACATTAAACAGCACAACAAAGTATATGGCTCCACTTTTGATTTTTAAACATTCTCAGTTACTGAAATAAAATTCTCTGCAATAGCTTTCTTTCATTCCCAGTGAACTGGAGGTTGCACTGGTGTGCTGTGTGCCTGGGTAAAGGATAACCTGGGGAGATGGAACAGGAAAGAAGATGTGGACCAACGTCATATCTGTGCAGTTCGTACTCCCTAATGAAAGCACTTGTTTGCCCCAAACACTGAGGGGCAGCACAGAGAAGTAAAGGCAGCCCTCCTCTTTTCACTTTAATCCTCTCAGCAGGAGTAATGGAAAGCCTTAATGAGGCTCTTGTATTAAGAGGGTGAAAACTCCACAACGCAGTGTTGGTGATAGTTGCTTTGTGTACAACAAGTGTTTCAATCAGTAAAGTAAAACACACAAAAGTATAGTGTGGACCTTTAAACTTTTACAACAAAAAACAACTAACTTTAAATCTGCAAAAAATACATGGTTTTAAACTGCCATTTGGTAAACCATATGGATTCAATGACAGATGGAATTTCTAATCCAGGATAATAGCTGAAACATGTGAGACAGACTTAAGTATGTATTGTGAACATTTGTTTGTTTGTATTTGGCTTTTAAAAAACACTTACATGAGTGTTCTACAGTGTACTTAAAAAATGAAATCATGTGGGACCTTTTTCCCAAATGAAAAAAGAAAGAGAGCTTGGCACCAGATAGGGGCCTGTGTTCTTTTGAAAAAACATGTACATCCAATTATGTACTCACGAAAAGCTGCACCTGCTACTGAAACAAAAAAACAATTAATCTGTCAGTTCAAAGAAAGTATGATATTCTTCTGGTGCCTGCAGTAGCTGTGAGATGAAAGTTATCAGTTCCTTCCATTAAGAAGTTTTTGAAACTTTATTAGTCAAGAGATTCTCTTTGGGAATGAAGGCAAATATTTTGAGGAAGATAGGACTTCCTTTGGCAAGATCCTTTATATATCCTGATTTTTTTTTCCTGGTCTCATAGCAGAAAATCAGCCAGAAAATACTTCAAAGATATTTTGGTCAAGGTCATGGCATAGTAAAAATAAGGAGGAGGAAAAAAAAAAGAGAGAGAGAACAAGTTCCAATGCACATTTCTCTTATTACTCTTCCTTTAAATAAAGGAAAATTCACTAGCATTAGCTCTCCAGAGACCATGTTACTATGGCTACTAAAGTACAACAGTCAAGGCCTGCAGCCATGCCTTGCTTTGAACAGATTTTCAAGTCACGCAACTTGGGTACTGAATTTCCAGGGTCAGTTGGCTTGCAGTTTATCTGGAACAGCTTCATTTAATAGTGGATCACTGGGCTTTTGCATCCTATGTGGGATGGGGCCATTTTCTGGTGATCTAAATAAATAGCTATTTAAAAACTCTGGAAATTATATACTCGTTCATGTCTTATGAATATTAGGAGGAAAAGGCAGACAGTTAATTGTGCCTTCTGTCTTAAACTGCATTGTTTAGTGAATCAGTATTTCTTTCCACTGGTGTTTTTAGGACTCATAATTGCCCTTCTCAAAAACCCCTCTGAATCCCCGAGGTTCTCTGTATAAACCAAAAAAAAATTTTTAAAAAATTAACTTTTTCAGAGCCCTGAAATAAAACACAGCATAAAAGACTGTTCAGAAATGCCATATCTGGTGACATCAGAATATGGCCCTTTCTCAACAAGTACAGTACCTCTTAGCCCTCTGGACTCTTATGTATTTCTCTGGTATCTACAAAGCAACTTCAAAAGGAATATTTCAGTGAGTAAGCATTATTTCGTGCAAAGGAGAGTGGCAGAATTATTTTAGCATTCAGTTTTGATCAAGGGTTTGCATGTACAGATTAAATTTCAGGCAAAAGAAAGAAAACAGAAGACAAATTTCCATCATTTGAGCCAGGGAAGGAAGTACTAGCTGAATTCTACATCATGGAGTTATTTGGGAAGCCTTTCAGAGGTTCAGTCTGATAAACTGGTTTTCGTGGACAGCAGGAATGTTTATTTTCAAATACAAAAAAAATATGTATATATCATCATTATGCCCCTTTCTGTCACCCCAGATAAAACAAAGTTAATTGTCATTGACCCTGGATATCACTTCAGGCTTCTTTCAGTAGGGAAATTCAGCATCTAGTGCTGCACTACCAAGACCAACAGTTTCAAAGATCATTCACAATGCCAAACAGATTTGAGCCCTGGCCCTCCCATTTACTGTCAGAGGGACCAGCTGGCCATCTGAAAGGCACAAATGACTGTGAATCATTCAGCTGGTGAAATTTCTCATTATTCCGTTTTTCAGTACCCCACTTCCACGAAGGAATTAGGGAAGCCTTGGAGATGCTTGTTTATATACGTGTCTTCAGTCTAACAAGGAGCTGGAACACTGTGGCTTGTCAAGAGGCAGCAGTCGAAACTGGCCTCCTGGAAATCAGCTAGGAAAATGTAAGTCATTGGGCTCCGGTAATTGTGAGCTATAAACTTTCAAGAAAACATAGTAGTTCCCTGGAGGGTGGGATTGCAGTGTGTGCACACATGTAAACACATTTTAAACCATGGTGATGTTTTTTATATGCTTGATATGTAATAAGTATTGGACACAACCAAGAACGACTTTGCCTTTGAAGTTGTTTTGGATGCATGATGCAAAATTGTAAATGCAGTTTTTCTTCCATTATACGTTCCTTCCAAGCTAAGCTTTTGTAACAAAGGTTTCTTAGTCTGTGTCAAGTCCTCGGGACAGGGCGTCTCTTTGTTACCCTGTGCATGAACTGCTGGCCCCCAAGGAACCTGGCGCCTCAAAACCAACTACTCTGACCAAGATGGGTCTGAGAAACAAGGGCTGAAGCATCAGTTGACTTTGTTTGTGTTGAAAGTTGATGCGGTGCCTATTAGAAAGAGATGCATCCCGATTAAATCCCATTTTTTCCACAAGTACTAAGCACTGGAAAAGAGAATACAGACCATGCTTCCAGAGAGGAGCAGTACTGATGGCTCATAGCTTAAAGGCAGGTTAGGGAAGGGTTTGTTGATGCAAACATGAGTTAATGGGTGACACTGAACACCTCAGTAAAAATTTGTGATATGGCATGTTTAGAATAAAATATTATCACCAAATATCTTCTATTGTTGCCAATGTTTGGTGGATTTTTTCAGGTCTAACTGTAAAAATTTCATTATTCTTTTCTTTGCATTACCATTTAGGATTTCATATGGTAAGCAAGAATATGAATGCTACCTGAGGTTAATGGACTGTATACAAGTACTGGAGACTACTTAAAATAATATCAAGAATAATATTCAAATCATTAATTGTAAAATTATTGGGGGAAAGCATATTAGCACATTTTACTTGTCAGTACACAGATATAGGTATGATGTTTGCTAGATAGTTAGTGAGTATGTGGACGAGTTACATGTCATTTACTTTAGCAATTAGCATGAAAGAATACTAAATTACAACATAATCATTATATCTATCTCTTTAGCCTCACAATGTTGAATTTAAAATTGTGCTCTACTAGTAATGGAACCCTCCTGTCAATACTTTTTCACAAATACCATGCCCTGGACTACACTTGGAAATGGAAACCATCTTTATATTGATTCATGCAGTTTCTCATTTCACTTCCTCAAAAGCAGATGTTGTATTCACAGATGGAAGCAAAACTGGGGCAATATCATATCTTCAGTGCAAGTTCAGCTCTTCGTCCTTTCTGAATTCTGCAGCTGCTCTGAGCTTTTCAGTCTTCTCTTCAACAATTTCAATATAGAAAATGCAAGCCTGATTAATTCCATTTGAGAAGACTCAAAATGAAGCATTAATTGCTCACTACTCTGCACTTGTAATAACAAATTTAGTTAGGTAGACTTTGCAATAACAAATGCAGTAAGATTAGGCATTATCTTTCACAGAAATAAGTTACTGAAAAGAGTCTCAAATAATATTTATCCAACATGTTGGACAATTAGACATATGTAAGTACCAAATGTCTGGATTTTTTTTTTTTCAGTGTTATTTACATGTAAGTGCATCAAGTCCTGAAGAGAGGAAGCCGTCATAATATTCCATCCACAGCTGACTTTTATTTGTACTTGCAAACTGTTAATGAGGATGAATGACAGACATCTCTTTCTGTAAGGAATCAAAACCTAAAAGAGACAATGTTGCAGCCTATATACTGCAAACAGAATGTTATGTCCTAATTTCAGAGCACTCTTTTTCTGTGTATTTAGTACTATATATCGCATTTTCTAGCATAAAACTATTTCAGGGGGTGGGGAGAAGAGCAAAACAATCTGCATTTCACATTCTGTTCCATAATATATGCTGAACCAGCCTTTTTTCACACTATTTCAGGTCAGTAGAATTTTCAGGGAGAGTGGCATTCCTGAAATTGACTCTTGGAACAATTTTACTCTGCAGACTATCATCTTATGCGTGTTCTGTATCCTATAAATATCCTGTATCAAACACACCCTATCCCGTTCTGACTGCAGGGGTGAATCCTGCTGGAAAGGCATTGTGCTGACCCAGAGAGGCAGGTAATACTTTCCCCCATCAAGATATCAAGTGGATGATGCTGTATCATCTGGGTAGGGGTAAGGATAGAAAGTTAAGAGTTAACTCCTCTAACCAGCAACAATGACTGCAAATCTTAAGCTGCATTATAGACTAAAGGAATCCTTCCCCAGGTCTCTTCTGCAAGCCCCTGCTTTGGTTTGAGAATTTAAATTTTATTAACTAAGGTAGACAAACAGTGAAAGTGGAATGTACTCAATATTTCTTGTAAAATATGTAGATTTTTCCTTCAAAACCTCCAAAACAAAATCACTGCAAATTTGCAAAAATTCTTAAGACTGGACACAGTCTAGCCTGGACCTGCTTTCTTGCTCATCATTTCATCTTCTTGAGAAGATAGCAAGGCTGCAGTTGATGAGCTTTCCTGAATTGAGAATGAGGAATACACTGAAAGCAAATGTCATCTGTGAATGCAATTTAGGCTGCTCATTTATAATTTCACTTCAGCCAGTTGAAGACAAGTTAAACAATGTAGAATTGCAATTATTTAAAGTGTATTTCTATTTCTTCTATGTTTTGGGGTTTACAATACATGATTATGCCATCTTCAAAAATACTTCCTGAAAAGCAAATGCAGAAATTGGTATAAAATGGACAGTGTGATATGAATGCCTTTGTTACCTGAATGCAAGATGTCGGTTCTAGTAGCAAACTAAGTCCTGGTCCATCTATACAATGCAGGGCTCAGATACAGATACCAAACCTATTGGCTGGTGGAAATAGTTGTCAAGGATTAGCTCTGAAGTCAGTGAGAGCAAAAAAAAAAAAAAAACCCAACAGAGCTGAAATGGGAGAACATGTTTTGTTGAGGAGGAAGTTATGTGGCCACTGGACTGTCTCCAAGAGGCACCGAAATAGCCTGAGCAGAAACAGAGGAAGCGGCTGTGAAAAGTGAGCTGGGGTGGAGTTGGCTGTGATGAACAGTCTGGAGACAGCAACAGCGGCCTGAAATTCAGATCTGCATCTGTCTGGTCTGTGCCCAAAGCTTTCTGATTCTCTACCTTAGCACTGTGGATGGACAGCTGCTCTGGTCACTGGTACAACTAAAATTTCTCAGCTAGCCCTCCTCATATGACAGCAGCTTTGCCTCTCTCCTGGCAAATGGGAGATGCTTTTCCTGATGCCAGCACCAACCAGATGATAATAACTCTCTCCTTACCACACACCTGTGCCAGCTGCCCGCTCCCCCTGCTCTGTCACACTGAACATAAGCTGCTTGTCCTGATTTCCAATCCACTCCCAGCTTGCTCCCTTTCAATTATAATCTGTAATATGTGTTGGAGAAGCTAAACACTTACTCTCATCAGCTCGACATGTCACGAGATCTGAAAAGAAGCACTTACTGGCGTTTTCGCATTTGCAAAAAGGCTCCACACAAGCCTTTACAGAAGTACCTATTTTTCCTTTTCAAATTCCCCTATAAAACTCTTGCAAAAGTCCTGGCAAAAGTCAAGCTTCTCAGGCACTATGTGTGCTGGCAATTGTGGTTGCCATTTTGTTCATTATTTCCACACAGTTATTTTCTGCCCATCAAAATCCATCTTCTATCACTTTTCTCATAGTTAGGCTGAAAATCTGAAGGGAGGGGATAACAAGATTTTGTTTTTCTCTGTCCCCCTGACAAGTTGGATGGTGCCACCTCCTGTATTTCAGAAACCTCAGCACTGTGGCAGCATCGTGACTGTTGCAGTTGTAACAGTAGCACTAAGGACTGGAAGAGAGAGAAAATGGAATTTAGCGGTCATGGCTTTTCTCTCCAGATTTGGTAGAGAAGAAGGAAAAAAAAAAAAAGAATAAGCGAGAACATTAGTTATTTGTTTAAAGGGCAACAGAAAGGATGTTTTTTGCACAGAGCTGTGGCCATGCCAAATTTCAAGTCTGGATTTTAGAAATATGCCTATTTGAAAAGAAAGAAAGAAAAGGGACCAGGGCCTCTGAAGTGTTCCTTTGTGTTTTGCCTACGCCTGGCAAGAAAAAAGTGAATGTACGCATGTGATAAAACGGCACTCCTAACCCCATTTATGGCTTTTTGTAATGGATAAATTCTCTGTAAGTCATCCCAAGTGACTAATGTCAGCTTAAATCATGTCATCTAAATTACTGGGAGAAGGTTCATGCTTGGAAACAAAGGAAAGCAAAAAGATTGTTTGGGTAACTTTAAAAAGTTGTATTAACTGAGGAAAAAAAAAGCACTAAGACTGTGAGCTTTTAATGAGAATTTCCTATTTTTATGGTCCCATTTTAAACCAGTAGATTAAAAAAATGAAGCACTGTATCATCATCTGTCAAGATTTACTTTAGAAGGACTGTGCTAGGAGAGTGTCAGCACTACTGGAAGCTGAAAAGGAATTCCAGACCAGAATAAACCAAAATGTCTCTTTCTACCAGTTTTTGATTCCTGAACTTTGTGCTATGGTCATAGATCCATTTATTCTCCATCCACTTTGCTGGACTTGAAGTTTGCCTTTTCAAATTTAAATTAAAAAATAACAGGAAGAGGAAAATCTCTTTCTCTCAGACTGAAATTCAAACTGGAGTACCTTTTTCAAGAGCAGTTTTATCAAGAACTGATTACATAAATCAGTTTGGAAGGAGGAAGTGGAATTACACTAACAAGTTTAAAAAAATGACAGGAAACCAAGTGGGAAAAGGGTTTCCTATGTTATTTCCTTATGCAGAGTGAGGAACAGCACCAATAGGATGTTTTCTAATGTATCATTTTCCAACTCCCTCGGAATGAAACTTGAACTCTAGTTCAAGCTGTTGGTAGAGGCCACTGGGAGATACCTTTCAGTATGTGCAGACTGTGCACATTCACCTCTCTCTTCAAAGTAACTCCCAGAAAGATTATTGCTTGCATCCATTTCTAAGCAACATAAATAATACGCTTCAAACATACGTGTTTATTTTTCAAGTAAAGGACTATGTTTCAGGAACCATATTAAAGGACAGGATGCCAGGCACCTGACAGCCTTTGTCTAAGAATTTAAATAAGTAGTAAGCCTCTCCAGATCCCTCTGCAGAACCTTCCTGACCTCAAGCAGACCAACACTCTAATCCAACTTTGTGTCTTGTGAGACTGACTAAGGGTGCCCTTGATCCCCTTGTCCAGGTCATTGATAAAGGTATAAAATGAAATGTACATTGTCACTGAATAAGAAGTATCAGGGCAGTCTTATTGTTGGCATATTCAATGCAGCCATAAAGAAAAACATGAGACAAAACCACAGAAATATGATTCATGTGCCCTGAAGCCTTAAGAGTAGAAGACTCTTGGAAATCTGATCCTGAACTGGACAAAAGCATGGCTGGGAGCATCCTGAATAGAAACATAAGTCTTCTCTGAAAGAGTCTGAGCTGCCAGTGAGCTCGGAAATGACTAAAAAGGCCAGGTCTGCCCTTTATCAACACTTGTCAGTAAGAAGGGAATGTGTTAGAACCAGGCAGTCTTACTCCACTAGTTCAGGAGCTGCCTGCGTTGTCCATATTGCTTTATATTTTTGTGAGATTTTGGTTATAAAACACTATTTTCACACCTGAAAAGAATGTACATCTGGAGACAGAGATGCCATAAACTCTATCCTTCAGCCTACAAAAGCATAGTAGAAGGCCAGCAGACATAACAAAGAAAAGAAAGTCCATCAAGGCACCTCCATAGCAGCAAAAGTTGGGACAGAAAACCAAACATCAATTATTCTTCTGTAACAAGCAGGAAAACTGCAGGAGCAAGTGTGAAGTGGTCAATGAAGCCCAAGTGACAATTTTAGCAGGGTGCTGATTATTCAAGGAGCAGTGTTGGAGGTGATGATGGGGTGAGGCCTGATTACATGTCATCAAGGAAGCAATTCCATACAGGGCCTCCCTCTTAACAACAGACATTTAATTCTTCCAGGGATCGGTGGATAGTACAACACATGACAGTTGCATGGCCATTTGGGATGGCAATTACCTGCACCATAGTGTAGTCTCTGAGTCTGGATTTAAGATTATGAGTACAGCATGGCTGGGGGGAAGAGCAGGAGGTGGCTAAGAGCCAGGAGATGAATCCTGCAATCAAGGCTATTGCCTAGATACCCACCAGTGATTCATTATTTTTCCAAGTCACCATTTTATTGTGTTTCTCCACCCCATCACTCCATAAACTCTATCTGGATTTGTTGACTGCCAATACAACTTATTTTCTCCTTTTTTCTGCTTATGGGCTTGGCCCAGTATTCCTTAAGTACTCATTAAGAGGCTTCAGAAACTGAATGTGGCCCTTTTATGCCAGAGGGGCACAAGGGTTGCAAAACCACCTGTCTTGGAAAATGTTTTGAAAGTGCAAAGTTAATAGTCATTACTGTAGCCAAACTGTTGGAATCTGAAGTCTCCAAGCACAGTAAAGATTGCGAGAACAGGGCATACTCCAAAAAAAAAATCCCTTAATAAAATTAGACTTTGGTTCTTAGAGCTTTTTCTGTCTTCCCTTCAAAGGGAAACAAAGATGGCAAGAAAAGTCTCTCTTATCCAGAAGAAATTATCTCAAAGCACCAAAAGTAATTATTTTTTTAGATACCTGCTGTGCTCCACTAAAGCATCTTTGATAAACTGGTATCATTGTTTATTCTGTTATTGCTGATGAAAGCTATTTGATTATAGCTGTAAAAAATCTCCATAAAATCTTAAATAAAAAACACATGTTGTGGCAGAAGCCTTTAGAAATAAAAAACATTTTAAACATATTTTGAAGACAGCCTAATTCCATTGTTTTCTTTCAAGCTGAAAGGGGGAATACTGCATTGTTCCAAGACTTATGAGTCCCAGATACACTATTTACCAGTAATTAGGTTCTTGTTATCCAATATTTCTATCCATATATAAAGCAGAGTGACTGTACCCACCAGAAAAAAAAAACAAAAACAATTATTCTTGATTTTCCATTAGTATTGCACTCAGTATTATTCACACATATTTTGGTGATTCAGATTATTCTGGATTGTATTATATAAAGCATCTAGGAGAGGCTGCACAGTCAAGGTGTCATGACATGGAAAGTGGCTTTCAACAGCTGAAAAATATCTTTTGAGAGCAAATAAAGTGGTCAGATTCACAAGACCATATACAAGGAGCAGCAACCACGGTTTGCTGCTTTTGGGAAGGGATCAGAAATGTGATATTTAGTTAAAATCCCACAGTTCCTAATAACCAACATGGTGAATTTGGTTGAACAACATAAAAACCCACTTTTCTTCATGTGCCATAACCACTGAAGGAGGATCCGAGCCAAATTCAGTCCTCAGAGAACATTCCCAACAAGCCCTAAGGAAAACTCACCCTCTGATTCTAGGTCAGACGTGCCCATAAATGAAGCCTGGCAAGTACATTCATATTAACATGCACTTAATCATCCAGTTAATGATCCTCTTTAAGCATGATCCAGGATAAAATATCTCCCCTGCATTCAGAGGGAATGTGACTCCTGCATGCCCTGCAGTAAGCAGAGCATATTTACTAATACCAGTTTCTTGTAACCTGCCCTAAAGTGTGTGGCAGTGCTCTCTCCATGTTCTCATAGCATTCAGTCTACTGTTTGAGGATGCTTAATGATTATGACTTGTAGGCATGTTCTGTGCACACAACAAAACATATACTGAATAGAGGAGACCCTTGTTAAAATTTATACGCTCACCATATTTATCATTTATTGTACACCCCATATTGCCTATTCATTGAGAATGGAAAGGGCTGCAAAATAATGCCTGACAGCCAAACATCTTGTTTTGGCAGCAGCAGTAACTAATCATATGTCTCTGTGAAACTTGCTTTGAAATCTAAAATTAAATCTTCTAAAATATTAAGAGAAAGGAAAGAAAGGTGCCAGATTCTATTCCATAGACTTGAATAACTTATGGTATTGGATCTCATGCTGAAATGTGTTTTAATTTAATAGTGCCAGCAATTATTTGCTGGAGGCTACTATTTAATTTACATTTACATGCATCTCAAGGCTGTCATTAAAACACAATTTTTATACCATGAATATTATCCTATCCAAAACAATTGTACATATGTAATCTTAATTACATAGGAATTTCCAAGGACCTCAGTGTGTAAAAGGCACTATTACATCATGTATTTGAAATGCAGATGTGTCTGGGATGGACTGCTGAGCTCTAGCTGGTTCAGTAGTTCACTGCTGTATTAATTCTTCCTTAAAATTAATGGATCCAATTCTCAGTAACAGCATGGCCCCTTTATGCTGCTCCACCAATATAAAGTCAACCTACATGGGATAAAAATACATAGAAGGGATAACTTTTGCTGGCACAGTGTGTGTGCAGAGCACAGAGCTGAGGAAGTAGGATAAACTGAAATATCCCAGAATATTCTCAGCTCAGATCAGAAACCAGGAAAGCTCATGTTGACATCCTCAAAATATGGGCCAAGTAAAATAAATCTAAAGGTGAAAAAGAGCTGTGACTGGCCTGCTGGAGTTCACTGGTCATTTCAAGGATGCAAGCAGTGGTGCAAGGTCCAAGTCCCCAAAAGCACACTGGCTGTGACTGTCACAATTGCCAGTCTTGCTCTTGCAAGAAGCATCCACGAGTGTGGTTCTTGAAAGATTCACACCAAGACCCACTGTTTGTTCAAAGCTGCCACAAATCATCAGCCCAAATATATCATCAAACTGAATAAATTACAGCCAGAACAAAACCAGCATTTTTTCACTCACTTCTAGCAGAAGTCCACCTTCTTGTACTGCAGTCTTGTTAGAGATATTGTCTTCTTTTATCGTTTGGCCAGCTTGCTTCTTAAAGTGCTTTTCTTGAATGGCTGTTGGAAAGAGTTATCATCAATTTAGAAATCATAACCATTAGGGTCACGACTAAACTTCTTGTTTAGGCATTTAACATGCATTGAATTTAATTGGTAGTTACTGTCTTTGTGGTCTGGATCTCAGTTACTGACAACTTGCTTTTCTTTTTTTCTCTCCTTGTGCTGGAGATAGATACATATTTTGCCGTCCAGATGTTTTTTATATGAAATATCTATCACATTTTTTATTGAACATATTTTTTCCATTAGTCTACTATACATAAAGCAAAAATCAAAACCCACAGGAAAGAAACAAAAGAAAAAGTTAGCAAGTTGTTTTGTTTATAAAAATATGTATTATGACAATACAGAGAAATGTCTATATAGCTCAGAAGAAAAGAGAGTGAAAGAAGTTTCTTGTTTTCAGCACTGACCTCCTTGATATCAGATTTTTTTGGTCTCACTTTACCCTGTTTATTTCTACAAGTTTCAGCCTGACTGTAAGATTCAAGGGAATTTTCTTAAACTGTTTCATTTTTACATAGAGTTTTAAAGTTTGCTTTTAGAAGGTCATTTGCTCCATGAAATTAATGGATAGCTCTCATTATAGAATAAAATTCCATGTATTTTTTCCAACTAATAGGGGCAAAAGCTTATTCCTGGATAAACTTTATTGGGAAACTCAGCTGGTGAGTGCTCTTCTTTCACACTGTTTGATCTCAAATGTCTTTGAATGCTCAAATTCTTCCTAACATTATATCCTACAGAAAAATCACTGAAATACAATCCCATTTCTGAGGATAATGAAAGAATTTCTGAGAAGGCTGGCATCACTTGATAATTGTGCTCCAGCATCTTCTATGGAGTACAACAGGAACCTTTCTTTATCCTTTGGTCAGTAAAAATTAAATCAGCTTCACTCCTACTGTCCTGTTCCAGAGAAGGGTCATAGAAATATCCTTGTTGCAAACAGAAATCCAGTTTTCTGGTCTTTCTCCTTTTCATGGAGACAATGAGAGAGGAGAGCATCCCAGTAATATTATCTGGGACATTTGATACACATTTTCCCTTCCAGCCAAAGGGGAGTGGGAGCCACAGCCAGAGGTGGTTGATAAATTAGACAAAAAAAACCTCTGAAAAAAAAAAAGCCAAACTCACACAAAAAAAAAATTAAATAAAAAAAATCCCCCAACAACCTGACCAAACTAAAACAAAAACCTCCCCCCCCAAAAAAAAAAGGTTGAGTTGGGCAAAAATGGTTTGTACCAAACCAGAATAAGAAGGAGAGAGAGACACAGCAAACCTCTAAAGCTTCTGAGCCTGTGCAAGAGCTTCTTATAAATTTAACAGCCTAGTAAGGGACTGTTACAAGACACATCAGCATTTTACAATAAAGGATGGCAACTCAGAACCACACCAACTGAATATTTGTGATGGATTTCAGCTTACATTGTAAATATTTGCTGAAATTGATAATGTCGGTCATTACCCCAAAGCAATTATCTCAAATGTATAATTAGATGTAATAAATCCCTCCCCTGGGCATGGGAAAACACATCAGGAAAACCCAAGCTGCTTTAAACAGATTACTACCCATAGTTTCCAGCCAAAACAATTTTTGGATTTCAGACTTGTAAGCTAGGCTGCTGTCAATAGAATATACAGATTCTTTAACCTGCATTTTTATTTTGGTATACCTTTTAAGCTAATTGGAAATGGTTGCTTTTTTCCACCCTGATCAGTGAGGCCTTCTGCTAGGCCCATCTATAAGAACAGACATAGAATCATAGGCTCATTTAGGTTGAAAAAATCCCTTAAGATCATTAAGAACAACCACTAACCCAACACTGCCAAGTCTGCCACTAAACCACATCCCAAAATGCCACATCCACACGTCTTTTAAATACCTTGCGACAACAATTTTTGAAAGCCCAACCCCTCTTCCAGTTCCAATGACCTCTTCCAGAGTTTCTCTCCTCAGAAAAGATGTTTTTGTAATTACTGACATGGTGGTTTGCGGTCTTTGTGCAGGTTAAAGGACAGACAGGGAGGGGTGAGAGGAAACGAAGGTTTATTTCTTTGATGCGCTCTTTTGGTGTTGTGAAAATTCCATCCGTTCGAACGTCATCGTTAGTGGAAACTATTATTTTACCCAACTGAGCGGGCCAGAGCTCCCTGCCTGCTTGTTAGCCTTCAGGCTCATACAAACACAGCAGCAGAAGCACAAGACATGTTTGTTCTGCAACTCGTCTGGCTACTATAAATTCCATCTCCAAATGGAAAGTATTTTAATGCTATTTTGCCAGTTGGAGTTACCCATATGCTGGGCCACACACATCCGTTCCTGCTCACTGGCCTGACTGCAAGGAGACCCCACTGCACCACCAAAGAAAGACCAGTAACACCATTGCTCCAAGAAGGGAATGCTCCTCAGAGATAGCAACATTTGCTCCTTGTACCTGAGGCAGCAGAGCAGTCACTCACTGCTCGCTCTCCTTCTGCCTCCCACACTGGAAATACTTGATTAACCCACCCACAGCTGGGCTGATACTGCAGTGGTACCTCAGAAGAGAGGTGCTGGTGATAGCCTGACACCTGGAGAAAGCAGAGCAAAACAGGCAGAAAACCACAGAGATCCTGAAAGAAAAGAGGAGGAGGAGAAAAAGCAAGACATGACAGGCAGATGAGGGAAACTTGCAAGATGTTATCTGACTAGGCAGAAAAACAGGGAAAAGAACACAGAACAGTCTAACAATACCCCTGTCACCACCAAGAATCATGAGAGAGAACAGGACAGCAAGCATTGGTTATGATGGGTGGCTTGATAGAAAAGACCCCAATGCCAAGACAGCTGTGATCAAGCTTAGACCTCTCATAAAATGGTGTCCCTCTGGTGCAACAGTGAAGCCTGTGATGATGAAAACAAATGAGAGCTTGAAGAATACAGGAGTACTGTCTCTGGTAGGCAGGGAGGAGCAAATTGCAGAAAGCTGAAAAATAAAAACCAGCAAAGGATGACTCAGTGACCTGAGGGGGGAATGGGCTGCTGGAGTTCCCATATATCAAGAATGGAGCAAGAGGAAAGCTGATACTGCAGGCAGTCTAATGAATGCTGCGGGCTGAAAAAAAAAAAAAAAAAAAAAAGGGAGAGTTTTAGCTTTATGGATCTTTGGACTATTTTCTACAGGAGAGGCAACCCTTTCCATGGTCAGCACAGAGTGCTCACCTACCGGGTTCAAAACTGACAAACTGAGGAGATGGCACCAGAGACCTTTTTCTGAGCACAACATATCGAGCCTGCACTTCCAGAACATGAAATAAAACAGAAGATGGAGCTGTTCTGCCAAAGAAGATGAATGAGCATATTGATACCATAGAATGATAAATACCAGAGATACATGTACCAGGGCTGACAGTTTTGCAAGGTCATGCGATCTAGTGAGCATGGTGCAATCCCATGCAACACTAAAAGCCAACAAGTCTGGAAATGCTGGGTCCTACAAAGGACAACACTGTGGAAATATTCAGGGCAAGGAGAAAGAGGTCTAGGAAGAAGAAGAGGAGGGAGAAAAAGAAATTAAATAAAATGGCCAGTGCAATTTCCTGGAAGACAGGTCAAAGATCTGAGGATATTTTTCAATTTTTAATTTGGAAGCAGTGAAAGGAGTGGAACAAAAAAAAAAAATAATGTAGAGTTAGAACTGATAGTTAATTAAGGGAGGAAAAAATTCCACAGAGAAGACTACAAGATTGGCTGAATGAGTATGTGACTGTCTCAGATAGTGCTGTTGAGCCTTTCTGGTTGAGCCTCCACTGCCTGTGCCCACAACAATGTAAAAACCTGAGATCTCTTTTGAGCCTCCAGTTCTGACATGAGCATTGCTATCTGCATTTGCAAACCCGTTGGCTTGAAAACCAAATCTGGAATATTGTAAAGAAGGGAAAAGCTGCCTAACACAGTCTATAGAAGCATTATGAAACCAGCCGTTCCCTTTCCCCCAGAAATAACAGAACATTTATTCATTGCAGGATACTCTTTAGTTCAAAGGGATGGAGATTTCAGGGATCTCATAAAACCATACTTTTTAAACCCATGGGATTACATTCTCCAGAGTGTTTCTGTACCTCATCCTGCACAAGCACTACCTTCATTCTTCAGAAAATAATTAGCAAAATTACCTGATTACCTGCCAAGTTAGGCTGTGTAACAGGCTAACATGGGGGCCACCTGTAGCCCAGCTGCCCCAGGTGCCTGATCAAGAAATGAGCAGTGAAGGGATGCTGCTTCTGGACTGAACATCTTGCCTTGCATTTGGGATGTAAGAAGGGGAAAATACCATCTCCTTCAGATTCAGGCTGGTGAATCAGTTTCAAGCCCTCCAACAAGAACTACCAGTTCTCTCCAATGATGCCCAGGGGATAAATTGTGTCTTAAAAACAGGCGGATGCAAAGACCCAAGTCCAGACTGCATGTTCAGAGTCGCTGCTTTGAGCATGCAAATCTTGCGTTTGGTAAGTGTTACTCGAAAGGAAGTGAGAACAGGGTCTCTCTTCCTGGATCTTCTAGCTGCAGGAAGAATCAGCTCTGCGTGTTACTCTGAATACCAAGAAAACAAAACAATTTGACTCGGAAACACTCGGTATGAGCAATTCTGCTTAACAAACGTAGAGCCACGAAGTGAAATGGTCTGTTTCCTCTGGCTGTGTTACAGAGAACACCGAGTGACAATTAGGATGGGGGTCATTAGATGAACACTAAAATTAAAAAATAGCATAAGGAAGAGTTATTCTGCATTGCCAAAAAACATGAAAGGGACATTTGCACTCTGAGAGGTCACAACGCACAGGTTGTACAAAGGCTTTGGGAAAGAAATCAGCATCAAAACGCATAAAGGCAGAAAGAAAAGCTGTATGGTGCTTGGTCCTGTTGCGGAGGCTACCAGAACGCCAGATGAAATTACGCTAGCAGTAATGCAGAGTTTTCCTTCCCAACTTAGCGGTTTTCTCAGTCTGCTTCTTCTTAAGAGACGCTTTGAAATCCAACTTCCCTTTGAAGTTTCTCGAGTACGGCACGACATTTATTTGAGGTACAAACCGAACCCTTTGCTTCCCAGATCCCACCCTCTCTTTCGCAGCCAGCCTCACCCTCTCTTCCCCCCATCCGAAAGGGGCATCAAAGAGATGCCCCGGCCGCGCTGCCCTCCTCTCCATCCTCCACGGGCTTGCGTGGGGCCACCTGGCCCCGCGGAGCCCCCGGCCCGTGTCCCAGCGCGTCCGGAGGAGCCCTTGCGAAGGCAGGCTCGGAGGGGGAGGAGAAGTCCCCGCTGCGGAGGAGGCAGAGTGCTGAGTAACCCCGGCCCCGCTGTCACGCAAGGCTCGCCGCCTGTCAATCTCCCGGCGGCTCTGACAGGGGCTGGCTGCCGTTCAAGCCCTTGCGTGCGAGCAGACGAGCCACATTACCCTATGAAGTATTTCATAATAACAACAGCTGTTAAATATTGATGACTCCTGGCAAGCGCTGAATGCTTTTCGAGAAGGTTAAGCCTTCGTGTAATGGAACCTAATTCCTCATTATATACTGTATCAGATATCTGGAAGTTGCCTAAAAAAAGCAAAGGAGCTTAGAGTGAAGGATCAGAAAAATAACTCTCGTGCAGCAGGGAGAAGGGAGAGAGCCTGCTGTGAGAAGGGGGAAAGAGTGTTCCCCCGAAGTCAAATCCTTTTGCAAACAGTAAAATACTCTGCTAGAGCGATCGTCAATACAGTCGGTTTCACTATATTCCACTGAAGGGTTTTGTGTTTTCAGAAATTACTGCAGATCAGATAAACTTTCTAAAACACTGATCCAGCTGCCAGTGCTGCCTACGTGTGTGTAAAAGTACACGTGGAAATTATTTCTACAGAAATACAGAGAAAAGAGGGGGGAAGCTCGCATTCCTATAGTTTTTCTACAAGCATCAGCTCTGAGAGATCCATCTCACAAGAAAATTTAGTGGTGAGCTGACAATATATTAAGGATGAGATGTCAGACAGAGCCTCTTGCCTTGGGGAAGCCCTGGAGTGCTGTCCTCCAGTTCCCAGAAAAAAAATATATCATCTTTACACTACCCTCTAAAACCCACCAGCCTTTTCTTTTCCCTCTTGACAAAACTGTCGAGCAAGGTTGTGTCGGGAACAGAATCATTTTGGGGTCAGAATTCATGATCAAGGGTCTTTGGGATACACCTAGTGTGACACCAGGGCAGTCAGTATGGAGGAGTGCTGCAAAAAGGCAGCATCAGAGTCCAGGTGCAGGTGGAAGAAGAAACACAAACCGAGGACTTCTTACAGAGGTGACTGAGGGTATTTTTCTTCTTGCATGTGAAAAAGAGGTCTGTGTGCCTTTGGGAAATAGAGCTTACATGAGGCAAGCTGAGAAGCTGCAAACAATTGCCTGCAAATGTTCAGTTGTGCTGCAGTGCAAGGAGTTCTCGAAGCTTTAGGAAAGTGGTTCACCTGTGGGGAACCCAGGTCAGATAACTGAGTCAGGATAGGGAATCACAAAAACTTAGGAAGTTGTAGGTTGGAAGTGACCTTTTAAGGTCTACCTCACCCTGATGAGAACAGAGCTAACTTCACTTAGTCAGGTTCGTCAGCAATGGACATTTTGCATTCTCTCCAGGAAAACTTTCATTATTTAATTACAGACAGGATTAATTTTATGAGATAAGGAGTTGCTTAATGTTTTAGGTGAATGTGCATTAGGGTAAATTCTGGATAGACACTTCTTGTTTCCACAATTCTTGGTGTGTAAATGTTTAGAATAATTTAAGAAATGCTGAGAATGGTGAAGTGGCTTTTATGAAAAGTGTATGTATGTGGAGAATCTCCCTTATCTAAAAATTTCTGAGGAATCACAGATCTAAAGAAATGCTGTATCTCCACGTGAAACAAATTCTGTGCTAACTATACAAACAACAGACTCAAAAGAACTTGTCTAGAAAACACATTTCTTCTCTGTAGCTTACTGTTGCAACCTTTTTCTCTTCACATGACTCAACAGATGATCTCCCCAACAGACAACCCCACATTGTGCCTTGGCAAAGGAGATATTTTAGAGATCTGTTTGCATCACTGTGAGTAAATATTTGAGTTATCAGTTGGTCTGGTAGACTATATTGGCTATGAGACTGCTGAAGACATGCAGTACTCTGAAATTGTCCCAAGATATAAGACTTATTCCAAGTAACAATCTTCCTGTTTGTCTACACAATTCCATTTTATTTTCTACTACATTAAATATGGTGATTTGATCATGGAAACTTATTGACTTATGGGTTCAGTCCTGGGGCCTTAATTTTATCTGTGTACTATTCCAGTCTTTAATTAAGCTGTGATATGTTAGCTTGTCTGAGTATTTGCTTGCACACCCTTCTGAATAAACACATAAAAGGTAAGTAAAAATGGGTTAGTCCCTCAAACTACAAAACGGATTGCAAGCCTGAGTTAACAGCCACCTTGAGTAAGAAATCTGAAGTCTACTTATTCCAGTTTCAAATCAATATCCACATTGCTCACAAAATTTTAAGATGATTCCAACACTTCTTCCTTGGACCTTTACGTTTTTAAATTACATGTCTGTTAACCAGAATCATGATATCCAGTCAAAGTTTAGAGTAAAAAAAATTAATTTCAGAGAACTATTATGTATTTAGAAAGAAATTAGAAATAGAAATTCTGCTTAAAATTGGTTAGTTCCAGAGTTAAGGAACTCAGAGTCTGCTATGAGTGTTGCTTTTTAATTCATGATTTCATCAAACTGATCCACAAGTAGCCTCAAGTGTATTGCAATGTGTTCTGACCTGTCACATCCTGATTGCTTGAGTGGGATCTCAGAAAATCCCACTGATTATGATATATAAACATATTCAGAGGAACAGCACATCAGGACACATCAGTTCTATGATCTGTGGAGAACATGACCTATCAAAAATGAGTTTCACCATTCTTCAAAACATCCTTCATGAAGGCTTCTTGTCCAAATAGCTGTTCATTTTCTCCCTTGCCCATTTTAAAAAATGGGTTCCCCATATCCTCTGAATTCCCAGCGTTTTTTTCTCTCTATGGCCCAAGAAGGTTGTTCTCTTTTGATATGACTCATACATTAGCCCATATTTTCAGGATTGATTCTCCCAATGAAAATAATACATCAGTGGGCCCTGATATCCACAGCAGAGGCAGTTGCCCTGTGAGGAGAGGCTAAAATGGCTGTCGCTTTTTACTGAGAAGGATGAGGGGAGCAATAACAGACGTTTAAAAATTTTTAAGGGCATTGGATAAACTGAATGCAGAACTGCTGTGTGTCCAACCCCACAATATGGGGACTGTGAAGTGTGCTGTAACACCCGCACAAGAATGCTTTAAAGTAGATAAAAGACAGCAATTTTGAAGATGAGAATACCAGACTAGATGGACCACTGGTGTGACACAGTAGTGCATCTCTTATGTTGTTATATTCTCACTGCAATGCCATGGCCTTGTCCACAAAATTTGTTGCAGACAGAAAATAAACAACAGATGCACAACAGCAGCATCTGTGACGTGAAACAAAGTATATCACAGAAGTGACAATAAGAAAAATCAGAACCTTATGAGAAAGCCTGTATGTGACTAAATTTAAGCATATGATGAAAGAGCAGCTTGTGACTAATCATTGCATCCAAAAAAAGCAGAAAAAAAATTATTTAATGATAAACAGCCTATTGAAATAAACTTGTGCCTGAAATATTTTTCAGAAACATAAGCAATGAGACCAAAATCCAATTCTACTGAAAAGACAGCTAAAAGCAAAGCAATGTGTGCTCATACGTAAGCAATTGGAGTCTGTTGGAATCTTTCCCACTTTCGGAAAGGTGACTGTAAGAATTGCATCTTACACAAGAAATGCAAAGAAGTTTTGATAACAGATTTACCTTGAGAATCCCTGAACATTTTTAGTCTCTATTGGCTACAGAAGATGTGCATCATTTTACCCTCTCCAATTTGTATCTGTAGTTTAGAACATTTAGTACTGAAGGACAAACTCAAATGAAAGATCAAGTATGAAAATAAATGCAGCTAGGAAAATGCATGAGAAAGCACGTCTCCTCCTTCTTGATTAAAGCAACCTGACAATGACTAACTTATGTAGATTTACATGATCTTTGCTGCCTTTTTGGATTTGATAACCTCTTTTCCATGATTCAAACATACTCTCTCCTGAGCTTCCACTCCTCAATTTCTTGTGTATTTATAATTTTCTTTGCACCATTCTGCATGTAAAGACACAGTCTGAATTCACACCTGCTAGTTCCAAGAGGAATTTCAGTCAGTATCTCTTAGAAGAGAGTTGAAAGAGCATGTGTCAGTGGGCCAGTATATCATCCAAGAGACTGTTTAAAAATAGCCAATGCACACGATCTGGAGAGGATAAAGGAAACCTGTAAGATGAAATAAACACTGCATCTAAAATATTCACACTGAGACCTTAGTGCACAGGATGTGCATGTGTTACCCAGAAAACCAAATCTGGATCCAACAGTTTTAGAGTCGGGAATATCATAAGAACAATTCCTAAATATCTGCTTTATATAGCAGCCTTACTGAGTCCAATATTAAAAGCAAAGTGTCGTTTGCTTTCCAGTGTACTTTAAAGAGGCAAACATGCTTGACAGAGGAAATTTGAGAATCTCCACCTTTAAATCAGCTGGGTATCCCAGCACAGTGCTGCACAACCACAGAAAAACACACACCCTCCACAGAACACAGAGATCTCTTCCTAAGGCAGAGCTGCCCTGCTTGGCTTTTCTGCTCTTTGTGGAGGCTGGCGCGATGACATTGAAGCCTTGGGAAGTTAAATGCCCCTAAAGTGCTGTGGGAAATATATGCCTGAGAGTAGGTCCTTAAACTTTGGATTTTCTTCTTTAGGAAGTAAAAACATGTGCTGAGGCAAGATAAGGGCAAGTGAAGCATCAGGGACGTTATCTAAAGTTTAAAAAAATTATTTCAGAATCAATTTCCAGGGTAATTTTAAAACATTGGGCTGCATTCCAGAAACTTTTAGAATTATGAAGAAAAGCAGTAGCATGAAAATCTTACCTAGAAGCTCAAAATTTAGAACTATCTGACAAAAGAAGTCAGTAACTGCACTGCCAGAAGCCTAAACTGATAATGTTACAATCCCTGGATCTCTAAAGCGTTTTTATCCACATTAATATTTTAATGTATGCATTTAGAGACTAGTCCTACAAAGCTATCCAAACAGATGGATTTCCCAACTGAAATCCCTAATAAGACAGAGGGCCTGCAGAGAAGACACTATAGTTTGTCCAAAAATAAATTCCTTTGCAGAACAGGAACCTTCTGCAGAAGCAGAAAATTCATGCACACAATGTATTCAATTACTACAATAACCTTTATTTTTCACTTCCTCACAAAGGTTTTGCTTTTCCTTTCTTGACAGCCATGTTCTGTGCTCATAAAAACATCCCAGCAGATGCCGAAGACCCTAAACACAGGAGCAGTGGGCTTACATTTTCTCTCCCATTCAGTACTAAAGGAATTAAGTTTTCTTAAAGTGCCATGGTCCCTAGGTATAAAACCAGAATTAGGACCTTCAAATTCTCTAAGCGTAATAAAAAATTCTGTCTCTATAAAAGGCAGGAAAGATAATATTTAAATGTTCTAAGACTGTAATTTGTCTCCCTGCTTTGATTTGCTTTTCAATTTTTAAAACCGGAGAATGCTTAGATATAGTGATAAAATTACAAGGCAGGCACAGAGTTTTTATCAGACTTGTCCTGTTTGAAGATAAGGAAAACCAGTGTTCTGTATTTCAGAAACAAAGTCCTAGCTAATAAAATATAACCTTTTCTCCAGTTTCAACTGTTCTGTATATGTGTCATTGACTTGAACAGGCAAGTCTGACTCCTACAAAGGTGCCTGCTACCTTGGCTCATGGCAAGCTACCAAAGAAAATCGAGTATTCCTGATGGGATAAGGACAAGAATCTTGTATCTCATTCATGAAACATATAGGATAATGGCTTCAACTTTCTAGGCAATAATAGCCAATTGCAGCTTTCACAGAGTGATCAGTGCCAGGTGGATAGTGTGTATAAGCAGAACTATGATACATAAATTACTTCTAGTGCTTCTTATTCTATCACAGATCTCTGGAAAACCAGTGATTTCTTACCTACTGGTGCATCAGATGTGTTTCACACTCACCATGTGACATAAACATTGGTTTATATTGCATTTTCACCAGTTACAATATGACCTCCATTGGATATGTACGCTGTGGTTTATGCCAGAGTCAGTCCAATAACCACTGAAACAAGATTTACTAGAGCTACGCTAAGGAAAACAGGAGCAGGTTTAAGGCAGAAAGTGAAAACTATAAATAGCAAAAAGCCAAGATGATTTTGCACGTTTTTAAAAAACGTGAAATTTAACTGGCAACAGTGTATACTCTAGAGCCCACTTTGTTTTAAGCCCAAGAATTTTTCAGAGGAATCATTACGCTGCATCCAAAAGAGGAAGGCTTTTTCTCCTGCCGGGGCAGATTTGCAGGGAGGAGGCTCATTTCTGCATTGCTGGTCTGGCAGGCAGCAGAGCTCTATTCCTCTGATCAAGAGATCACTTTCATAACCACTTTTCTGAGGTCACAAATGAGTCTGCTGCAGTCACGCAACCCCTCGCCTACCAGAGCTTACTCCAACAATACAGGTTCACGGAAGCTTTTTAAAGAAGCAGCTCATCCTTTCAACCCACACAGAAATAAGGAACACACATATTATCGTAGGGTAAACTATGTCCCTGTTTATCGTATGGGATTCCCCCAAATATGTCATGGCACTATTCTATTTCAGTTTGGTCAGGGAAGAAACATAGAGCTTCAGGTTTTATCTGGATGGAATGTTGTTCCTTAGTAGAAGTCAATAACCGCTAGAGTTAAATAGCTGTACAATTCTTTTAAAAGGTACTGGCACCTTTTGCAAATATTTAGTTAGCCAGCTCCTTTTTATTGTCTTAAAGATCCATGTTCACCAAATGGGTGCTACTGTGAAATATGCTAATTAAGGTATTTAAAAATCATGGTAAACAGTCAAACAAACATTATATTCAATAAACAATAAATACGATTGCCCTGAATTAAACATTGCCTTGCTCCTCTGTTAGAAAAAAGGATTCGGAAACAGTAAATCAGGAAACAGCCTTATGAATTGAATCTGAAGGAACACTATGAAAGTACTACAGGTTCTAGTTAGACCTTGTTCCTAGTTCAGAAAAGTCTACTTTATTTTAGCCAAGTATCCCACAAATGACCAATATCGTAATCTGTTGTATGGACATGCCTCAAAGGTGGTAGCTGGAAAGACTTTGGGTGATCAGAAGCAGTTGAGAATTTAAAGAAAAATGTTAAAAATATTTTTCCTCTTATGGTAAGTTAACTCTACCAATGAAGGGGAGGGCTTGGCCTATTTTCACAAGCAGTTAACGCTGTGAAAGCAACCGTTGTTGTTTCATCATTAATTATTTGCACTAATTACCTGAAATAAAGTTTTCAAAAGCTGTTAAATTACTTTGAAGCCTACAATTAAAAAAAATTATGGTGGCTATACTGCTCATTGATATTTTGTGAGGATTAGTGTACAGACACATTTCATTTAAAGGCAGCACAAACAGGCTTGCCCAAACCAGCTTTATAATCCAGCTTAAATAAGTAACAATAAGAATGAGGGCACAGCACTTAGCCTGTTGAGGACTCACAGTGTGGGATGCAATTTGCACATTGTCCTGCAAGTTCATTGCTATTATTAGACACCCTAAACAGGTGAAAGCTTGTTGAGGTGTGCCCATACATGCTACAGACCGTTTCAGGGATTCTGGAGATGCATCCACAGGCTGTTAAGTACCCTTGGCTTCATCCAAAATGAGGGCTTTTTACACTTTAGGCTCGACCTTGATGTGTATCTTCACCCATTAGTGGGAAAGGTCCTTTCCCCTCTGCACTGCAATTTGCCATTGATACAAAAGATAATGTCCCAGCCCAGCTTTGATATGAAACTAATGACACCCCAAAATAGGCCTTATATCTGCTCCAGGTCTCGCCTATATTTATGGAGAGAAATGAGGTTGGAAGCTAGAGAGAGGAATGTGAGTTTAGTGCTGGTGGACCTCACTGTCAGAGCTCAGTGCACTCACATTGTAGAGGCAGGCTTAACCTCAGGTGCTGAGCATCACTGCAGCTCTTCATCTTGGTGAAAGTGTTGGTGGAGGTGAGGAGACAGAGACACCACTCCATAAAGGGAGGGTATTGACAGCCTCCAGAGAGGCCTTGAGGGTGACAGTACCACTGCAGACAAAGCTGCAGGCATTTTTGAAGATAAGTCACAATTTCAAAGATTTCTGAGACTTCTGAAGATATTACCTTTATTCTTATGTTACTTATTTGTGCCCATTCGCTTACCACTGCAACAACTTCCCATGGAAATGAAAAATATACAGGATCAACTCTTGCCTAAACAAACTTTGTCCCTGTTTATGAACTTTGGCCAAAGCACAAGAAGTTTATCTAGAGAAAAACAGCACTGGATACTAATGCAAGTATTTAATTAACACGGCAATTTTTCCTTTCTAGCTATGGAAAGAGATACGTGAGAATGCTGTTGAGCTACCTTACCTATACAAACAAATTACACTGTTCTTCTGGAGGCAGTTGGCAAAGAAATCATTGCTAACTGCAGGAATGAGTTTATATATGGGCATTTGAGGGTAAACAGCTGCTAGAATACTGCTGCTCAGCTCTGTTCTGCCTGCCAGTCTGGCCACAGAGCTGGCACCTAAGCAGTCTTGCCTTTCTGAGAGCCCTGCTTTATGAAAGTAAAATATCTCCAATCTTTTTTCAAGAATATGACCTCTCCTACTCAAAAAGAGTGTGGTCAATTGCTCCATCTTCTAAGAAGATGCAGGCAGGCAGCAAATACATGTGTCTAAGTCCCACCGGATCTGCAATTCTAGAGGAAGAATTGGTCAGTAATTTAGTACAGTGAAATCAGGATAAACAATGACTTCTCATATGCCAGTTTCCAAATAATTACTGCAAGCTTTCCTCACTCCCACTACAGCTCTTAATTTCTTGCACCTGATAGTCAAAAGATCTATACACCACCTATATATATAAAGAGAGCATGCATCCAGTAATTTGGATTAGCTGCAAATCTGCCTATATGTTACTTTTTTTAGTCCTTTTGTGGAGTCTATTTAATTTGAAAATTATCCAGAGAAATGTAATAGAGTTTACTTATACCCCCAACTAATAATCCAAAATCAAACTATTTCAGATTAGTGTACCATAAATCATTTTTAAATGAACAAATTGACTTTAAATAGCTACGAAGATGTATTCTTTCATTAGAAATAAGTTTAAGTATGTGACAAATTACAGTCATTAGATTTAAACCTAAGGCTTTCTGAATAACTCGGTTATAAAAATTACAGCAAGCATGCTCTCAAAATCGCTTCTACCCTCACTGTGTTCCTTCTGCCCCAAGATACTGTTCATACCTGAAAATGGCCTGATTTTGTTTGGAAAAGGAGGAAAGGAGTGTTTTGCTACTGCAATGTAAAGGTCTGCTCATACTAGGCAGACTGAAAAGGACAGCAAATAGTGCAGCTGTAGAAATTAGTTTAAAACTAATTGTTTCATTGTTTAGTCATTAGCTGTGACTGAGCCTTCCACGTGTGGTGGTTCATACAACCTGTCCCAGCACAGCGTAGCCTTTGCCTGATGAAGAGAACGAGAAAAGGAGCTGGAGTACCTAATGTTTGCACTCCAGACATGGCAACACAGCCGGGAGTTGAGGGAGTCAAGGCAGGATGGGGCAGGCTGGGAACGGGGCAGCTGGAACATTCTTCTGCCTGATGTATTTTCCACTGGCCAGATGTTCCCCAGTTGCCACGAGCTGTGAGAGGCTGCATGCGCCAGTCCCGGAGGGTGTTCTGACCCCTGGGAAGCACTAAAGAGGCCCAGGCCTGCCCAGCATTGAGGAGGCACAAAGGTATTTTGAAGTGCTGATCCTCTCTTCTCCCACTCGGTCCCAGTGCCAAGTTCAGCTGTGGCGCGGGAACTCGGCTGTGGCGCAAGATTCGTTTTGTGCATTAACCCGATGAGCTGCAGTACCATCTGAGACCAACATGTAGTTAATTGCTGTGAGAACAGAACTTTGAATTTCCTGACCTATTCAAAGCCTCAATTTCCCATTCACTCCACACTCCCATACTAACAGATGGTATACAGGGTGTAGCTCCAAAACTTCCTGCATCAGAGCGTATGCAAAGAGAACAAGAGATGAATTGCACCCCCCTGGAAACCTACTCTTTATTTACAGAATGGCGAAATTCTAAATAAATCAATTAGCGTGCCCATGCAGCCCCCATCTTCCATGCAGATAGTGCTGGCTGAAACTCTTCCACCCAAGCTATCCCTGCCATGGGGAGCTGGAAAAGCACTGGTTAGCAGGGCTGACTCATCAGCTGACTAGCCCACAACCTCAGCCACAAAGGACCAAAAATGCTGGTGGTGGCATGAAGCGTGTGGGTGGGAGCAAGGAATAAGCAATCATCTGGCAGCCTAATGCAGAAGGGAGGGTTGACAACGAGCCATTATTTATTCCCCCCTCCCGCCCTAAGGCTCATCCCTCTGCTTCAGTGATTCTCATTATCTCGACGCTGTGGTAGGGCTCTTTGTAGGGGAGGGACTGAAAGGTACATCCCCTCCCTGTGGCCCCTGCAATGAAAGCATCAGCAGGCTATCTGAGCTCACCACACCCAGAACACTTAGGGCAAAAGGCCCTCATGGAGTAGAATGGAAAAGAGGTTTGCCTGATCCTGCTTTCACCCAATAGGAGACAAGAACAATGTCTTGAAGAAAAAAAAAAAGTAAGAAGAAGGACATTGCTTTCCCACCAAAGTCAGTCTGGTACAGGAGAGGAGAGATGGAGATCCGGATCTGGAATGGTAGACAGTAGACGTAACACAAAGTTTTTAGGAATGGAGCAAGGAATATAGAGATAAGTGAGAATGTTGTATCAAAGATGGGAAAAGACAAGGGGGAAAAACCTATATGGAGAAAACAAGAAAATCTACAGAAGAGAAAGATGCGACAAAGAAAATTTTACAAAGAAGTAAGGTGGATTATCACTAAAAAGACTGCTAGAGAAAAAGAGCTGGAAGGGAAGGAAAATCACCAAGTTAAAGAGCAAAAATAAAAAGAAAACTGGCAGATTTAATTAAAACTTGACAGGAAAGTACACTGATGAAATCCCCCAAATTTTTCATATGTATCCCATTATCTCCATATAGATCTACGTTAACTTTTGAGTGTTCATTCTCTACAGCAGCCTTCACCACTGCTAATCTGGCTAAAATATGGCTAATTGGTGCCCAACCTAAATAGCACAGAACGTTCTCCAGCCAAATTATTAGTGTGGTGATGGTGTGACCTCACACCTCCCAGGCTTCAATCGTTTCAATGGCATTTTTGTTATGACCCTGAAAAATACATTTAACTTCAGGCAATGTGTTTTTTGAAACACTGGTGCAAATTTTGAAAGCCTGGCTTGTATTACTCCACTAATGCCAAGGTTAAGCAAAACATAACAAGAAATTAAGGACATGACCAGTTGTCTTTATGTTTCCTCCCCAACAAAACTTGTTGTTTTCTGAGAAGAGGTTTTTTGCCCAAATTTTGCCTACAGTAGGTCTTTCCTGGCAGATTGCCTCAGTGGAAAGGAGATTAAGTTTCTCAATGTCCTCTTTTCTTGGAAACTTTCTGTTACATTTCCCAGTCTCCAATACAGGCAGCTCAGGGCACAGGAATATACAGCTTAAAAGTCTTCCCCAACATGTTTGTCACATGCTGTTGTATTGGCGTTTGGCAAGACAGTGATGAAGAGTCACAACGCTGTAGTTTGCAACTTTTCTCTGGCTGGAGAAACCATACTAGTGGGACATTATCTTCAGAGAGTCAGAAGACAGAATATCTGCTGAGGCTACAGTATCTAAAGTAAGCAAGTTGACCCCTGTCTGGAGATTGTGACTTAATTTGACTTGACTAGATAAAAACAAGATAAATAAATTCCTTTTTTCCAAATAACCTCTTGGAACTCAGTGCCCCTGCACTAAGTGTTGCTGCAAGGGGCACATCTTCTGTCCAGAACCGACCTCTCCTCCCATCTCATGCTGACAGTTGTGACAATCTCAGCCACCCTTCTGGTTTTAAAGGCTTTTTCAGCTACTACCATGATGCTTTTAAGGTATGATGGTGAAGTAACCTTCAAACTGGCATTGTCTCTGCTTTCCTAACCATAAGTTGGCAGCAACAAATGTAGGGTGCATCACTGACCTGAAATGATATGGCACTTACTGCCAAACTTATTAAATATTTCTAAAGTGCTTGCTAGCATCAATAAAAATGAAGAATGTATGTTGCAGTGTGCAATACCTTCAAACTCTCTGAGTGTTACTGAGTATGTTTGGCTCAGAAGAAAGAGCTCTTCCCTTAGGGGAACACATACAACTACATTGCTAGGGTTTAATACAGTTTTGGTGGTCCTGAAGAAGTGCTGAAAACACTCAAAACCTCCTGAACACATCTTAATTTGAGAGCACTTTGCACCTGGCATGACTGCACCTTTAAGAATTTTTAAATTTCAAACATTGCTAATTTCCTCTTAAAAATATTACTTGCTGTGAGATGTTCAACCTTTTCCTATATGACGCAGTGTGGATGCAGTATGAAAAAAAAAGCATGAAAAAGGAAAGAAGAAATACAATGTCATTTTTCTCCATGCATGTCATGGTCCTTATAATTACCCATTAAAATATTCTCCACAAAAATCCTTACATTCATTAGCTCAAGATACATTATTGAGCCTGAATTATTTATCCTCTCAAGAAATGTTATTGTGCCATTTTCCCATACAAGGTTTGCAGGGGTCATTTGATGGCACAACACCAGTTTAATAAATTATTTCAAACAAAATATAGAGAGTTTGTGACAGGTTTTCACTGACACTGATATACAACAAAATACCAAAACGCAGAAGACAGAATTTTCTGCACAGATATTGAAACAGTCAGGGGACTATAAAAGATTAATATAAGGTGACGTGTTTTGCAGGTGCACAATTAGTAAAGTGGTTATGAAGTTGTCAATGGACTAGAAAAATAAAACCTAAAATATGTTCTGTTTTTATTTAGACCTGATATTTACTTGTTTTCAGTCCTCTTAACTTCTTTCAGATATTTCCAATATGTAAGTAGCCAATTCATGTTACAGGTTCAGAGGTAAATGGGAATAATGAACATTTACTTATTAAAACAAAAAATTTATTTCCTATATACCTTCAACTTAATATATTTCACGTAGATATAAAAAGGGAATGCACTGAGAGATTTCAATAGCATTTTAGGGACACATTAAGTTCATATGATATGTACTTTGGTAAGTTGTATAGCATCAAACTTTCACAAAAGTAATTCTTTTTAAAAGAGCTTAAAGAACTTCTTTAAAAGAAGTTTTAAAGTCTGCTTGTACCTTCTCTTACTGAGCATCTAAGTTAGTTTGATGCTATGCATTCTGCTTCTACTTCTACTAAATGTCAAGAGTTTAGAAAATTTGTCAGTTATATTATCTACAGTATTATGTACAGTTATACTATCTACAGCACCAAAAATTATAATAAAATTAAAACTGGACTTATAAAGGGAAACCTGCTGTCCCTCATCTAAAAAACTTTCATTTCATGGCAGGGAATGTTCAGAGCACTCACTAATATGTTACTGTTACATTAGATAGAAAAGAGAATCATCTGTGTTAGTCACATGTGATTTTCTTTCTAATACAAGGAAAAAGACACTAACCAAATACATTTAAATGAAGACAAGCCCTTCAGAGAAATCCATTGAGCCAAACTACAGGGCTATCACATAGCAAAGTGAGGTAGCTCTGCAGAAACCAGCCCCCTACTCGTATTTTATGTGGCTCAGGGGGGACCTTATCACTCTCTACAACCACCTAAAAGGAGAGTGTAGCTAGATAGGGATTGGCCTCTTCTCCTAGACAATCAGCAGTTGGATGAGAGGACACAGTCTCAAGCTGCACTTAGGGTGGTTCAGGCTGGACATTAAGAACTTCTTTAAAAGGATTTTAAAGTATTGGAATGAACTGCCCAGAGAAGTGGAGGAGTCACAGTCCCTTAGTGCCATGGTCTAGCTGACAAGGTTGTCATCAGTCAAAGGCTGGACCTGATGACCATGGAGGTCTTTTCCAAACTAAATGATTCTGTGATTTTGTGATCTGCACTGTGTCAGAGTTCCCTGCAGAGCTTTACTACGTGCTGTAAGTCTAAAGTCAGCAGCAGCAAAGTGAGAAGGGAAGCTAGTAGGACAATTACCCACACTATTCTCTAGCCTAAAACTATTTGTTTTCTTTGTCTTCAAAGTCCTGTGCAATTACAATATGCCAAACTAAATTTCTTGTTCTGTTGGATAAGAGGTATTGTCTTTCCTTTAAAACATTTCTGTGTTTAAAATAAGAAACAAAGTAAATCATTTTCTTGACAGTAAAGATACAGGCTTCCTCTCAGAGATGGTAATCACTCATGAAGCTGAGAACAAGTGTAAACCAAGCCAAAGTTCATGCGGGGGGGAATGCTTTCCTACCTCCCATCCACTGCATCAGTGATGAGGACAAAACTATTGCAAGCATCTTTTACAGTCACTGAAATTGCCAGCAAGCTCTGAAGTAAAAATGCCATTTTTTCCCATGATGAAAACCAGTCTTGTTTCCATATTCATGAAAAATATGGGTTACAGAGGAACTAAACTCCAAGTTTTTCTTCAGTCTCCAAGATTTAAATGCAATTTAACTCAAAAGAATTAGATCAATGAAAGTCCATTACTTATAGCACAGAAAAATGGAATTTGATCCATGGTGGACTGTGAGGGTATTTCAACAGCTGGTACCAAGCTGGGCCAAGAAGTGCCTTAGCTGAGGAGCAGGGATTAAGCAAGTGCAGTGCACAAGCAAGATGAACATCACTGAATACAAAAGACAGTGTGAATATCAATCTCCTGGATTAGATGGATCCAGATTTTTCCTTGCCACATGTGTTTACTACTTTCACTTACACATCTTTGCCACATTAATTTACATTGATGCTACTTGAGATGCACAGTGTGAGCTAAGCAAATGCACTGAGCTCAGAAGCCTACCAAATCAAAATGGTTTAAAATGACTGGGCAAGCTGAAGAAAGGTGAAGACCCATGCTCAATGGCTCAAAGTATTTCTAGGGCTTCCCCTAGCACTGGACCAATGTAGAAGCTGTGGTTTTTGGGAGCAGCTATAAAACCAGGCATTGTGTGCGTGGCTGACCATGTGTCTGGTGCTGAGTGTACTTCTACTATCAGTAGAAACAGTGGAACTCTCCCAGTGCCAAATGCCCTCAGGGGAAATCTAACAAAGATTCTCCTCGTGTCACTTGTCATTTCCAGCTCCCTGGTTTTCTAATCAGTCTTGATAATATCAGGAGAAACACTGAAGCCTACAGGGATGTTCATTTGGATGGCACCCAGCAAGAGAAAAGATGTATGAGATACAAATCCAGAATTACAAGAGGAAATTCTGCAAGAAGAAGCCTAATGATGGTGTGTTTCCCAAAGACAGCATAAAATTTGTGTAGCCCTGCCTTTCTCATGCAGGTGACAAAGTCAGACTTACAGCTCTGAGTTTGTAATAGCTCTGATAATATAAACAACCCACACCACATGACACAAGTACCCAAGGAGAACCAGAAAATATCTGAAATTTATTTATTTATTACTATGATGCCTCATTTGCCATTACTAAAAAAAACAAATACTGAATTTAGAGCCAGTCTCAGAACATGACACTGAACATAGGGTCGCACAGACAGGTTCCCTTGGTCTTCAAAGGTTATGGGAATTCAAGCAATTTAAAATTGTCATGTTCTTTCTGAATATAGATTTATTATGAAGTAAATCCTGCTTGTAAATCAACACTTGTCCCACAAAACCCATCATATTTGTAGGAAACTGAAGAGAAAGCTAGCCAGGACAAGGAGGTACACCCTCTTACAGCAAGACCAAGAGCAGACACAGTTCTCCTCCAAGAGTCAACAAAGGCCTTCCAAGGACAGAGAGATCTCCAGGTTATGCAAGAGTACATGTGGTACAAAACAGACTCAGTTATTTGTTACATGGAATTAATGGTGTTCCCAGGAAAAAAGGGGTGGAGAAAATAGTGACCCATCAGTATAAGCAATATGTCCCAATAAAATAGTCTCCCTGAAAATTAAATATATCTTAAAATCTAGTCAAAGTAATCTAAAATAACCTTTGAAAATGGGTAATGTGGAGGAGATTCAACTTGCAGCGGCTTCTCCAGAAAGGATCCCTGCCAGATCTCAGGGATGAATGAATGCAGCTATCCTGCTTAAAGTCCTGGTACTTCTACTAAAACCACACTGATGTAGTATTTTAGCACTTGATTAGACAATGACTTGCAGGTAGCAGGTCTTCCTTCAATGATTTACTTATATACCACTTGTGCAGCAGAATAGCTCTTCCTTTTTTCAGTTGCTATACTGCTAAAAAGGATGGTAAAATTAGAGAACAGTAGTGAGTGGAAAATGTTTCTTTCATGAACAGTCCCTTTTTGGCCAAAACACTCCAAATGTTGTTGCAATTTGAATACACTGGTTCAATACAGCCACAGGATGACCTTACCTGTTACCTGCTGTGACCATAAATGTTTCTTCTCAGTACAAGCCATTGAAAATGCTGTCCTAAGAAGCCTCAACAACCTGAATGCTTACAATCTAATTAATAAACTACAACTGTGGACTACAGCAATACAAAGGCTAAAGACACTTTGTATGTGTTCAAGAAAGAAAAGTCCTTATTCCTCTTCCAAGAAAGAAATGATTCAGACATTCAATTTCAGAGGAGAGGACTGAGATTTCTCTCACCCAGTAGAAGATGTCTTTAAAAACCAAACTTCTAATTGTTAAAAAACTCAAATACATTGGGGAATTCTTGACTCAAGATAACAGTTTCAACCCTAACTAATCGGAGGAACACAACTTAAATTCTTGATTTGTGTCTCAAAGTACAGGTTTCATTAAAAAAAAAAAAAGGAAGCTTGAGGATAATCTGAAAGCCTCTAATTATTTACATAATGGAAATCAATATATAGGTCATACCAAGAAAAGATTGATGGGAATGAAGAGATGGAATCAAAGAGATATAATTTCCTCCTTATTGTTGTTGATTTAGGCATTTTATCCTGTTATTATAAATCTCTCTTATAATATTTATTGGTATTTCAGATTTTTTTATTATTTTATTTTTCTTATGTCTATTCCAAATATATCTATTATCAAGGACCTGAAGAGAGTACAATGAAAGGACACAAAAATGTTGAAGAGACTAGAACACCTCTTGTAGGAGGAAAGGCTGAGTGGGAGAGCTGGAACTGTTCAGACTGGAAAAGGGAAAGCTCAGGGTGGATCCCATCAGAGTGCATAAATACCTAAGGGAAGGGCGAAAAGAACAGCAAGGTTCTTTTCAGAAGTGTCCAGTGACAGGATCAGAGCAAATGAGTACAAAGTGGAACACAGGAGGTTCTCTCTGAACATCAGGAAACATTTTCACTGTAAGGGTGACCAAGCACTGGCTGAGGTTGCCCAGGGACATTGTGGACTCTCCATACTTGAAGATATTCAAAAGCCATCAGGACATGGTCCTGGAAAACTGGTTCTCAGTGACCTGCTTGAGCAGGGGAGTTGGATCAGGTGACCTCCAGGAGTTCCTTCCTACTTCAACCCTTCTGTGAATCTGTGAATCACTAAGACTAAGGTTTTAAATGTAAGGGAAAGCTTCAGGCTACTGAAACTGGCTAGCAAATGAAATGAGAATTTTTCCCATGGAAATGGATCCAGTATGGGCCACAATTGTAACAGTAGATTCAGTCATATGAACTTCGTTTCAGAATAAGTTGAATCTTATTGTGGAAAAATTTCCCATGCTTATGTAAAGTAAAATCTAAAAAATATATTTTTACTAAAGAAGTAGAATTCATCAATCCAGGAGAAAAATTACTATGAGTTTGAAAAGAAAACTCTGGGCAAATAGAATTATTAGGAAGAGACTGTGGGGTAGAAAGAGATGCCTGAGAACCCCAGGACATGCACTGCAGAGGAACCTTGGATCCTCAGACCAGGAGCTTTGGCTCAGGTAAGCAGCACTCCTGCAGCACTGCTGAGTAGCACTACATTTCAGATTATGCACTGAAAGCAAGATCACTCTGTGCTTCCTTACCCACCTTAGGTTTTAAGACCTTAATTTTCTCTGAGTGTCACTGGAGTGTCATGCATGTCACACCAAAAACAGTGGGGGCTGCAGCACTACATAATCAAATACTACAATAAATAATAGCCTGAAGGGTCTAATGAATGAGCCTGAGGAATCTCAATCACAGTAGTATGCTTCTGATCTAGGAGAGTAATAGGCATGGATGCTGTAGGAAGAGAACAAAGCTTGAACAGACTGAGAGTAACTGAGGATACTGAAAATCAGGCCAGCTGGGAGGAATCCTTTGTTGCTTTCTTCTTAAAAGAGATAAATTCAATTTCCATTAAAGATAAACGTTGATGGGAATTGGATCACCCCAAACACACAGACAAGTAAAAGGAAATGACCCACTAACATAAATGCTTAATCAGAAGAAAGACAGAAACCACACAGTGTATGCTACCCTGTCAGAAATGGGGGGGGAAATTACATATAGATATATATATAGATATATATATATAGATATATATATATAGATATATATATATAAAGAAGATTAATTGAAGGAGAGAAATAGGTTAGAAGGAGTTAGGGCAGCCTGGTGGAAGTGATCCGGAAATCCTGGAATCCATGGTTCTCCCAGCAGCAGCAATCCAAGGCACAGCAATATGAAAACAGAAGACCCCACAGGAGGGAAACTTCAGTACCCTTAGAAAAATCTCAGAGGACACATATCTAAGGGAAATAGAAGCTGGATGCTTTTTCAACAAATCATTATATAGGAGATAAGTGTAAAGTGCCTCTGGAGTGAAGAATGGGAAATGTAAGAAAAGACCACCTTAACAAAATCTTGAGTTCTTCAGTGTTTTGAAGCTCACAGAAAATCTCTTTTAAAAATGAATAAAATAAAGGACAAATGTATAAGAAGAGAAACAGAAAAGCCAGCATATAGTATCAGATGTAGCAAGGAAGGGAAGGTTATAAAAATCTTGCAGGAAGCCCTTTAACCACACAAGGTTGGGAAAATAGTTTTCTGCTACTCAGCAGAGGGGGAGCTACAGACAGTGAAAACAAAAAATTTAGTGTTTATTGCCTCTTTTTACTTCCATCTGCTAGGATCACCTTCATGGCTGTAAAAGCTGAGGTGCCATGAGAAATGGAAACAATTTTTTCTTCTAGAGAAAGGGGGCTTAAGCTGAAGCAGAAGGCTTCCAGTTTGGATGGAAGTGTTCGCAAAGAAAAGTATTAAATCAATCATGTTGGAGACTTGCAAAAACATTAGACAATGACCCTCAGGTTAAGTCATGGCTTATTCTTTACTCAGGAAAGTCCACTACAGGCTTGTTTCCTAATTTTTTTATTTCTACATGGAAACAGATGAACTAACATTTGTAGACAAATTTTTCAAACTCTACTGTAATTCAGTTTAAAATACATATATGACTTTAATCTAAGGTAGGTCAAACAACATGTCTCCATCCTTGACTGTCACTAATTTTGCAAAGATCTGGATTGCAGTTTAATTATAAAATTTACAAAAACTTTAAAGATATTTATTCGCAGAATTCATCTGTGACTCTCTACAGTTTGTATTTAGTCATCCATATATCTATCAGACTTTTAGCTTTCAAAATCAAATGAAGTCTGGAAGTAAGTAAATACAGAGAAGGCACAGAAGTCTGAAATAAACACAGAGATTCAAAATAATAATTGAGGAGGATTTTTGTCAGGAAGACACTGCTTCTGTGGGTGCATGCATGTCTCTGTTTTTGCATATGTATCTGTATGTATGCAAAAAATGTCCAGATGGGCAAAATAACAAGCTATTGAATTAAAATATGCTTTATATAAATTATGTAGTAAAGAATTTAAAATAGAAAAATTTATCCATATTGAGGTCTCTACATTTTCCATCTAAGACTATACTCCATATCAGCTATCATTTATCAGGAATGTTTTTGGCTAAAAGGTCTAACATTAATGATTGAGATCTTCAAGGAAAAGTTTGAGTGGCCTATTGATACAAGGTCAGTTACACTAAGAATTGAAAGATAAGGCGCTATACAGCCCTAGTTGAGACTGTTATGGTCTATCTCAATTGTTGTAGCTGGTTTTTTTACAAGTACTGGGAAACCTAAGTTAGCTCTTTCTCAGAAAGGACCTGAGTTGCTAAAAGGGCAATGTGCTATTCTTTCAACATGTATTCACTAAATCATTACCTCTACTAAGAGGGAACAATTTAAACAACCAACAAAAGAGGGTTGGTTTTGATGTGGAGCAAGACCACCATTTCCCCACCAGTGGAAAAACTGAGAAATAAGAAGTACTAAAGGATGTATTGTCAAGAGTGGTAAAGGAAGACAGACTACAATTAACCAAGATGGAACACATCCAAGACAGAGTCCCAGCAAACTCAAGTGGCCACAGACACTGAGTACCACTCCATGCTCACAGCAGCCCCACCCAAAGCAAACCTTTGTCAGGGCCAAATGACAGTCACAGTTTCCTGTAGCAGTTGATGTCTCTCAGTCATCAACTAACCCTGCTTCAGACCCGGCTGCTTCACACACGAGATCCGGTGAGATTGGAAGGTTATTGCTGCAAGCCATTTTGAAGTGCTTATCAGGAAAATGCAAAATGACTAAATGCCTATAGCTTGGGGGGAGCAGGGCTATTAATAGAGCTTCTGCCAACTGATAACAGAGATAGGAAGAACCTTAACCAAGTAGATGGAAGAATTGCTCTGAAGCAAAAAGAAAACATTTCTAAGAATGAGGGAAGGAATTCACCGCAAGGATTTAAACTGAATCTTAGGAATATCTCTCTCAATAACCAGGTCTAAATTTTGGAAAGAGACCAGGACTTTGCTTAAACAACTCAAGTAAGATGAACCGACCATATGCTGCAAGGTGCTAACCTCTAATGGTCTCTAAAATGGGAACAAATGGCTGATGGATGTTCTCCATGCCCTGATACCTAATTCTCTGCAAAACCATTTTCACACTTGAAGTCAATATGGTGAGGTTACTCCACGCCCTCCAGTTGATCTTTTTAAATAGGTTTGTGCTGTGCACTCACTACTGCAGAGTAGCTGCTAAAAGGACACCTAGTGGCAAGTAAATGAGTGCGCCCAGAAGCCACTGGCATTGTTGAAGGTGCCCACTGTAATTATCATGGGAATTGCTGACCTGTTATGGGTTGACTATGCAGTGTCACATATGAACTTACATGTCAAGTAGCACCACTCATCTATTTTTTTAAATGGCAAACAATATTCTTGAAAGCATGTTTTAAAAACCTGGAATTTAAGCTTAACTTTCCCAAAACTCAGAGAACAGCTTTTTTAAACAAAAGATGCACAGTCTTGTCTGTTGCACATTACAAAATTGAATGTACTGAGTCTCCACTGCATCCGCTTTAGGAATATCAGACAGCTGAACAGAACTCATCACAGATATGTTTTCTTGATAGCCAAGCCAAATTTCATCTTGGGTATCATCATTCCTTGGTTCTTACATTGTGCCACTCTAAAATATCCTAAGCATTCCTCCCCTTCTCATCTTTTCTTCCTATGAAGACAAACAGCCAAAAAACACAAATTGCACACGTTTGAGCTAACTTTAGGTTTTTGGGGTTTGTTTATTTGTTGGTTTGTTTGTTGTTTATTTTTGCCCATGCAACTTTATAGTCACTTCTTGACTGTGTTTATTCCAAACCCTTTAATATGTACTAATGCCCTTGTGACCAGGAGATGCCCACAAGAGAAAGCTCTATTCCAGATGGAGTCATGCTGGTCTCATGAAGAGAGGGATTATAACCTTCCTGTGTAGTGACATGCTGCCTCTGGGCAAACAGACCAAAATCCACACTTAGCTTTCTTGTTTATGTCAAAATATCATATTACAGGCATGGAACAACTTGCTGACCACTGTCCCTCTTCGATCATTGTTTTTATGTTCTCTTTTCCAGGTTTGTCTTTTCTACTGAATACCAGTTTCTTCGGATTAATTTTCCCTGAGTGAATTAGTACAGATTTGCTAAGCCATTTTTCCAGATACACATTTTTATCCAATTTTCTAACATCTTTGTATGCCACTGGTCTGTTCTCTGTCCTCAGAGTGTTTATAACAGCTCCCAATTTAGTGCCATCCTTTGATTTAAAAAGCCACAAACAATCCATTTCTGCCCTTCTATCCTCTTTCATCGAGACGAAGATTGAAGCACTGGGATGGATATGTTTGTTTGCTTTTTTGGGTGGCTTGCTACCAAAGTTTTTCTTAAAAAAGACCCCAAACAAACAGATTCTGCCTTTTTCCTCCATAACTGCAAGGAAGTAGATCACGATGTTCATAAGGGATGCGGCAGATTCTGCCCTTACCCAAACATTTGCTACCATTCCTCACACAGCTCAGTTTCCAGAGCTCACCTCTCCTCCACTCCACCCTTCTGAAGCTCTAGCCTCCTCTCTTGTCTTAAAATGGCATGTAGTTTCCTTCCTTTACTATAAACAAAGCTTTCTGTAACCTTAGTTTCACGATGTAAACATTTAAAAATAAGAATGAAGGGTACACAAACTATGCGTTCAATTAGGTAATTTGGGGATTAAATTAAATGAAATCTCTCAGAGCATGGAACACAAAACATTTCACCATAATGCAGCCTGGCTTTACTTGTTTTCCTTCTATCTCGTCCCTTTAAGAAAAGGAGGCAATGGGTGTTAGAAACTCTGGCAGAAGAATTGTAAAGGCAGCTGAAGAGATATTATTGCTTGTGAATGCAAGAGAAAGGGAAGTCAGGCTTAGAGGAGGGGGCCACAGCACTCAGCTATGGGTTTAAAGGGAAAGAGAGGCACTCTGTAAAGTGCAGGATGCTGGAGGTTGGGCAAACAGCTGCCACAGTTGACATGGGAGGCTCCTGCTATCAGTGATATCACCCTTTGTAATCTCATGTCAGCTTGTAAAATGCCCTGCAGCCTGCCAAAGTCTCTTCAAGCTGGCATCTCTTTTATACCAAAATGTATTTTAAAAGCAAGACGGCAACCAACAGATATTATTCATTGGTTAAAGCCAAAAAAAAACCCCATATAAATATATATATGTATACACTGTGCATCATAAGAAGTAGTAACAGGAAGAAATAATAAAGAGTAAAAAAAATGTAAAAAAATACTTCTGTTTATCTCTGCAGTATACTTGTAAGTTTTGGTCAACTATACTTCTTCAAACAGGCTTTTCTTCCTTTTACTTGAAAACAACTCTAGAGAAGATTTCTGTGATTAAATCCCTAATCTGGACTTTGCTCTTGTGAACTCCTCAGAACAGAAGAAACTCAAAACATCTTCACATTTGGAAGAATTCTCTTTATGTACATATGAAGATACACATTTGGCTTTCATTTTGCCATGTGCCAGACAACTATGAAAAGAAAGCATAGCCTAGAACAGCTTTATTCAGCATTTTAAACTTTGAATCTCTCTTGTCCTGAAAGACAGTGATAATTTCGTCTTTTCAAGTGAACCCATTTCCTCCTGGCATACAGCGAAAAAAAGTAATACAGCAGTCACTCTACTTTCTCATCGTACTTAAACAGGCATTTTGAACTTTCATAAAAACAGCTTCAAATAGAGAATTCAAGCTATCTACAGGTATTGCCCCAAGCTTCTTTCCCAGTTTAGTGATTTTACAGTTGTGTTTTCCTGTTTCCTAAAGCCTGCTCATGAATGATGGATGTTATCCCACTATTTGGTGCAAAACACACAAACGACATAAGAGGAAACACATGAAATTTCCAATGCAACATCCCATGAAAAAAACAAGTTCAATAATAGATTTTTTTTTCTCCTGCCTTTATCAATATAATACTATTTGTTACTTTTCCTCAGGATTAGTACAAAGCAGCAATAGATTAGAGGGATACTTTTGACAGGATGGTGATATCTTAAGGAAACCTACCTTGAAAGAAACTTTTGACTCGGAGATAGCTGACACTGAGGCGCAAGACGGAAAGTTTGTCCAGCTTGGACACGATGTCAGGTGGAAAAGGAAGGAGGCTGGCCAGGTGGTCCAGTTCTGCATTCAGACGGTCTCGGTGTCTCTTCGAAGGATTCGATTTTTCATTCCCAACTGCAGGCCTTCTGTGGTGGAGAACACATTTTTGATTACCTGTTTTACTTCCAGAGACTGAGATGCCGAGATGATGTAATTAGCTGATAACAGGAATATTTTGCTTAGCTTCTATGAAAATCTTTAAAGTCTCAGTCCCCTGATAAAAAGAGATTTAGCTTTTTACATTTGCCATAGTGCAAAGACACAGGTTTTGTCTTCTCTATTCATATCTGGAAAAAAGTGAAGAACTGATATCTCTTACTCAGGACCTCTCACCTTAGAGAAGTGGGTACTATCTTTGTGTTCTAGTCAATAACAGGAAAAAAGATTTCCCATTTTTGTTGTACAAATGAGGGGCAGAACAGCAGGGGAAAATTACCGTGACTAATGCATGAACCAATTCAATACCCACTGTATTCATTCAAAGCATCTTAGTTCCCTCCATTTAATGACTCAAAGTTAACCTGTGGGTCAGGAGATAGTTAAGAAAAGAGCCTGTCTTTAGGCATAAGTTTAAAAAGCATGGAAGGTAAGGTGAAGAGAGATTCTTTCCTAAAGCTCAAAACTCCTTTGTACATTCTCGCTTTTACCTTCCTACATCAATAATAACAAAGATAAGAATTTGGTTTCTTAAGAAGATTGATATTCCTCACAAAACATAAAGATTAAAGTTACTCGGCTTTCTAGGCCAAGCAAGTCCATCCCCATTTTGTGTTCCTCTTATGTAATGGACAGTGCTATATAACCTAGACTCGCTGTTGTGAAAATTTGTTAAGGCGAAATACATCACAAGTGAGGAACCTCAGTTTTGGAATGTCCACTGATATTCCCAGAGAATGTGTAAGATATTCTCAAGAGGGAGTAAAGGAAAAGCTGGTGCTTTTGCACACAGAAATGGGGACCTTCTTTCCAGCACGACAGCGGAGGGTGTTCAGTGCTGAAGCACAGATTCTCCATTAACCAAGAGTGGAGGATGAGAAGGTGGTTCCTTTCAGTAGCCAGCTATTGCTGGACCCAGCAGTAGCCAAGTGCATTATCCAGGTATGAGCTATGGGACACTGGAGCCATAAACTACATGGATATTCAAGAATGGGAAATGGCAAGTAAGAAAATTATGGTTGTGCTAACTGTTTCACCTCACTGAATCCAAGGATCATAATCTTAAGTAGCTAGCTGACATTCCAGTGAACAATGAGAGTAAAAACTAATTACTTGTCACACTCTACTATTGCATTTTCATGCTACACACATTTACTGCATTTTTCAATCATAAGTTCATTTTGAGCATAAGCATATCACAAGGTGGTTAAGGTGTTAAATTTCAATAGTATTAATTTGTCAATACAATTGTCATTCTAAAATAATTGCGCTTAGGAATTAGCAGAAGATCAATGTTTTGTATCTGTGATTGCTAATAACTGAAAACCTCTTAAAGCAAATCACGTTTCAAAAATTTACTGCTACTTTTGAGAGTCTCACTTAATTTTAAGAGGACAGCATCAGCTGACAGAATGAATGGAAAAAATGTTTGAGGTAGGTGTCAGTGAAATTATATAATTTCTGCTTTTTCATTACAAATTGCCAATACGAGTATGTAGTTCTTCAATAACACAGTGAGTTGCTTCCAAAGATGTGGCGAATATTTTACTGATAAATTAATGACTTTTCTATATTAGAGAGAGGAAATATGAGAATAAATAATGGAATCAACACAGAAGGAATAGTGTTTTTTACTTTTTCTGAGCTAACTATTTTTTGCCGTAAACCTTGAGGTTCAGCCATCCTATGACACCAAAAGGATGTCTGATGTATGGAGGGCAGTAATTTTGTGGGAACATACCCTATAGCTGAGCAGAAGCTAAAGAACATAAGCTTTTGCTAATTGGTCTTTACATCTGACAAACCAGCTGGATCAAGGAAGTAATGTAGGACAGAATAAATTAATTCCAATAAGGAAAATTAAACTGATGAGTTCAAGAGGTAAAAATTGTCAAGAGTAACATGAAATAGAAATAGAAGATGTTCAAGCCTGTTTACCAGATAAAATAGTGACTGCTCTATGCCAGAAGGAATGATTTGAATCAATTAGGTGGTCTGCCTTTGTAGTAAGTGCATGGAATAGTTTTCTGGAGATGACAGGGAATGGTGTGAAAAGACTATGGAAGAAAGTCCAGGACAGAGTCTTCCTGAAAACTCAAGGAAATGATTCAGTAAGGGAGTAAATCCAAACAAATAGGGGTTTGATGTAAATGGTAGTAAGGTGCCAAGTGGATGTGATTTTAAACAATGTGAGTTCCATGGAAAGGCTAGGTTAGCTAGCCATAAACACAAAGGCATAGGCAGGGAAAATCTACAGTGGGCGCCTTTGAGGCAAAGGAAATTCTAGCCTTTATTTTGAGCTGAAAGAGGAGGGTGCTTGTGTTTTTGACAAACTCGGGATTGTCAAACTGTAAACAGAGACACAGGAGTCACTTGATGGTCCCTCATTTACTCTCCTTTCCATACAACACTTCTATATAAAGGAGCACGAGTAACTAAATAAATCCGGCTTTTCTTCACATTGCTAAACTGCAGGAACAAGTACTGTACTTGTGCAGGACCCAGAGTAGCTGTCCCTGCATGGTGGGAGCTGTGTGGGAGCTGGTGCAGAGAGCATTTTCTGTTCCAGTGGTACACAAGGCATTGAGCCATTTGCGCATTAGTGATTCAGTGTGCCCATGACACACAGACCGCCACTAGTGTAAACCAGTTTGGTGAGCTTGCAGAGGAATTTCCTGCAACTACAGCCCTATCTGCTGTTCCCAACCCTCTGCAGAGCCCTACCCTGTTAATGAAAACTTCCCTCTGGATGAGTTTTTTAAGTGTGCTAGAGTGTTAAACCAGCAGAAGATCTGAGCTGAGAAAGGTCTAATCATTTTCCATGACAGCAGCTTTCAGCAAGGAAGAAAAGGGAAGAGAGACCATGAGATGGAACAGATAGGCTGAGAGCAAAGTAACAACAGATGATTATCATGCATGTACTGACCAGCACCCTCAGTCACTGAGCTGTGCTTGGACATCGTTTAGGAATCCTGGCAGAGCTCAGCGCCAGTGGCAGCCATGTGTGTGTGGATGTTCACCATCTCCTGTGAACCAAAAGGACAGAATGAGAGAAAGCTGCTCGAGGGAAAGGCAGCCCTTTGACACCTTCTATGTCTCTTCTGCATCTTCACAGCAAGGAAAGGTGAAAGCAGAACTAATGGCCAAGAAGACATAACACCAGCAGAGCAGATGAGAGGTGGAATAGTGTGGTACAAAGTAAGAGGAAGGGCTATGCCACAAAGGGCTTTAAAATGAGAACTAGGAAGCAGGAGAGAGCTGCACCTCCCAAGGTCTCTGTTTACCCTGGCACTGGCACAGTTCTGGCTGAAGTGGTCTGTCTGGAGCAGTTATAGATACACTCAGAGCTAGGACAGGTGTAGTTGCCTTTAAAGAGCTGTAAAATATTACAAGAAATGTTTTGTAGCGGGAGAGGGTTTTACAAGATGCCAGCATTTGAGATTAAGAAGTGGCTGAATTTCTCGAATAGTAACTATCCTGAAGCATTGCCTTAGTAAATTCAAGTATTAATTTCAGCACAGTGATTTTGGCTTGAGGTTAAAGACAAGATCTCTTTAACTTCCAGATGCTTGAATTACCAGTAAAATGTTAGATTTCCACAGGAAATAAACACTTGGTAGAAAATGTTTCCTTTAGTCAAAATGCCGGCTGTCTGGCTGAGTGCAGAAAAGCATATCTGATGGAAAATTTTCAATCTTCCTGAGCTCCAGGTGTTTGAGCTGTGCCCATAAATGCCAAAATTCTTTAGTGGAGGTCACATTTAATGGGGCTTGTTTGGAAGATTTTGGGCACAAAAGGAAAACAACTATGGTTTATTAATTTTCTTGCATGGATAAATGTAGAACTTGAACCTTACAGATTATCTGAAGAATGACAACCAATAAAGATAGTCTCTGCTACTTCTCTGTAGAGTGCAAGATTGGAACATATTAGCTCCTCCCAGTAAAATTTTCCACACACTCTTCCACACTCTTGTGGGTCTCTTTATTCTCCCATGGAGCTTTTTCATACATTTTCATGACTGTTCTTAAAAATCACCTCAGAATAGAATTCCTGTGCCTGGAAAACATTCATGAACATAATGAACAATATCATTCTATGATATACTGGATTTAAAGCCTGTTTCAGGATCACCACCTGGTTGACAGTCTGATCACAAAAAGATGATGTAGAGTAAGAGAGTTGGCTTCTTGGGATGCACTGAGTATGGGGAGATAAAAATATCCCAGTTGCACTGCAGAGGGGAAAGCTGCACCTCTGTCCTTTAAATTCTGACATTCAAAAGCACTAATCCATGAATCCCTATTGAAATCCAAGTATCCTTCTCACACGGAGGCACCTGAGCCCATTTATCCTTTTGTTAAAGGAAAGGCAAGTTCTAGAGATTGTGTAGATGAAAAAGAGAGGACTGGCCAAAGAATCCCATCAGCTTTAGTTCCTGTGAAAAATCAGGTTTTACAACTGAACAAATACTCCTCCCAGAACAGGTGCCAGTATCTACCTTGATTCATTGTCAGAATGATAGGGGGGGGAAGTATAACAAGGCTGTGGAGGACAAAGTGCTGTGCTACCAAACAGGAGAAAAAGCTCTAACAAACATGGTAAGACTCTGAGGTTACTGTTATGCTGCCTTTAATAATTTATCTTGAATTTAGAAGGGTAGACAAAGCCTATTAATTTAGCAGCATAACAGTAACCTCAGAGTCTTGAAATGTCAGTAAGACCAGTAGAACTGAAAGACACGAACTGTGAAAGGAGCTCTGTCAGTCAGTCTGGGGCATTCAGAGCCTCTTTAGAGCAGAGTAAGTCCCTGAGTGAGGGAATAAGGACAGGAAAGGCTTACCAGAGACCAAGCCCACAAACAGATAAGGTTTGAGGAAGAGACCAGTGTTGCTAGGAACTGAGAAATCATCCTCAGCAAGTGGTAAGTAACTAACCACAGAAAACAGAGTGATATCTCAAGTGTGGGAGTTCAGTATTCTAACATTCAAGCATTTCCCTTCGTTTTAACCATGTTTCTTAATCAAAATTGTGTCTGTCCTGGCTTGATAAGTTCATGCTCAGGTACCTGCACTGCAACATCATAGAAAAGCTATTTTTAAGGCAGCGTTACCTGCAACAGTTCCCAAGATGAAAACTTGGTTGTGTAAAGTAAGTGAGAATTTGCTTTGAGAGTATTAAAGCCAGAACTTCAAAAAGGACTAATGAGGTAATTTTCATTATTTGCTAGCAGGTAGTTTTTCAGCCATTTAATTTATCTAGAAGTCATCTTTGAGAGGAGTTCTAGCTAGCATGTAAACTCCAAACATAAGCTTAATGTTTCTCAAAGCAGCTGCAACTCTTCTTCCTCTCTCACAAAAGTAATGATCCATAAACAGTTCTGCATAGAGGCAATTTCACATATTGGAAATGTTCCATACCCCTCGCAGTTGTTATAAAATCAAATATCCACATCCATATCGAAACAGTAGTGCAGAATCTTACATACATTTTTAATTCAACACACAGGATTTTTGCAGGAAGAATCATTTTCTTATGTAATTATCTTTGACTACTGAAATATGATACATTTTATACTAAAAGAAACAAATTTTTAAGTTGAGAAGAAGTGGTTCATGAGCAAACACTGCCCAAAATCCAAACAATATCAACAGATGTCATTAAAACATTCAGAGAAACTCCCCTTTGACTTTGGACCAATATCTACAATTTTAAGCCAAGTAGGTTATTTTTAGAAGTTCTGAACAACAGAAAATAGGGAAATCTATTTTAGTTACCTTCTCATCCTTAAATTGTGTGTGAAGGCCACCGGTGCCAGTTCATAATTTTAACAATGTAAAAATGTGTGTTTCATAATCATATAATCATATAATCAAGTATAACACAGAAAATGTGGGATGATTATATTAAAAAGCTTTATTTCACAGATCGGTTTATGGCATCTGGAACTCATTTACATTTGAGTGATAGCAACCTTTTTTCCCCCCCTCTCATTTCAAGCATTTTGTAGTAACAAATTTCCATCACGTTTCTTCTTATTCTGCTTTGCCATCGCACATACAACTCCTCTCTCCCATTTTTCTCCTAATGAAAGTGATCCCGAAGTCTGAAAATCATGTTCTGTATTGAAAAAGTGAGTCACCCCAGTCTGCTCTTTCAGCTGGCTGAGCTGACCCACTTTCAGGGCTCGCACATGTTGGGCTTAGCAGTGCCCCAAGCAAGGCTAAGCCCAGGAAAGGGGAAGGAGGCAGCACAGTGACAGCGCCTGGTGCCACTCAACCCATGGCTCCTCAGAAAGCTCCTTGAACAGGCACCAGGGAGCACGGAAGCACAAAGTGGCAGCCACCCCTCCAGACCACTGCTCAGCTGACATGCAGTCCATTAGTGTGTTCTGCCTACAAAGGGCACTGTATCCTCTCCACTCTCCATGGCAGCCCCCTGGTACCCACCACAGCCTCCTCCTGGGATACAAGTGATGGGTAAGGATGGTTTGACTCCTGCTTGGCATCCTTTCTAGAGACATCTTATCCATGAAGAGCCAGCCTCCCAACCAAGGGGTTCTTGCTGCAGGGAAGAAGATTAAGTCCTCCTGCATCAGTGGACCATAGGAGGAATGGAGCCCTTCTTCTACCTCATTTCTAGCCCATATGTTTGGAGGGAGATGCCTCCTGATGAATATGATACTTAACTGTTTCTGAATGGGTTTCCTCCTTTTCCTCCCAGCATACAGGCATTCCCCCGGAGGAATCATGGCTTTGACACTGAAAAACAAAAGGAATAGGTTTCTTAGTTCGGAGGTTTCTGTGCTTCAGACTGCTGTACAAAACAACAGCACTGAGAAAGTTCCCCCAAGGAAAATGTTTGTTCCTTGAGTGTGACATTCAGCAACACTAAAAAGCATGGTGGCATTAGTTAAGATAGAAGCCTACAGCTTATTCCAATTTCCTACTCTAATATTATTAGAATATTGATGTTTATGTTCAATTTTCATTTTTCCCAATTATGCATGATGTAAAATGGGTATAAAATACATCCTGTTTACTGGATATCCAATTTTTTTCCCTTCCAGGCTCATTTCTAAATTCAGCTAAACAAATAAGAATGAATAATACTACCCGTCATCTGCAGGGAGGATTTCACAGCTTTTAAAATACACAGGAATATCATCTTCATTACCGACATTGTGACTAGAAAGTTGCAATTATTCAAATCAGCATTTCTCCAGATCCTCACATCCTCATTTTTAAAGTCTGGAAGTATAGCTGTTGGCAGTTCAAGATGTGACCCACAGTTTTGTGTTTAGCACAGGACCCAATGCAGTGCTGACTGAGGTGACAATTTTCACACAAAATTAGTTCTTATTGATTTGTTTGAATATGCTAGCCTAGGGACGTTGCAAGATGGGAAAAAGTCTTTGTATTCAGTCTGTTTAAATCTTCTGGAGATTAGCTGAATATCAAAGTCTCTTTATTTTCTGTCTAAAAGAATATTTTAGTCATGCTGAGTGCTGTTCAAAAGTGGGTGCATGCTGCCAGAGATGTTAGTATCTCTCAAGAGTAATTGCTGCTTTGTGTAAGATATAAAATTAAAGGGAACTTCTGTGTCACTGAATCAAATCCCATGCTGGTGAACATGTGTGTCATGTAAAGCAAATCATAAACTTACTGAGCTTAATTTAAAAACCATTTAGAAGTACTTTCTTTTTCATTGAAAGACAGCTTTCTGATAAGTAGAAACCTTTCGCCTTCCAGCTTAAATTTGTTCATGGTCATTTTATGCCCATTTGTTCTTCTGCCAACATTGTCTTTTAGTTTAAATAGCTCTTCCTCCTCCATTGTGTTTACTCATTGGCATATTTTTAAATATCAGTCATATCTTCAGTCAGCCTTCATTTTTCTATTCTGGGACAACCCAAACTCTTTTATTTCCCTCTCGTGTTACAAACTGTTTTTTCTTCCTATCATTTTAGGAGAACAGAATTAAGCCCAGTTTATTAAGCAATATATAAAATGTATTTCACACATGCAAGCACAGCATCCTTTGCTAAATTGAGGTACCTTAGGTCTACTGTCTTTCCCTCATATGGAAAATCTGTTACTGTGTCAACAGACAGCAATCAAGTTACTTTGACAAAATCATTTAAATCTACATTCCATTTTTACTCCAAATAACTACAGCTGTTATTTGTTCTTTCCTTCTCAGAATTCATTCTGAAATGATGCATAATATAGAGCTCAGACTAGTTGCCTTCTCTTTAATGCAGGCTATGGTGGAAACACCAGTCATTCTCCAGTTGGTGCAGTGTCAGGTATAAAGTTTGTCCAGAAACAGAATCATTTTTTCCGCTACTACTGGAATGATTTCCTGATGTCAGATGGGTGAACTGCCTATCCAAAGTTGAAGAGGGATGTGATACAGTGTAATAAATACTGCCGCAGGTTAAGATTAGATCACAGCCTTTGCTTAGATAAAACCTTCTTGTCACCTTCAAAGACCTTGTTAAAATGGTTTAATCTGCAAGTTGTTTTTTTTTAACAGTCTGACAGTTTTTAAGATTACTTCTACCCTCATAGGTTTCCTCCTTCAGTTGGAAGCTAAAATGGTGTGGAGATGCCAAAAGAACTGCAGTTTCTTCTGAGACCTTGCATTAAAAGATATTTTCTTTATATTTGTGGTGGATTGACACTGTCTGGATGCCAGGCCTACCAAACCTGCTCTATCACTCCCTTCCTCAGCAGGACAAGGGAGACAAAATATAACAAAAGGCTCATGGGTTGAGATACGGACAGGAAGAGATCACCCACCACTTGCTGACATGGACAAAACAGTCTGAACTCGGAGAATTAGTTTAATTTATTACCAATCAAATCATCAGGGTAATGAGAAATAAGCCCAAATCTCAAAAATACCTTCCCCACAGCCCTCCCTTCTTCCAAGGCTCAATTTTACTGCATTTTCTCTACCTCCTCCCCCCACAGCAGCACAGGGGATGGGAATGGAGTCTGTGGTCACTTCATCACACTCTGTGTCTGCTGCTCCTTCCCCTTCAGGGGAGGAGTCCCCACACTATCCTGTGAACTTCTCCAACATGAGTCCTTCCCATGGGCTGCAGTTCTTCATGAACTGCCTCAGCAAATGTCCCTTCCAGAGGGCCCAGTCCTTCAGGAACATGCTGCTCCAGCTTGGGCGCTCCTTGGGATCACAAGTCCTGCCAGCAAACCTGCTATAACATGGGATCCTCTCTCCATGGGTGCACAGGTTCTGCCAGGATCCTGCTCCAGCACAGACTTCCCAAGGGGTCACAGCCTCCTTCAGACATCCATGGTTCTGGAGTGGGATCCTCCATGAGCTGCAGGGACACAGCTGCCGCACCATGGACTGCAGTGGAATCTGCTCTGGTGCCTGGAGCACCTTCTCCCACCCCTTCTTTGCTGACCCTGATGTCTGCAAGGCTGCTGCTCTCACATATTCTCACTCCTCTCCCTGGCTGCAGTTGCAGTTGTGCAGGCTCTTCTCCCTGTTCACAAATACATTATCCCAAAGGTGCTGCCATTGTTGTCCAAGGGTTCATCCCTGGCCAGGAGCAAGTCTGTCATGGATCTACTGGAGACAGGGGAAGCTTCCAGCAGCTTCTCAAAGAAGCTCCCTGTAGACTCCCACTACCAAATCCTTGCCATGCAAACCTAATACAATATTGTAATACTTTTGTGTTCTGAGTCCTTCCTGTCCATATTATGAGTCTATGACTCATAGTTCATGTTTCAAAACAGTGTCACATGCTAGACTTCCCTTCTTTTGCCTTCATGAGCAAAGTTAAAAGGAGGAGAAAGACTTGAACAGCATAATTCAACTGAAAACTGAAAGTTAAGAGTTCATTCAGTTTCCCAAAAGGGCGACTTTGTTTTAAAAACCATTCTGGATAAGTTGATTAATATGTGACAGCAAATAGAAATAACTAAAAAGACCTCAGTATTTAAACTGAAAACCAGGAAGTAAATAGCAAACAATATGAGCTAGAATTTATGGAGTGCAAAATGCTTGTTAGGAAAGATAAAGGCCCAAAGGAAAATTCACAAGTTGCAGCTCTAAAGACAAAAGATACTGGGCTGTTTTGAAGAATATTACAAAGAAAATAGTTCTAAAAAGTGTGTATGGTTCTAATTAGATGGAGATGGCTTTATGTTAGAACTGCATAAAAGGTAAGAGTGCTCAACAGATTTATTTCCAGACTCCGAAAAGAAGGAGAATCATGCACTCCCATCAAACAAGAATTAGCCATGCACTCTTCAGGCTTTCTACAGGAGCTTTCTACAGAATGAGGACAAAGGGTTACCACAGCAACATGGTATGAAGCACTGCCCCAGCAGCTGAACACCAACGTCCTAGATACACAAACAGCCAAGAGGTGCTTCTGCCACTACCACTAATGCCACTAGTGGCATGTGGTTAAAATAAGTCTGAGAATGCATGGACAGGAATGAAGATAAAGTCAGAAGGTTCATGGCTAATGGTCCTAATAATATGCCTGAAAACACTACTTGGATTTGCTGAGCTGCACTGATCCACAAACCATGAAATTATTTATTTAAAAAACTGGAGAAGAGCATGTATTTAAGTCCTACCTGGACTGTGCTTTCTTCTGATCACGTGTGAACTCTGCTCCCCATCCCTAGGACAGAACAACCCATCTCCACCACTGAAAGAGGCTGGGGCTCCTTACCCTGCCAGCCCACCCATCTCATGTGTATGAGAAACAGGAAAAAGCTGGGTGGACAGCACTCAGCTGCTCAGAACAATTGTGCTTGTTCCTTTCTCCCTGTAATGCTTGAGAGTCCTCACATTCTCTCCACGTTCTTGAGGAACCCAAAGAAGCAATCTTCCCCCCACTCCAGCAGCAGGAAAGGGGCTTAGAAGCTTGAGGAAATTCAGGAGAAGGAGAACTGGGACTGAAAGGAAGAACAAAATTTCTAGAAAAGGGTAGATATGGACCATAAAAATTTGCTTGTAATCACTACTGACATTAAGTCACAATGAATCTGTGAGCACTGGGGAAAGCTGAAGGGCTGAAAGACTGCTGTTACATGATAGTATTCAGAGAAGGGAAACACAATGATCCAGCTATCCACCAGACGGCAAGGCTGACCTCCATCCCAAGTGAAATACCAGAAAAGCTGATAAGAAAGATGAATAATTTCACTTAGCAGAATTCTATGGAATATCATGCTCTTTGGAGTGAAACTAGCTCACTGAGAAGTTATCACCTGGGAAGTTGACAGAGGAACTCACTTGTATTAGTTTGTAACTTAAGTTAACAGCACAGTATTCTGCTTTTTAAAAGGCACAGCAAAGTATTACCGTGCACAGTTTCCACAAGTAAATAATCTGTCAAGTGACAGAATGAAACGTAATAATAGAGAAATCACTGCAAAATAGAAAAAGCTGTTTAAAGACCTTACAGACATCAAGGTTCAATACAAACTCATTGGTGATAATATTTACAAAGTTAAAAAATTTAGAAGATTGATAAATAATGCTGAAGACACAGCAAAACAGAGCAATCTGGTGTGCCCTGTAGGCTGTTTCTCCTTATACACAATGTATTTTAATACAGCCAAAAGCAAACACTTGCATCTCAGAATAGGGAATGCACGTCATTGCTTCTGAATAGGGACTGCATCCTGAAATTTGAGTGATTCTTGAAAGGAATTAGGGATCAAAGTGAAAAATGAATACAATCCATAGTTTGAGCTGCCCGGGTGGAGCTGCTGCAAAGGAAGCTAATGCAGATGCTAACTTAAGTGAAGTGGTTTTACATCTGTTTAAAGATATGATAAGACTGATGCCGGAACAGTGTGTACAGTTTGCATATAAGTGTTTTTCAAGTAATGTTAGAGACTAGTAAGAGTGAGGAAATAAGCTAAAATAAATACTTGCAAGCTGAAGAAATTTCTTTGCATAGAAACAAGATTTAAGTGACTTGAGTAAAATAAAGTACTTCCAGGGAAAGATATGAGTACTGAATTTTAATCTGAGACACAGCAAGCACTTAGAGAGTGAAGCAAAAGCCAGATACATCCATATAAGAAATAAGGCATTAATCTGTAGCATCATGAGCATTTAAACACTGGAACAAGGTTCAAAGGATTTATTGGATCCTGTTGTCTTGAAACCACTGTGAGATGCCTTTTTGTAATGTGCACTTTACCCTAACAGAAGTTTTACTTAAATTAAATAGAAGCAGTTGAGTAGAATGCAGGCATACTCAGGGAAAAAAAAAAATCTTTAGTAGCTATAGGAGGTCAGATTACATTATCCAATGATCTCTCCTTTCACTAAATTTTATGAATCATTTCCTGCCCAAATGTAATCACATACCATGCATTCAATGCCTGAACTACAAGAAAGGGCTGTGCAGACCACAGCTTCAAAGTGGCACAATTTTCAAAGAGGCAGCCTGGGAGCGAGGAGGTTTGTGCTCATCCCTTCTGTGCCATGGCACCATGGAGCAATTTCCCCAGCAAAGAAAGAATAAAGTGGGGCTTGCCAGTGGCTTGGCTTTTCTCAGGGTTATGTATTTCCACGTTGCATGATCAACTCTGGAAAAAGACTTCCAGTCACAATGGCTCATCAACAGGAAGAAAAATCTACCTGCCTGGTCTCACAAAATTAATTGCGATTAGCATACTTGTGCAGAGTTTTCTGCTTCTAATGAATGACCATATCTTAGGAGAACATATGACAACAATTTTGGATTAATCCTTGTAAATAGGATGTTTCTAGCTGAAGCAGTGTCTCTTAAAAAATAACTTGAGCAAAGAATCAATAAGGGTTGTGAAAATGAGCCCCACAGTCAGAGTGCAGGAGTTCAAACTGTTTGGGTTATCATGAAGAACAGCAACAGAGAACTTCCGTACAATAAGTAACCACATTACGTAGGAAACAAACATTTCGTGACAAAAAACAAACATTTCTAGCAAGATCCAATTTACTGAACTTGAGGCTAATTAAATCCAAATTACAAATAAATGACCATCAAAATAATTTACTAAAGCCTGTAGAGGATTGTCCATCAGTAAGCATTTTTTCATCAAAAACGTTTTTCTTAATAAAACTAATGGACCTGTGTGGTAAGAATTCGTTGAAAGACATCCGACAGTCCAGTTATACGTGAAATTGAAACAAGATCACAGTGGCTCTTTCTGGCCCTAAAATTTCCTTTTCTGCCTCAATTATTTCTCGAGTGAAAAAGCAGAAGGCGAATTCTCAAACATGAGGAGTTGCTAGAAGACTAAAAAAAATATTTAATGCTTGATTTACAGAAGGTGTTCTACAAGTACCAGGGATCATATGTTGTCTGACAAACATGCATAAAATCTCTCTTTAATTTCCTTTGAAGAAAATGTGTACAAATCTGGCTATGTCTGGAGCTTCTGGAAAAAAAATCCAGCTTGCGTGTGCTCGGGAGACTTGCTGTAGTCTGACAGTTATCTACAGCTTCTGCCTGAGCTGAGCACACGTCATCCCCTTCATTCCTCCTACAGGCATCTGCACTGTGCATGTGCATCCCCGTGCGCCTTGCAAGGCTCCCCTCCGAGCAGCAAAGGCAGCACTAGACCTTCCCTCTTGCTGTTCCTCCCCATCCTGGTGCAACAAAGGACTACAAATATAAGGCACAGGAACAAGGAGCTGGCCACAGGAATGGCTGAAGCAGACTGGGACAAGGCAGGGGGGGGAAAAGAAGCAGAAGGTTTTTAGTCCTGGCTCTCAGCACCCCTAAGGCTTGCAGAGAGACGTTGTGCTCCGAAACACTCCGGAAAAGGATCATTTAGGAGCACTGCTCCTGAACTATTGTTAGGAATTCAAAGTAACCATTAAAAATGTGGAGGTTTTGCCAGAAATTAGGTGGCCAGCACCTCCCTACTGCAATCTCCCTTCCAGGTCTCCTGTGGGCTCCTTTGCCTTCGCTGCCTGCCTTAGGAGAAGCAGTCAGAGCGCTGGGAGCTGCCAGACTCCTGCCATGCTTGGAGAGCTTAGGGAAGGAATCAGGGCTCCTCAGGGGCTGCAGGAATTAGGGCTGCATGATGCAAGGCATGCAACTACAGTCTGGGACATCAGAGGCACCAGCCCTCGTTTTCTGGGAGCCTTGGTCTGATCTAAACACAATGAACACTCGGAACTGCAGCTGGAGGCAGCCAGCACCGAGCTCTGAATGAGCGTGCACCGAAGGCTGCATCTTCTGGAAAATCATCCCCTGAGTGTCTGGCATGGAGCAAATGAAAATAAGTATTTCAGATTTATCACTACTAATAAGACCATATGTCTCAGCAGTATAATAAAGATTAATTCGGTGGTGGTTTTGATGTACTTAAATACTAAAGTCTCGATTATCACTGAACAGTCTGTGACAAAATTAGTAGCACTGTGTTTGCACAGGATTTGAACAGTGCATAGTACAGACTACAAGCTGAATGAGGATAACGAAAACAAAATATGCAACTTCTGTTTTAGTATGAGATTAAGTTTAATGCCTGCCCACACAAGTGAGGAATTTAACAGCTGGACTTGATGTTCTTAAAGGTTTTTTAAATCTAAATGTTTTATGAATTTATGTTTGTTCCTGGGCTTCCTAATTTGCAATTGCTTGACTTTAAACAGAGCAGCCCTTTTGCTGCAGGATGGATATGTAGCTACAGTCTTCTTCTTTAGCAGAACAATAATTTCAATCATTATTCTTCCTTCACAAACATGTTCATCAGGGGACTGAATTGTCTCATCAGCCTTTCTTTCTTTATATGTTTATATAAGAAAGCCTGAAATTAAGTTCAAGGACACTTCTTTTGAGGATGTAAATAAATAACTTCTTAAAAAAGCTTAGATCCAGTTTTGTTGGTTTTTTTAAAGCGATATTTGAAAAATACAGCTGTTTTTAGAACTTCTGACATGCACTCTGTCACTTGAGGAAGGATACACATGGTAGCACATATAAAAACACACCAAAAAATAATACTGGGCATATGTCTGGTACAATACTTTGCAGTTAGCAGTGGTATCTCTTTCTACCAGGCTTGAATTTTGCCTTCCATTGTCTATCACACAGATCTGCTGAGGAAAATATGTGGTTGCCACAGCAGCTGGACTTTTCATAGGAAAGCTTGAGCAGCAATGAAAAGTTTTTCTGCAGCTGGGGCATTTAGGATATCGTCTGAGCCATATGGATTATTTGATGATTAACAACACAGTCAATCTTGCATTGCAATCTTGCCCTCAGTAGGGATATTAGTGTAGCATGTTTCCCTTTTAAACTCTCAGGAACATCATATCTTTGAGATCTCTGTCCCTCTGTTCTGTTTGCTGGAACCTGACTAACAGGCCATAAGAAAAGCAGACGTTACGAAAGCATAAATATCATTCCCATAACAAATCTGACTAAAAACAGTAAGATAGGTCAATTAAATATTTCTATCATGAATGAGTTGTGTAGCAAGGCCTCAGCTCAGCTATCTTCTACCTATAGCTAGGTTCTGGATTTGGGAGCAGCTTTATTCTGGCAACACAGAGCTCATTACAGAGAACAGCTCAAGCATGTTTGTTAACTGTATATGTAATTTCTCAGACAAGTTCTGCCCAGATTTAGCTCTGTGCTGTCATGATAAGACTTTAGAGCTACTTAGTTATTCAAGTTTATGCAGTTCATTCAATTTTAAGTGAAGAATAAATATCCTTAGATAAAAAAGGATAACAGTATCCCTTTGAATTAATTGTGTCACATTTTCTCACAAGACACCAGTGACTGTGCAGTGACTGCCTGTTGGGTTGTTTTATTCTCATGCCCTCCCTCTTCCACCACACAGTGATATATACTCCAGCACCCACACCCCCTGTGATGGAGTAAATTAGACATGTTACTTCGAGTCACAGAACTAGCCACAGATTGCAAATATAATTAAGGACTTGTCCTCCAAACCCTCTGGTAAATTCAGTGGTAATCCTGGTGTTATTCTCCCAGCCACATATGTTTTAATACCCTGCTTGTCATTTCTTCACACTTCAGCTGCCTGAGATTTGGAGTTCCCTTTGAAATACTAGAACAAGGATCTTTGATAAGACTATTTATCATCCTGCATCCACAAGGCTGGCCTACAACTGTGGTTGTATTGAGTTTGTGTGGCCAAGTTTTGTTAGTTGGGAGCTACAGGAGTGGTTTCTGTGAGAAGATGCTGGAAGCTTCCCACACATCCTACAGTGCCAGTGCAAAGCAGCTCCAAGGTGGACCCAGCACAGGCCAAGGCAAAGCCAATCAGAGATGGTGGTAGTGATAACATATTTAAGAAGAAAAAAAAAAAAAGGTATTGTGCAGAATCAATTGCACTCAGAGAAGGGAGGAGGAAGAGAACATGAGAGGCAGCTGTGCCCCTGCAGCTCATGGAAATCCAAAGGGATGCAGAGATCCACCTGCACCCCTGGAGAAGACACACACCAGAGCAAGTGGATGCCTGACAGAGGCTGTGACCCTGCGGGAAACCTGTGTTGGAGCTGGCTCCTGGCAGAGACCTGCAGACCTGTGGTGAGAGTGTGTTCAATGAGTGTCCCCCATGGTCCATGGTGGATCCACACTGGAGCAACCTGTTCCTGATGGACTGCATTCTGTGGAAAGGGTTGTACATTGGAGCAGTTTTTAAAAAAACTGTAGCCTGTGGGAAAGATTCAGGCTGGAGAAGTTATTGCAGAACTGTCTCCTGTGGTAGGAACCCCACCCTGGAGCAAGAGAGGGACTCCTCTCTCTGAGCAGTGGGAGAAAAGTTTGATAAACTGACCATAATCCCTTTCCCTGTCTCCCCGTGGAAGGGAGGAGGTACAGCTGGAAAGAAGGGAGGGGTGAAGGGAAGGTGGTTTTAAGATTGGTTTTACTTCTCAATATCCTGCTCTGATTTTGATTTGTAATAAGTTAAATTAATTTCCCCAAGCTGAGTCTATTTTGCCCATGATGATAAGCAATGAGTGATCTCTCACTGCCCTTTTCTCAGCCAATAAGCCTTTGGTTATACTTTTTCTCCCCTGTCCAGTTGAGGAGGGGAGTGATAGTGTGCTTTTTTGCTTCCAACCAGGGTCAACCTACCACAGTGGTGCAATTTTGGAGTAAATGCAAACAGCGTGATGGGAAAACCTGAGTTAGAGAAAGAGAGGCTATGGATAGATTCAAGGGTTGAATAGATAAGACAGAAATATTAGCAACCAGTTCTAGGAGATTTTTACTGAAAAGCCAAAATGGAACTTAAGTGGAATTTTCACCAGGAAAGAATTACTTATCAAATTCAGGCAGACTCTGCACAGGAGCCAGTAAGATGGTGATTCTCTTCTGCAAGTGGCCCAAGATCCAGTTACAAGCCTTTCAAAAAAGTCTGTCATACACCATAACTGTACTCTCATTGCCCTGATTTCTCTCTTCTTTTCCTCATAAGGTTTCTTAAAAGATTTTAGTTATACTCCAATGAAGGAATAAAATATGTGACAGCTCGTATATTTTGAATATCTATTTTTCCATATATATTTATAATATATAATTCATTAGTATCATATTTTTTTTCTACATCACAAGAGACAGTGTGGAAGGAGACAAAAATGCCTGCCTTTGGTTCACAGACACAGCCTGTCCTCAGGCGAGCCTGTGTGACATCAGGATAACACAGCATGGCATTCTCCCAAAGAAAAGAAGCAAAAGACACCTGGATCTAAGGCAAACAAAATAGATACTGCTCTAAAAGTTATGGAATGTATGTAGGACTAGGAAAGCAGGCAGGAAAACTAGTAATACACCTAGATGTTAAAATATCTTATTGGGGCGATGCAATCCTGTTCTTCTCCAGGCTTTGCTCTTCTATCCTGTTCCTACTTCATTCTTCAGTGGAAGAAAACTGAGAATGAACTTACAAGAGCTGCATAACAGAGGTTCAACAGAGCTGAGACATCTGAAAATCCAGAGGTTAAAAAAAAATAAAGAAGGAACAAAAAAAAAAAAAGTGTTTTTCTCAAAGCTTGAGATGGAAAATGGGCATGCAGAGAAAAACTGAAATAAAATGTCAAATATTTTCTCCCGGAACTCTGAAAGTTATGTTAGCTTGATGCTTAAATTGACATTGTTATTATTATTATTACCACTGCAGTTCAGGGGTTTAAGATGTTTTTGCCACCATTGTAAAAACCAATTCGTTTGAAAGATGCAGATCACAGATTGAAAACACAAAACAAGAGCCAGGCTGCCGTGTGAGTTGTCAAGCTTTTGCTCAATCCAGTTTAATGAAGTACATGAAAATCAGAGTGGAAACTCAAAAGTTCCTGTTCTTTCAGACACTGAATCTGAAAACAAAAGTAAAAACAAACCTGATGTAGCTAATATTTTTAATATAAATACAGCTGAACAAGTTATACTGGTTGAAAGGCTGTCTAGTTTTGACTGCTATGCTGACAAGGCACTGCTCCAGCACCTTGGTTTGGATAAGTACTAAAATATAGTGCAGGTTCTTCACTACCAACGTATAAGGGCTGTGCAAAAATCATAAAGCTTAACAAGACCAAGTGCAAAGTCCTGCACATGGGCTGGGGAGTCCCAAGCACAGGCTGGGCAGAGAATGGATTGAGAGCAGCCCTGGGGAGAAGCACTTGGCTCCAAGGAGACCTTACAACAGCCTTCCAGGACCTAGAGAGGGCCTACAAGAAAGCTGGAGAGGGAATTTTCACAAAGGCATGAAGTGATAAGACAAGGGGTAATGTTTTTAAAGTGAAGGACAGGCTGAGATGAAATGTTAAGAAGAAATTCTTTCCAGTGAGGGTGGTGAGACACTGGCAGAGACGGCCTGGAGAAGTTGTAGATGCCCCATCCCTGGAAGTGTTCAGGTGCAGATTGAATGGGGCCCTGAGCAGCCTGACCTAGTTGAAGGTGTCCCTGCCCAAGACAATGGGGTAAGAATTAGAATCTTTAAGATCCCTTCCAACCCAAACCACTCTGTTATCTATGATTCTGTGTTTTCCTCTCCAGAAACATGAAATTTCTCCTTTGTAAGAAAAAATATTTACATTATGGGTTTGAGATCTATAGATATACCTACATTTTCATTTGTTATTTGACAAATTCTGTAACTTTTCATTGTTAATACCTTTACTGTTTCAGAGACCTGCATCCAGAAACAGCAATACGTTAAAATAATTTTTCAAGTTACCTACAGTATTACTCTCTTCTAATATTATTTATATCTGTTACTAACTTAAATTAGTCAGCACAGAAAAATTAATTCTCTTTAATCCTAGCAGTGTTGTTTTCTGTATGTTCATTAAAGTTTTGATCACATATTTTTAGATTTAAAAATACGAGTTTTCATCAACAAGTCATGACTGCAAGTATTTCACATTATATAATTAGGGCAATAGGTGGGGGAAGATTTGACCTCTTGCCTTCAAAACTCCCACAATTTTATTTATCTCTAATATAAGAAAAGTATCACTTGCCATAAAGCATTTCCTACTATCCAAAACCATCTGACACTTATAGAGAAGCTAGTATAAGATTTACTGATTCTCATCCACTCCTGAAAAGCAATAAACAGGCATTTTTCATGAAGTGAAAATCGTAGGGAATCTCCCCAATTACAGGGTAGGAGAGAGCTCTTTCATCTGCTTTTATAGCCTGCCTTCCCTCCCCAGTCCCTTAACACCCGTCTATCCCAAGACAGAAAGATTTTGTTAATCATTGCAAATGGGACTGAAAAGACCCTCAAGAGACTGTACAGAACATCATTCCCTCCTTCATACAGAAGCAGCTGTACCAAAACCATTCAGAGGTTGCATATCTGAGAAATGGCTTGTGAGCATGAAAGACGTGTCTGTTTTTTCTAGCTAAATCAATTGATTTAATAAAAAAGTGCCACATCTTTCTACTCTTTTACATGCTTAGGCCATCATAGCTGTAACAACACAGCTGTTAAACCACTCCCCAACGATGCTTATACTGAAGAAGTACAGTTTCTATGAGTACCTCAGAGATTTTATTCTGCCACTTAACTATCACTAAAATCACAATTTTTTTCCTAAGCATTTTAAACTCAATTTTCCTTACTAACACATAACATATGATTCTATAATATTTTTTTCCCTAACTGACATGAACATAAACTACAATTTAAATTCAACTAATGTTGAAGCTAATTTTATATTTCTGATTGTTTTTAACTTCTTTCTCATTTCTTTTCTTGTCTCTAGATTAAATAATTATTCTAATCTTTACTTGTAAGTGATGTTTTTACACACCTGATAATCCCTTTCACTCTCCTCTGGACTATTAATTCTGTCTGCAATTTTTTCTCAAGTACCCTGCTCCCAAAAAAGCGCAGTACTCTAGCTTAGGACCTACCTGAGCTGAGCAGGACAAAAATATTCACATATCTCAAAAAAAAATTTCTATTCTTACCCACTGCTTTTACAAGAGTGCAATGCTACTGACTCATGTTTAGTTTGTGAACCACCAAATTTCCACATCCTTTTCTCCTTAGCCATTCCCCGTGCTATATTTGAGTACCTGATTTATTACTGCCTAAAGATAAACCTTTGCACCAAACCTTATAGACTCATATCCTGGTTAGTTTTCTGGAGGTTGTGACTGTCAAAAATCGTTCTGAATTTGACTTTTATCTTCCAGAGTGCCTGAAACCTGTTTGGTGACCTCTGCAGGCTGAATGCCCACATGCTCTGACCCCTCATTTGAGACATTCGTGAAATAGGGAACATTCTGACAGATCCTGTGGAGTACCAACCTGAATGGTAATCCTCTCAGTATACCCCTCTAAAATCTCTAATATCTGTACTCCTTGCCACCAAAACAACCTCTTCAAATTTTGCTTGTCTATAAATGGCCTAAAACAAGAAGAAAGCATGATGTTTGTGGAATGATTCCTCATTTTAGGACAAGGAGAGGGAGACTCAATCGGACAAGTGCACTAGGAGTTCCCAGATATCAGAAAAACACATTTTGGAGAAGCAAATCCCTGTGACAGACAACGAGGCCAAGAGGAGCTGCTTTGCAAACAACACTGCCCTGAGTGTAAGGTGAGAGCACAATATTTGAAGTTTCAGAGAAGTAAAAAGTTCAAGAGGTTCCTTAGCACCACGACTCCCGGGGATCTGTACACTACCAAATGTACCAAAGAGCAGCAGGAAAGAAAGAAAATTACCCCAAAATTGCCATGTGTTCAGCCTCACTCTGTTTCAGCTGAAGTGTTACAGAAGACGGAGAAACCCTCTAATGGTGTTTTTCTGCAGCCCTAAGAAATGACTAAACTTGATTTTATGTGAGCACAAGTTTTGAGCAAGCTAAACATACTGAAAGGACCACCATTCAGCATCAATACTAATAGAGTTAAAGAGTAAGGAATAAATATATAACTTATTTAGTGCATGCACTGATATTGCAGTTGAATATAGCAATAGCTGTGGTGCACCAGGCAGCGCTGCCCTCACAGAACAAACACATGACTGCAAACACCATGTTTTGCAGCCCTAGCTTCATATGGATTGCATCAAGCAAATTATTTGTGTTGCCTGCAGATGCAGCCTTAATTCAAAAGCCTAGAGGGTAAGGTCCAGCCCTCATGCCATAAGTACCTGGGTACAGATTACATGCTTTGTTCACAAATGCTCATACCAAAGACATTCCACTGACATGGACAGCTAAGCACTGCCACCTTGCACAATCTTACACAGCCATCCTGCACTTGCCCTGTCGCTGCACATCACAAGGAACCTCTCAGAGGGAAAGGATAATATTCAGAATAAGGTTTCAAAAAGGTAAAGGAGATACACTGGGTCACTTGTGATTGAGCTGCACACCTGTGAACCTGAGGGTTGCACTTGAGTGAACAGCTCCTACCTTATCTATGCTGAAATAGCTGAATGACACACAGGCACAGGGGACCTTGGGGGTTCAAATCTATTTGGGGTGCATTTAGTTTGGTGCTACATTGGTATAATTTTTTCCACCTATCCTGTGCAACCCTGTAAGCCCATCAAGTTCTGCAGTTACCTATGGCATATTTGATATGTTGACAGCAGTACCACACAGACAAAAACTTTGAGATTTTGCTACCGAAATCTCAAAGTTCAAGACTCTGAAGGTAAGTTGAATTAAATCCAACATGACTGTGAACGACTCTGTGGGAGCTCTGGACTGACAGAGACATACTCTTAAAGCATTCCCTCTCCAGATGTTCATCTGGTTCCTGACTCTCAGTCAAATTCCTTGCAAAGCACCTTGAAATTTTCATTCTTCATGCAGACCCAGAAGGGTCAGTTTCCTCTTGGGAAAAAAAAAAAAAAGAGCCTACTTGGTACACACTGGGCTGCATATTTGCCGTCGTGTCCACCTTCTTTGCTTTGACCTCAAAATGTTTGTAGAGATTCTGGTCTGCAGTTTCCTAGGGGCAGCTTGCATAGGGGGCCAACAATTAAACTGCTTCTCTCAAAAGCAGCAGCTCCTGCTTCTGCTAGCCAAGTATGGCAGTATTTATATATATATGTATGTATATTAGCATGTACCTCTGACGTATAAGTGATCTGTGGCCCCAGCTGCTAGCTGGGGCAAAGACACTTTTTTGCTTCTCAAGTCTTGTTGCAGGAATGCCCTGTTCTGAGCACCGCAACATGCAGGCCTGCTACAGAGCCCTCCTGACCTGCTTTGCCATGGTCATGTAGTGACAGTGTCCACCACCAGTGACCTGTCACAAACATGGCAGTGAGGCATTAATTGTGTCGGGAATGTTCACATGGGCAAATACCCCATTGCCTACCTCACAGCCAAACAGATGCTGTCTGTGTTCTGCCTGTACCAGGGAAGAAGGCTGGAGCTTCCTGCTCTCCAGGTAAACCCCTTCAGTGGGAGGACGAAGAGTTGAGCAAAATCCCACTCGTGCCACTTAGGCAGGTTGGGTTAGCAGCTGATCAATTGTGGCTATCTGAGCTGTAGCTTATTCCTCATGGGTAAGCCAACTGAAATTGAAAACGTCAACACTCTTCAGCAATGAGTTTGTGTGTGTGGACACGACTCAAATTAGAAGCAATGTCTGAGTTAGGACTATAGTTATTCTATAGTGAAGACAAGTTCATGTTATCCAACATCCCCTTCCTGGCCTTCAACTTTAATGGTTATTTGAACAAAACTGTAAAAAAAGAAAAAAAAGCCCTGGCTGACACTTCCTACCCAAACTTGGCAATTCCTTGAATTTTCCTCCAAAATCTGCTTTGTCCTAGCTGTCTCTGGGCACAAAGAGACACTCCCACATCCTTTACATTCCAGTTGGGGCTAATTGAACTCACATGTCAGCATGAGTCAGCAGTAATTACCAGGAATATTAAGGAAAGATTTGGCACTGGACTTGGATAATTCAATAGCAGAGCCCCCATGTTCAGTGGGGTCTGCGACTGGATAAAGCCGCTTAAAAACACGGCAGCAAAAGCTGCATTGAGTTCTCTTGTCTTGTTCAACTACATATCGGTAGTTTCTGGTACTGAAAGCATCTTTACTATACTTTTTGATACACCTACAGAAAGGAAAATCTAACGGAAAAATCTTTTCTGAATACTAAATCCTCCTCACTGGAGTTTAAGTCTGTTTATGCACTGAAACCGATGAATCAATATTAGACTGGCTGGCTGGTTTTTGTAAGCACTCGCATTGCAAACAGGGCCTAGAAATGAATTTCCTCTTTACAATTCCTGAGCAGAAATCGGAATCGATAGGAGGCTGAGGTAATAATACACCTCCCCCCCCCTCCCACAGCTCGGTTGAAATTAAAATCCTGAAGCCACAACAACCCGACTTTTCCACATACGAGTGTTCGTTCCCCACCACTCTTCCTGAAACAGTCCCTCTCCATACACCTTCACCCTATAGACTTGTCACCAGGGGCTGGAGGTGTTTACACACCAGCCCAACGCAGCCCCTACAATCCTAATCTTCTCAAAATTTAAGAACATCTACCTACAATTTTATGGTCAACGATGGCAAAAAAAATAATTTGTCACAAACATATATATGGATGCAGAGATGCGGCGGATGCAGCAGGGAAAAGTGAGGACTGTCCCAGCCTGTGCTCTGGCAGGGGATGCCAGCACGAGCAACAGTGTTAAAGTCACCATCAAAACCTTAACTGGAAACTCTTCCTGGATCTTAATATGTACAGTATAAGGTACTTTGTTTTTCACGGAAATAGATTCTTGCTCTTAGTTGCAAATTAACCGAGTGTCTTGCCAGTGAATTTGATCTTGTCAGTCATTAAGTCTCTTACTTAAATTAAATTATTTAGTCTTAGCCCTGAATCACAACACTCTCTATACATTCATAAAGGAGAACTGTTTTATTTTATCTACTACAAACATATGTGCAACAACATTGTTCTCAACAGACTACTTCTGAATCCAACCAGATCATTCAGTTTTATTTAAATCAGTCCTGGTTGACTTTTTGAAACCTCCGACTACCGAACGTCAAGCATATTCTTGGGTTTTTTTCTGGTTTAATAGTCCATCTCCTAGAAACTCGCTAAGTGACGCACAAACATTGTTTGTCTGTCTTCAGGGGAAAAAAAGTTTTTTTACGTGATATAACTCGGGTTTATGCTATTTAAATTATTATTTTAAAAGATAAAAAACTACAGTTCACCAAAAGACGTACAAAATTCTTGTTTACTAAACAAAGTAACACGAAGTCAGGAAAAGCACCAGAGCCTTTCCCTCACTGCTTTTTCGCCCTTTGGTATGTCAAACTGAAACACAACAAGAATCCGTAGCTCTGAAGTTATAAAACGTTCAACATTATTTTCAAGGCAAGTACTGGCTGACCCTAAGGCAAACCCACCCTGTCCAGTTCCAAGCGAGTGCACCTGGGGCTCGAAAGAAGCAACGTGAAACTTTATTTCACTTGTTTTCCCCTCGAAAGGTCTCTCGAAGCGTCAGTGGAAACGATGTGGCCAAGGTGCCGCGGCAAGAGAACCTCCGCCGGCCCGGTTACAGCCCTCGGGACGGAGAGGCACCGCTCGGGCATCACCCACCCATCCGAGCGCCGGCGGCCACCGGCACCCCCGG
>JAHLSL010000056.1:9124881-9144969 GCA_025920805.1 Petroica traversi
AGTTGAAAGGGAGAAGCGCCGTGCGGATCCTTGCCCGCCTCGCCGGTGTCTGGAGCTGCCTCGATCCTCCCTGCATCGCTGCCTCCGGAGGGGGCTTCCCTCTGTCCCCCGGCTGCCGCTCCGCCCGCCCCGGGGTCGCTGTGTTTGTCCCCTTGCGCGGGTGCAAGATCAGCACAGCATCCTCGGCATCGCTGGTGTGCTCAGTACAGCACCGTGTTCCCCGGCTTCTCCTGGAAGCCGAGGAGCAGCTGGGATAATTTCTTTAACCAGTAGTGTTTGTTTTATTTCCCCAGAACGTTTTGCCCATGGATTTCTGGCTCGTACTGGAAGCAGCAGAGTATCCCGGTCAAGCGGCGAGGCCTTTTGCGGGTGGTGTTAAATGATGGAGCTCGGTAAGTACCTAAAGTGGCGCTTGTACGGGAGGCTTAAGCAGAGGACAGACGAAACCAGAGCAGGCTGATGCAGAAAATCCAAGGAAATAAAGTGAAAAGCAGTCCTGTCTTTGGTGAGGTGCCAGTCCTTAGCGAGGAGACCCAAACTTTGAACTCCCAGCAGACTTCTGGGACTGGTTGCTGCAGAGACAAATGTCTGCTGCTTCTCAGACCTGGACTGCCCAGGTGTTTCCTCAGCTGAAGATGCAGTGGCAGGTACCACCCATCAGACAGCAGTGCCCTGCACCCGCTGCCTCCATCCCAGACATGGTGTCTCAGCTTTCTGTGACCTATATCCACACACAATCCTCTGGGAAAGGTCAGTTATCCAGGCGCAGGTGGCAGGAATGTAGGGGGGAAATAAATATTCTTTTCTATATGTATAATATAGGAAAGCAGAGAATTCCACTTTTGCTTATCATAGAATAGTTTGGGTGAGAAGGGAGCTTTAAAGATCATCTAGTCCGATCCACCTGCAAGGGGCAGAAGCATCTTCAGCTAGGTCAGATTGCTCATCCAAACTGACCTTGAACATTTCTACGGATAGGGCATCTACCACCTCTCTGGATGACATGTTCCAGGGTTTCACAGCCCTCATCATAGAAATACTTTCTTCCTTTCATCTAGTCTGAATGTCCTAATAGATATTTCATCCATATGAAGCTCTACTCTCAGGTTGCTTGTGGTACAGACTGAATAAAAATGCAGTGCTTAGCACTGATATACTGGGAGAAAAGAGGAGAGGAACCAGAGAGCAGTTTAGCCTTCTCCTCTCTCAGCCTGGACAGTGGGTGAGGAGGGTGGCCCCAGCTCAATTGTCAGTCTCCATGGTTGCACTCTCATGCTTTCCCAGCTTTCCCAGCTCTTCTGAGCTGTCTATCTGAAGTGCCTTACCTCCCCACCTCATGGTTGCTATTAAGTCTTTGGCTTGACTGTTCATGTCTTCGTTTTAGCAGGGAAACTGCACTTTGACAAACAGACCCACATAATAAACTTCCATCTCTCTGTTGCCCATGTTGTTCAAGACGAGGGGAAGCCCAGACCCCAGCCCTCCTGTCCTGTGCATAAAGATGGAAGATCCCAGCTCACAGGAACACTATTGTTCCAGCAAAATAGAACCAGTCAGTGTTGCTGATTGCTCTGTTATATCTTCCCAGACAGAGCCTTTGCTACAAAAATAGATGCAATAATCCACATGGACAGTTGCAATTATAAATGGCATTCAAAAAGCAAAAACAGAATTCATGGTTTGACACAGACATATCCCCAATCCATCAGGATGTGACACACTGGCAGCACATCTGTGCCAAACTACGGATGTCGTTATTTACTTTTCCTCCGAATGCTCTTTACGATTGCAACCTCCGCTCTAAATTGGTGTATATATTTTATATGGGGCGCTTTCTGAGTGGCTTTGGTATTGTCTGCACTAATTATTTTCACAGGATTGAACACAAGTTAGACCACTTGGGCCACAATAAATCTTCGGGGACTACAGACTGTGCTTATGTTAGGAGGATCTGCCAGCATAACTGTACCAGCAAAATCCTATCAGGCAGAGGGAAGGCCTATGTTTGGAAAGAGAAATCAAAGGCCATCAACACTGAATAGCTCTCCACTAGATGGAACAATGGTGCTTATGCTGCCAGGCCATTGACAGGGAGGGATTTACCCAGAAGACAATTGGGGGGTGGGGGGTGGAGCCCAGAAAGTGCTGGATAATGGTGAGACAGTCATGGGACTGCTGTTGTTCATCACTCCTCCTGGTGAACTCAGTGCCACAGAGGAGAGCGGGCAGCTAGGAGGTGTCTTGGTGTGTGAAGACACATCAGAGATCATTGACCAGACACATCAGAGATCATTGAGCAGACATGATCCGGCTTTGAATTAGAAATGGTGTCACCACACGGTATTCAGGTCGCTCTAACAAATCTCTTCCTGGGCGTGTCTGACTGGCACTGGGGCCCCAAGATAGCATATGTCCAGGCTGGAATTTGGACTCTTTTGCACCTGTCTGATTTGATAAGTCCAAAGATGATGGTTCAGATGCCTTATGGAAGGTTATTCCACGTACAGCTGAATGACCAAGCCTACAGAGAGAATATTTGTGCTGTGTTCTCTTCACTCCCTGGATTTTACATTTTGTTAAAAGTAATTACACTTGCCATGCAAGAATTGTTTTTCATAATCTCATGCTGCTGACTGTTTATACTTATACCAGCTATGTGCAGATCATTTTTATACAAGTTAGGCTTACTGAACAACCGCCAGATACTTCTGCTTTCCTTCTTGAATTTTAATTGCTTACTTGCCCAGCATCTATTTTTAAAATGGAACTGCAAATGGAACAGTAAGTTCCATCACTCACCATAGATGCAGCGGGTCAGTGCTCTCCTTACTCCTCCTTCACTCCTTCCTGCAGGGAATGTGGAGGAATTATTAAGGAAACTCCCCACTTCGACCATTCATGAGACTCATTGGTAGTCTCTAACACCAGGGACTTTAACTGCTTCACCCACTTGCTAACATTTTCTAGAATGCAGTTTTAAAGCAGGCATCTTTGAAATATCAGTCTTCTTTCTCCCAAACTCCTACTTGAAAATGTGTGTTCATTCAAAAGCCTGATTTCAACATTGAACTTAGACTCATCCACACCTTCATTTTCAGGACCACATGACATCAATTTCTCACATAACTCCACATTTCATTTCTGGAAAAGAATTATGGATTTTAGTCTTCATGTGTCTTCTTATGGTCAGCATTATTCCAAGCACCTGCATAATAAGAACATCCATTCTATCTTTTTTTAATTCAACCAATTTCTTTTGCTAATTTTTTAATATTTCCCATTTTTTTGAGGATATTGGGAAAGAAGGTGATCATGTGCAGGAGACTAGCAGAGTTTCCAAGCCAGTGTAATTTTCTTTTTGATCCTTTAACTAACACACAACATTTGAAAAAAAGAGGCAGACATTCTCAGTATTCTCATAAACACAAGCATTTCCTCATGAAGAAACATTGGTTGCCTCTTATTCCTGCCATACTGCTTTTATAAACTCTGAAAGTACAAAGTGATTGAAATACACTCGGTCTCCAGATTGCCAGAGCTAACAATTTCAAACAATTTCAAATTAACTTCTTTTCTTTGAGTAGTGTTTCAGAACTATGCTATTTCAAGGCAGGAAAAAAGGCATATGAGATGTTTGGATAGCATTCTTGTTAAACTGCAAGCTGTCCTTACTCTGGATTTAGCCCCCAATTTAATCAACTGATCATAATAAATGCAGAAGAAGTGAAATCACAGCTCAAAAAGCATCTTCGTGCTTTAGGTTTGGTTTGGATTTTTGGGATTTTTGTTGGCTTACTTTTTTTTTTCCCCCATGTTGTGCTTAGCTGCTATTTGGTACCTCTTTTAAACTTAGATACTTCTAAGTATTGGCTTTATTAACCTCAGCTGAGTGTGCTACATAGCAAAAAGAATTTTATTGTCTGAGCTCATTTTGCTTATATTTACTACTCCTTAGAAGGCTGCAGGTAGGTATGGCTGTTGTTTCCTTGAACGCTTACAAATGCTGTAGAGAAGAGAACTTTGGGTGCTGTGCTGCTGCTGCCTTCGTGCAGGGATCACTGCTTGCTTGCTTGCTGAGCGAGAAGCCTGTCAGAGGTCCTTGGGGGGAAAAAGGCTGAAACCCCTGCTTGCTGGTGCCTGGAGCAGCTGTAGAGCTGAGGTCTCAGACAGCATCACTCTGGAAGTGACAGTGGCCTTGGAATCGAAGCTCAATCACTTTTGTCTTCACTTGCCTGCCAAGGGGAAAATTAACTTCAGTAAGGTTTGGATTGCTCAGAAAGGGTAGATGGGTGCCTGGAGCACAGAAGCACCTTTACAGGCCACCAGAGAAAAGGAGATGAAAACTGACTTAAATGCAGAGAGCTCAAAAGAAGAATGAGTGCTTATAACAAGATATTTCTTGCATCCTTCTCTGGCTTCAATGTGCTCCAGTTCTGTTTCTACCAATTCCCCTGACCTATCTTATGCAGAAGTCCATATGAAGCTGTGAATTGCAGTAAAATGCTAGGAGAAACTTTTAATTCAGTCATGTAGAGACTGGAGAAACAGGAAAAAAAGTTCAGAATCTAAACTCTATTTTCCCAATGGAAGTAAGTAGAAAGGATATCATAAAATATTTACAACAGCACATTATGAGATACCAAGTATGTTTTGTCATATTATTCATCTATTGTAAGAAATTATACAGTCTTCTAAACAAACTTGATTTCTTTAAGTATTAAAAGAGAGTGCTAAAACAACAGGCAGAGTAGAGCCCTTACAAGCCATTATTGCTTATAATAAATCAATAAATAACTGCATCATGTCAGTGAATTTTTAAATCAGTCATTCCACATGCCATCTTTCCTCAGACAAGTCAGTTGCTAAAAACAAGCAATAAGTCATCCCCGTTCTTTTGTTTTAATACTGTAAAGAATATTTGTTTTTATAACCAAATTGATTTAAGACTTAGCGCAGCCACAAAACATTCTAAACAGATGTCTAACTTGAAAGACATTAATATGCTTTCTTTCCACATAGTTACAGAAATCTGGGGTACATGCAACCTGAAACCTAGACTTTTAAGCCCAAAGGAAAACACATTTAGAATATATATATATATTAATATAAATAAGTATTTTTAGTAACATACTCCAGTGAATAGAAAACATGCTTGCTATATGAGCTTGCTACAGATCTACAGCTCTGTAACTGAATTAAAAGTCATGCTGTCAGAAAAGTTGTTATGAAATATTGGATTTAGGTACAGAGGAAGTTTCCCTGTGTTAGTGGATTTTTGTTTATAGCTGTAGAGGGCTCAGAGTTGAGAAAATTTTTAATGACACATATATGAAGAATGAGATGTGTTGCACAGCCCATGAGCTTTCATGATTGTGTGTAGCATTTCCTCTGGTAAGCATCCAAAATGTTTCATCCTGAGAGATGCAATAACAGAGGAGCACCAAATGCTTCTTCCTTTGACCTTGGGCTCTGAGTTATGACAGTATGGTAACCATATTCTCTTCAGAAAATTGCCTGCTGCCTTCCTCTGACTGGTGCATTGACTGATAAAGTGGGAATTGCACATTCATCAGACTAATCTGGAGCTTTTCCAGCTCTTCTGCTCAAGGGACTAAGCTCAAATCAAAGGGGCCAAAACCAACTACATTGAAGAGGGGAATCATCCTGACCTTTTTCTGAGTCCTGTATAAGATACAGAGTATTTCTTCTATAAGGTAAAAGCTCATGGGTGTGATATGAAGCTACGCCAGTGCATCTGATCCCTGCACATAATTCACTTGGACAGTGAAGGCATCAGGAGCGAGTGTGGCTGGCAAGAACCAATCCCACAGTTCGCCACCAGTGATTCTCTCCCTCTCCTAACCTGCTCCTTCTCTACAGCCCTCATCCAGAGACTACCTGAGATAGGCAAATGAGGCTGTTTCCTAAAGAAACCTCTGTCATATGAAGCAGAATTATATGGGAACTAGTGTCAGGCTGTGATGGGGATGAGCAAAAAGATGGTGCTGCTCTGGGATGTCCTTTGCTCAGTTCTTTTGTGGAGAGTTTCTTGAGAAACTTAGAACACCCTTAAATTGCTCCCTCCCAAAGAGCAGCTGCCCATAAACTGAGGATAGGGTGCAGCTGACTTATGTTGTAGAAGACAGAGATGTAGAGGAGTGGTTTACTCATGCTCAGGATGCCCTTGTGAATTTCAAACTGTCAGAACAGCATCAGCAAATTGTGTATGCTTGTTTATATTCATGTGGTGGGGAAGAGAAAGGCAGACGTGGGGACATTTTTGTATTTTCATTGAATTTTAAATGTTGACTACTGTAAACTATAATTTGATGTCCAGTTTGAGCACCTGGACCTAGCAGGTTCCTCATGGAGGATTTTGAGGAATAGAGGGATTGTACAACTGAGAGTTCTGCACAATCAACAGCTTCTTGCCTATCCTACCATAAAGTATCAATCTTAGGTGGGAAGTATCATTCAGTCTCTTGATTTCCCCCTGAAAACAGTTTTGCTGTTGATATTTCATGGGCATGACTTTGTTCCTAAAGTATAAGTGTTACTAAGAGTGCAGATATTATGCACTGTGCTAAGAGTAAAAGTTCAAATAAAGGAAAAGGGAGAATATGAGATAATATTACAAACAAAATGAAGTTACTGGAGTAGGCTGCATTCCTCAGGGTTGTTGTAAGAGGACAGGAACCCAATTTTTAGATCTAAAAGCACTTTGCTCCCTGAAGAAGGGGAGAATTGAGACAGGTGCTTGTCAGTTCTTGTAACTGTTTTTCTTGGGGGTTTTTTTCTCTGTCTTTCTCTCTCTCATTACTAATATTATTGCTTTAATCATCATTAGTATTATTTTTTTTTCTGGGTTTTTGTTTCAATTATCAAACTGTTCTCAAGTAATAAGTTTTATGCTTTTTTCAGATTCTCTTCCCTATCCTCCCCGGGGCAAGGAGTGAATGAGAAGCTGTGTGGTACTTAGCTGCCAGCTGGGGTTAAGCCACAACAACCTGGTAGTGGTTTAAACACATATGCTGATAGAAATCGGGTTTGGCAATACTGTAGCTTAGAAGATAGGAAGCAGATAGGAGAGCCAATGGGCATTTAAGGCCAAACATGAGGTAATCAGACATCTTGACCCTACCTCCTCTTGGAATTTCTATCTGAACACTGCTGGAACCCAGGAGTTCATAGCTATATATGTGCTTTTCTTTCCCTCTTTCCCTCTTTCTGTCTTTCCTCTTCTTGGAAATTTTGAGTAACTTAAAGTCAAATGGGCTTAGGGGCCTTTAATCTGAATGGGCCAAGTTAATTCTTTGAGAGGTCTTTGAGAGGTGTTTGAGAGGTGTTGTAAGTTAAACATTGCACTAAACCTTTTGCCAAAATTTCTCTGATTTTCTAAAGTTGCCAGTAAATTCTTTTTTGTTGTTTTGATCTTTGAGGATATCTTGTCGGTATTTCTCCCGTGTGTCTAACTCGGAGTACATGAACAACCATAAGCTCTGTCAAGGACCTTGTCAAATGAGTTGTTTGGGGCCTGTCCTCATGGGGTTTGGCTCTTCACCTTTGCTGTGTGCTGTGTTACCTCTGTATCAATTGGCATTTTTAACAGCTGTATCCCATTCAACCATCGCTGAACCCCTCTTCTGCCAGGTCACCTGGCAAGTTTAATACTTTCACCTTCCTCTGCTGTCATCCTCAGCCTTTCATTCTCTGTCTCCTCCTTTACCTTTTCTTTACTTCAGAGACACCTTTGAAAAATCCTGCAGTTTGTCCCAGAGGCTTCCCTTTCCTCATTCAAACCAGGGGTTTGGCCTTTCTTTATCTCAGCAGGTCAGTGCATTTCAGGAACAGTCACAAAGCTTGTGATTGGCAGTACAAGGCTGCGTGGAAAAAATACAGCCAAAGTTTTGTTTCACTATGCCTTTGCCATCTTCTTTACTGTAATTTATAGGAGACTTGAGACAGTGATTGATAACTTTACTATCAAAAAAATGCTCTGAACTGGTACATACTGAAAACTCAGGAACTTCTGAAGTGATTTTCTTTGTGACTCCATATGTATGTCATAGAAAAAAATCCTTAGTCTCTGCAGTGCTCTGCTCTTGAATGTTTCTGGGATGGGGTTCATGGTGTGAACCATTGGGATGGCCCATGAAAGCCAGGTACATAGCACTGCAGAAGAAGAGCTAAGAAAGCTAATGCAAGGGAGATGCAGGGCTACAGGGACTGATTTGATTGACTCCAGGGAGTGAAGAGGGGTTTTCCGCTTTAGATATTAAATACTTCTAGACTTTATGGTTAATTATAAAAGACACTTCATACAACTAATTATGGGATTGCCTTAATTCCTTGGTGAATTCCTTTAGATATTGAGGATAAATTATCTCAAAATCAATGAAATGTTAGACAGGTCAGCTGAACTGGATGGCACTAGACCTTTAGACTTATTTCTTCAGCTCTAGCCTCTCTGGCTTTGTCCCTTGCTTTGTCCACTTGAGCTGGGGGGGATTGCTATCTCTTTTCTAAGTTTGCAAGAGGCAGAACTTTTACTCTCCAGAAATAAAGGAGATAAACCAGAATAAAACCAGACTGAGATGGCATACATAGAAGAATGTGCAAGTGTTCACATTCAGTCATTTTCACTAGGGTGCTAATTCTGATATTACAGTAACAAAACAGAGTGAAGTAAGGAACATATAATCTTTTCCTTAGGGAATTCTAAGGAAATTCTTCTGGCACAGTTGAGCTTTGAAATCAGCATACCAACCCGAGGCAGAGAGTGGTTTTAACTATCTTCTCTGAAATGTTGCTGACAGGACAAGTGTTCTCAGGGGAAGGAAGCTGGCTAATATTGGAGCAGGAGGATAGATAGTGTGCCATCTCCCATTTCTGCAAAGCCTTGTCAGGCGTCAGCTATCTGGTGCACTCTTTCAGGAGAAATCATCAATCTTGTTTCTTGGCACTTGTTGTCTGTCATCAACATCTTTTCTCTTGGCCATGCCTAAAAGTGTGGATCTGAATGAGCGTACCGCGCCAACAATCCTGTCCAATTTCAGAGCTGGGAGACATGACAGGAGTCTTGCCAAGAGTGCTGTTTGCCTCAAGTGGTGTTGTTGGCCACTTTCAAACCCTTGATCTTCGTTCTGTGTCACAACTACAACCCCAAACAAGCATTACAGTGTCAATACCACCAAGGGTACCAGTTTATGTATCCATACAGGACTGTCTGCATCACCACTTTACCCCAGGGGCAGGCATCTTTTGTGTGATGACAAGGACCAGCTGATAAACTCCAAAAGGATTTGCCAGTATGTGCCTGTTGGGCCCTAAACTGTACAACTTGGCCATACCACAAAATTACAGTGGAACAGTACCATCAGTTCACTTTGATCCCAAGAGTAGTAACCTGCTTCACATTTTTCCCTCCACCCCTCCCATGGAGCAGCAGGTGGTGCCATGCCTTGAAACAAGAGGCAGCTGTAGAACAGCAGGCTTTTAAAAGTGGCCAGTCCTTGACCTCACTCCTGTGATTGCCCCTATGGACGGAGCAGGTTTGCATATCCCTCTGAGGCGACAGATCACCTTGGGCAGCAGCTGGACTCAGAGCTGGATTCTTAGACCGGGACATAATGGGACAAGAGTTTGTATCTGCCTCCCTCTGTCTTTCACAGGAGCTGGAGGCCTACATCAGAACTATTGCCAGAGCCACTGTGGTGTTGGAAGCTCATCTACCATTCCCCAGGATTCTGATAGTTTTCTTCCACTGTCTTTCCTCAAGAATTCTCTTTAAATCTCCTCTATGTGCCACTCTGTGCAAACAGAAAGCCTTTGCTGGCTTTTGAGTGTCCAGACGTGCAGATTCATTTTCCTGGTTTGGAAGTAAGAGGTTCAAGACTTATTTGGGTATGTATGCCTGGAAATTGAGTCCACTTCCTTTTACAGAAAAACATTGTTTGGCAAAAAGGCATATATGTAAAAATTGGTTGGTGATGCAGAACATAATACTATGGTCGCAGATTAATACTAATGGTGAGAAGGACATAATATTCTTTTTACAAACGTCTTGTTAGTTTTGAACTTTCAGAACTTTTTCTTATGTTGTTCTTCACCTGTGCTCTTGACAGACCCCTACTGTATGGTTAAGAACAGAAAATCACATGCAAACTCTGGTTTTGTTTTAGGTTCTTAGTGAAAGAAGCTAATATTAGAAAATAATCATGGTAAGCAGTTATAATATTGTCAGAGCAACTTGTGCTTTTAATGTCTTTTAAGCAATTGAACCAAGAGAAATAGATTTCTGACTAATGGATAAAATGACAGGATGCATCCCATTTCCCTCTTCCTCTCCTGCATCAGCATGATCTGCTACTATTATTCACATTCTTGTAACTTTTAAGGACAGATAGAGTTAGTGAGGGATAGCAAACAATATTTGCTTAAATCTTTCTTGCTTTCTTTCCTATTTTCAGTTGATAATTGGAATCTGAGAGTGCTTAAACCTTTTTCTGCCTACTCTTTACAAAAAGTGTGTTGTGCTACAAGCAAACCAAGTTAACAGCCAGGTTTCAGAAGGAATAGTCCTCCTCCACTGTGTGTTCCTGAATCTTACCTTTGTCCGTACATATAGTAAGGATTTCATAACTTGCCCTGAAAGGTTTAACTTTGGAAAGTAACTCCTGAGTGAAAGGTGGTAGAAAATTAGTGTGTTTCCCCCTCCCCCCCATATCTGAGAGTACTACTTCCCTTTAAGGTTCAGGGAAATAATTTCAGGTGGGAGTTTATCTAATAGCTGGGTTTGTTCAGTCAATAGTTTTCAACAGAATGTAATTAAAGCACAAAGTTCTTGTATGGTCAAGTGTTGCACTTTATGCCCTGCCAGAGTTTCAGTTGTGATAACTGCCGTGGAGCATGCCTTCTTTTTGTGCTAATGCAAGTGACCAGAAATGTGCAGTAAAACGGGGTGTTATCTGAAATGCTGTTGCACCTGTAGACTTGTAGCCAGCTGGTGTCTACCAGTTGTTCCTCCCCAGGTACTCCAGCTAGGAAAGGGAGGTACTCCTTGTCTCCTTTTCTTCCAGTATTAACTGACCCTAGAAAGGAAACTAGACCTGTCCTCTTCTCTGTGCGTTCTTTCTGGGAAATCATAATCCGTGGTGGGAGACAGATGCAGTTGGCACATAACTACCAAAGCCGCAAACACAGAAATAGGAATACTCCACAGATCTGAAAAGAGCAATCTGTGATTGTGTCGTTTCATGTGTCATGCTTGTTTTGCTCAGCTGTGAACGTCGGCGAGGAGACGGCTTCATTTCACACTCGAACCTCCTCTGCTGCAGATGGAAGTGTGCAACCGCCTCCTGAAGTCTTGCTCCATAGCATGCATTGCTTCTGCCTGCAGAGAGTGCCTGCTGTTCTTACCATTCATCATCCATCCTCTTCTCTGGGTGGGCAGGGAAGAGAAGGATTAAAGCAATGAAAGCTTGGAGAACAGTAATGGAGAATGGGTTGGGAAGAAAGTGATCAAAGCTGTTTAGGGGACAAGCGAGTAGAGGTGGTTCCTTAAAGGCCATCCTTAATCTCTACGTCTGCTGTGGAAGGACCCATTCACTCTATACAGTTTAATGAGATTATCCTCTCTAGGTCAAATCCTGCTCTGAGACACTGCCAGTTGTCTGCAGACCATGGCAGGTGACAGACTGACAGCAACGTTTCAGAAATTCCTTTTTCATCCTGTTTAAATGCTTAAAAAAGCTCTCCTACTATTGTTTTATTAAAAGCTCTCCTACTGTTGTTTTCTACGAAGCAAGTCCATTTATTAATTCTGGTCCTTTTCCCAGTAAAGACTACTAATAAGTAATCACCATAAGTAAGTAATAAGTAACACATAGGATTTAAATTTCTTCTAGAAAAGAGAGAAAACCAGAAAAAAAACCACTCTCCTGTCTTTTTCCAGATATCATTATTTCTAAACGTCACACCATTCTTGCTACCCTACTCAGGTTCACTTTTGGGGGGTCTTGTGTTTAAAACTAGGCATAGCTTCAATTCACTAGTAGCCTCTTACCTGAAACCAGTACTCCTACATGGTTGGACCAAGATAGGTTGATGCTTGTCCAGCATGGCTCAGTTCTTCAATGGAAAGGTAGGTAAGATGTGAGCAACAAAGCAATTTACTTACGTTTTCCTGGAGAAAATATGGGCTGGGGAACATGAAGATTCCAAAAACCTAATCAATAAAGAAATGAAGTGCTCATATCTATCTTTAATAGAACCTTATAAAGTTATCCAGTGGATACTTTGCAGACTTCTAAAACATCTGCTTTTGCTACATTCAAATCATTGGAGAGAAGGCAAAGTACATTTGTCCCAAACCAGAGCTCAACTCTTTATGTCGCTTCTCTTTCTTCAAGGGTTATAGAGAGCTCTTCAAAATAACCTATAGGTTTTGGGTTTTTTTCCATAAAAAGATTCTTCAAGTTAAGATACAACACCTTCTTCATAATTAGCCCCAAGCTGCTCACTGTTTTGTGTTAATTCCTGTTTATTCCTTATATTAGGGGCTAATACACTAGACAGTGACAAGATTAATTAAAACAGCCTGGCAAAGCTGTTTAGGGTAGGGGACGTGCACTAGAATACCCTTAGCCATATTTGAAAGAAGATCTTTGCAGATTGTGTCAGTGGTGGCTGTCATGGTTGGGAAATTTTCTTGCCTTAGCAATGCCAGCCTTGTGCAATAGCATTCCCCATAGCTTTAAGGATGACAAGTCTCAGCAGGAAGAAAAAATGAAGCAATGGTGAATTCTGGTGGTGTTCTGCAGCTCTTTGGAAGCTTTCCACCTTCAAGGCTCCATTTCCCAGTATGGAGAAAGACTGTGGCTGGAACTGGTACTTGTCAATGCTGCCACTGGTAATCTTACCTTCACTAATGATGTTGGGAGGTGGAAGCAGGAGAGGCAGATATTCACTGTGCATTGCACTCCACTATGTTCTTATCAACTGCTTTCAAAATGTAGCTACAGCATGAGATCTGTGTCTGAGCAGGTTGCAGAGACACACATTAACCAGCTATTGAAATTGCAGACTTTTACCAGCATCTCTAAATGTGTCTTGCTCCTTAACTGACCTCGGTGTTATGGTGTTTTTTCTCTATAGCATGTGCCATCTTTCCTAAACTCTTCACAAAAGCCTGTGCCATGTAGAAACTGTTATCATTGGTAGGAAAGAGCTCTTCCACCTTCAGGTAGCTGACTTGTATCTTGTGATCATCGGTGGAGTAAGGACAGATGGCTCAGATCTTTGCCTAGGAAAAGGAGTGGACTATTCCTCTGCTAGTCCCAAGAAGGTCTCCTCCCAGTGCTGTGGGACAAAGAAAAGAGGAAACATCCCAAGCAGTCCCTCTTGCATGCCAACTGGAATGCTGTCGTTTCTGAGTCACCCACCGCTAGGGCTTTGAGTGCTCTCTTCACATCCCTCTTATCTTCTAGTCCAGCCCTGACAGACAGTGTGGAAAGAATGTAAGTGGTGTCATTCCAGAAGTCATCCCCCGCTGTCCTCATGGCCAGCGGAGAGGGTTTGAGGCACGGACTGTGTTGCTTTTCATCTCTACTGGGCCTGCCTTGTCCCAGGCTTTGGGCTTGTCTCATGGGGAGCAGAGTTTTCCTGCTATGCAGGAAGAACAAGGCATCTGCTACAAGTCACTTGCCAGCACAACTTCTATGCACCGAAGATTCATTTTCTAAATCTGTTCTTTATTCTTTTCCAGTCTAGCATTTGGGTTAAAACCAAGTATTTTTAAAGCACAAATATGTCATCATCACACCATTTTGGTCATATCTAATGCCCACTCATACATGCTCTGTGGATGTAGTGCTGAAGTTACCTTTGCCAGCTTTTCAATTTGGTTTGTTTGGTTATATTTAGATAATGAAGAGTATTGTGCACAGCAAGGTAATGAAGGCTTAAATGAAGAAGAAAGAATCTTACCAATGTATATAATTACCTGAAGGGGAGTTGCAAAGAAAAACTACGCTCTCTTCCTTGGTATCCAGTGGCAGAACCAGAGGCAATGGGCACAACCTGAAACACAAGAGTTTCCCTCTAAACATCAAGAAACACTCCTAAACTGTAAAGGTGACTGAGCACTGGCACAGGTTGCCCAAAGAAGTTGTGGCATGAACCTCCTTAGAGACATTCAGGAGCTATCTGAAAACACTTCTAGGTAATGGTGTCAGGGTGACTTTCTTGTGGAGGGGGTTTGGCTCAGATGACCTCCAGAGGTAATTTTCCCACCTCACTATCTCTGTCATCTGCTGTGATTTTTGATTTTGTGAAAAAGACAAAATAAAACTTGTTTAAAAATTAGAATACTCACTAAAAGTCAATTTTTTCTGACGCTACAATAAATTGTTGCAGAATCATTGTTTAAAAATGTCTTTTTTATTTCAGTTAAGTATAGTTGGTATATTCTCTAAGGAATATTTTGCTGAGGAAGAATAAGATAGTAATCAACTCTGTGCCAGAATATGGAATTTCTACCTATTTTCTACCCATTTCGTCTGGACCTCCTTTGGTCAGACAGAACTGTACTACTCAAGAAAGGACAAACCAATTCTTTGATGAGTCACGCTGCTTATTTTTCTGTCCAAGTTCAAAGTCAATGAATCCTGGCTTTCTTACTACTCAGAGGGAATGGAAATACAGAGACAGAGATCAGGCACCAGATGAACTGAATGCACTCAAAAGTGAGAATGGTGTGTATCATATTGGATACCACAAAAACCACAGGAGAAATGCACTAAGGGAAAGACTGACGCACTTGTCACAGGAATACCCTACATATCTCTGTCTCTTGTTTATTAGTTGGTCTGTTGACACTCTGTAAACCTAAAAGCAAGGAATTTATCATGAAAACATAGGTTATTATCAACAGCACAACAGTAATTCTGAGTACAGTGGTCAAAGAGTCAGATATCCTTGGTGGTTTGGTTTGCAGTAGCTTTGCTGATGTATCAGTGTGGAAAAGAGGGTGAAACCTTGGCTCTTCTGGACATGAGTCCTTCACAGTCCTTTCCCCAAGAATCACCCCAAGTCCCTGGGCCTATAGATTTGACACCTCTGTGTATCTGATAGATCTCTCAGGTGCAGAAATTGCTATCAGACTTGCGGGAATGACAAATACTGTGTCTGGAAAGAAAGTGTGGAGTCAGGCAATGGAGCAGTGAAGCTACAGTGATAACTGGTGGAAAGGAGGAGAGCAGGGACAATTCTCTGAGGTATATTGCTCATGCACATTTTGAACATCCTGACCCTGGTTTTCTTGGTGGCATGGGAAGTGTCCTCATGCTTCCTTCTTAGACAAGTGGTACAGTCTTTGGACAAGGGTACTGTTATATGCCAAGAGAAGGAAGGCAGAGCAGAGATGGTTTGGACCTGGTCATGGCTGTAACACTTCTAGGAAAGAGTTTGTCTGTCATTAGCATTAACACTTTAATAAAGCATGGAGCTCAGATTCAAATCCTGCAGGATCTCACTGTTTGCATGGACTGTGTTTCCCACAGCTGTGGGTCTAAGAAGCCTTATCAGCTTGGGCACAATGTCAGAATCAAAACACCTCTGGCTACTTACACACATTGACAAGTAAGCTTTGTGGACAGTGAGGGACTTGGGAGCTGGAGGGAGAACCTAAGGAGTTCTCCTTTTGTCAGCATGGGTCCAGTGGACTGGCACTGATCCAGAGCTCATGGGCTGTGGCTGAACTGACCCAGCTCTGCCACTGGGCATCTGCGTCCCTACTTACCACTGTGTTCCAGAGGTAGAACACTTTTCTGAAGCTACTAAATGTTGTGAGACAAGAGCTGACACAGGTTCTCTCCTCATGTCTTACCTTCCTTATCTCCTCTACTGATTGCTGTTTTGCCCGTAGTTCCTTTATCCTGCTCTCACAGTAACCCCAAAGGTTCACATCCAGGAGATGCTGCACGCTCACTGGTCAAGCAGTGAGCTAATAAGCCTTCCTGGATTTCAGGGCAGCAGGTAGTGACATAAGATGCTTAGAAAATATTGGGATTTTGCAAAGGTAACGAACCCACATGGACTCAAGCTAATAGATGTTCATCTGACAATGTAGCCCAGAAACAGCTTGACTATTCTGCTGACAAGGATAGTACAAAATCAGTGGATAGCAGTAAACTGGCTAGCAGGAGCACTCCAGACTTACCCAGACAGACAGTGGTCTTTAGTTACTTGTTTACATTCTGTTTCTTCAGTAATACAATAAATATCAAGTTTCCACTCTTCTGGAACTTGAGATAGAGATCTGTCGCATTTTTCAGTCTTGGCACAAATACTCTTTATTAAAAACAAAATTGGGGGAGGAGGGGAGTTGAAACCAGAAAACTTATCGTAGATAGGTCTTCTGCTAGAGTGAAGGAAACTGATAATATCTGTAGATTTGATTTCATGCAGTTTGTGCAAGTGTCTGGAGTCCACAGGTTCCTCTTTACTGCCCATTGCAGTCTTCCGTTTTTCCCTGAAGCAACTGGAAGCAGACAACAGTTTGTTACTCATTCAGTTTACTCTGCTTACATAGCTTACTATTTCCTCCTTGAAGCCTCATTCAAATATAGAAAACTCCTTGATATTTTTGTATGTTATAAATATATTGGAAAGCAGAAAAATATTTCTGTGTTTATGAGCTCTGCAGGTCTGACCGTGCCATTTCTAACAAGATCCCAGTAGCCAGAGACCACAGAAAGGGCTCACTCATGACGGGTACAACCCCTCTCAGGCTCATTCCCTCCAGCAGAAAAGCTGTGCCAGCTGCTGATTGGAGTGGGGTGCATCTCAGTTGATGCCTTTTTGTAGCTTTTGGATTAGAGCTAGCCATTAAAATAAAGGTCTGTGGGACTAATTTTGGCCTTCAGTGATAGAGGGCCAAAAGAAGTGTGAGAAGAAGCCTGTGAGGCTCTGATGCCCGAGATGAAGGAGCTCTGGGCAAGCAAGACTGGAGAGAGAGTGGGGAAAAAATAAAGTAAAATAGTATGTCTTTCTTTTGCTTATAGGCATTAGATGTGGATCCTGTTTGCCATTCACTTACCTTGTAAGAAAACAAACATGTTTTCCCAGCGCCCCACGTGAAAAGAGACATTAAAGGGTCCCAGTGCTGCAGTGGCCATCACTGCCTACACAATGGCAGCAGGGCGGCCTGACCTGAGCATGACGAGAGATCTCCCGGCACAGAATCTAGATGAGATCAACTTCTTGGCACTACAGGATCCTGCAGGAATGTTTGAATTAGTGGAACTTGTTGGCAACGGTACCTGCAAGCAGTAGTTTTTTGTCTAGTCAGGGAAGAGGGGGAAGTGAGGACATGTGAGGGAAAACAACATGGTGGCACCAAGGCCAGTGGAAAAAGAGGGAGAGGAGGTGCTCCAAGAGTCAGAGCCGAGAGTCCTCTGCAAGCTATGGTGAGGACTGTGGTGAAACAAACTGCTCCCTAATGCATGAAGTCTTTGGGGGATGCAGAGATCCACTCACAGGAAAAGTGCTCACTCCGGAGCAAGTGGGGGCCAGAGAAAGCTGTGGCCTAGTGGGAGATCCGAAGAGAGAGGGAGGGCCGCTGCTTCCAGACTCTGAGAGAGAGGGCCCTTCTTCCAAACTAGAGCAGCCTTCTTCGAGGACTGCACCCCGTGGCTGAGTGACCATGCCACAGCAATTTTGGGAAGACTGTTTGCCTGTGGGAAAGACCCTACAGCATAGCAAAAAAAAAGACTCCTCTTCCTGAGCGAAAAGAAGATCTTGAGTGAGGAACTGATCTCACACCCTGTCTCCCTGCACTGTGGATGGGACTGGGGGTATTTCAAAGGCTTATTTTACTTCTCATTATCCTCCTCTGACTCTCTTAATAATAAATTTACTTTATACCTTTAAATTTGAACCTGTTTTGCCCTTAGAGTGTTTTCTCCCAGCGTTCATCTCAACTCACGAGCCCTACATTAATTGTTTTCCCCACTCTCCTACGCCCAGCTGAGAGCAAGGGAGGGGTGAGCAAATTACTTTTTTGGGTGCCTGGTGTTTGGCCAGTGTCAAATGATGACAACTTGCAGGACTGCAGTGGCTGGGGTGGGCAGCGGAGCCATGACTTGGAGGAAGCAATGGCAGTGGCTGCTCTGGTAGCCAGTGCTGAGGCTGCTGCCTGGAGGAGGAACACTGATGTTGCCTGAAATACCAACCCCCAGCTCACCAGGACACATCCAGGCCAAAATGATAAGCTGGGAGCAGGGTACAGCTGCTAGCTGCGGCAGCTGCCAGTGTCTGTCTTACCAATCATGCAGTGCTGAAAGTTAGATTGGGTCAGGATGGTTGTCTGGATGTCTTTTTTTCCTATTAGTCAAGCAGGTTTTCCAAGTTTATATGCTGTTGCAATTTTTATTTTTCCGGGGCCTCTTTCCTTGGGTCAAAAAATGTGTAGACTAGAGTCCTTTTGTTTAGCTCTCAGCTTGAGAGTGGGAAAAAGTTACTCATGGCTGAGTTCTCTGCATATAATTTAATTTCCTGGGTCTGCAAACAGTGATTGGAACTGGTTCTATTTAGGACATTTGTAGCAAGAGCACCTAGGAGTTGAGTTGGCGGGTACAGGTATGCTTTCTCTGAAAACCCAATCAAAATAGGAACGCTACCAAGAATTGGGGGCTTTGGTTATTTTGTGTGTACTTTAGTGTTATCTGTGCTGATCAGCCTCCTCAGTATTTGGTTGTCTTTGTTTTCATTTTCACATGAACACAATGATGGTGCTTTTAAACCGAGGTATTTCAGGCACTGTCTTACGCAATTTGCTCTTAAACAGCTGAGACATGGGTGCCTATCTGTCTATGACAAGGATTAGTTTATTGCTTATTTAAAAGAGGTCTTGAAAACTTGTTTATAACTGTTTACATACAATTTTTCCAACAATTCGGATTGCCTAAGGCTACGGCATGTTCCCTGTGCTTATGTGCAGTGTGTAACCCCCATGTGGCCTCAGGCAAATGGAGTGGTTAAAAGATTTATGCACTATGTGGATAAACAAAATCTGGGAGAATTTCCCTGAGGCTTTGCCTGGATTGGCAAAATGGTGTGATTTTAAAACATGATAGTTAGTACCTGGTATTTCTCATACATGCTGGCTTGATGAGGAAAAACCTGTATGAAAGAGCTATGGTTTTTAAGAAGCAGATGCTCACAGCTTGCCCTAACTAATATTTTATAGGACAGCAACTACCATCACTGAAATAAAACTTTTTTTCTTAGAGTAGACATAACCTGGCACAAAACAAATCCCTTGAAGACTTTCAAGAATTTCCCTGACCGGGCCATGCAATGAACACGCCAGACAGATGGAAATTTAGGGAATTTCTCTTTCTGAGTTGGAAGCAAAGAGTAGGCTGCCAAAATCTCCTGCGGGTTAGGATCCTGCCCTGACCCTTGTGGAGGATTTCCTGGAGCCCAGTATCAATGGGAACACTTCCACAGGCTGAAAAATTGGAGGATTTCACCTGCAATGTGTTTCCCTTGTTCTGGTTTTGTGTTAAACTCACAAAAGCCTAGAATTTACTGGAGTGGGAGTAGCCAGAGGATATGGAAAGCCTTGCTCACTCTTATTCGGCTTGCAAGAGAAGTACAGAGGTCTATATATAGGCAGTGTGTGATACTGATTTCTCTAGGGAGGTGATTGATCTTCTCTCAGTGTAAACCAGTCCCTCACCGTCTTAGCCAGAAACGAAATAAAGATGCTGGCTTGGCTTCCAACACAGACGAGGAAATAAATTTTAAAACAGCCACGTCCTTGGCAGCGGCACCGCCGGCCCTTGCGCAGCATCCCTGCCCCGCTTTGGAGCCCCTCTCCGGGGTCATCTCGGTGGGTGCCCGGGGGTGCCCGGGGCATCCCGCACACATCTGGGAGCCGCTGGCAGGAGCAGCTTTCCCGCTCAGGGCTCGCACCGGGAGAGCGGCGGTGCGGGGACGCTCCCGTTCCTGGGAGAGGAGCCGCCTCCTTCCCGCTGGGAGTTTTTTTTTTTTTTTTTTTTTTTTTTTTTTTTTTTTTTTTTT
>JAHLSL010000056.1:9145369-9166274 GCA_025920805.1 Petroica traversi
AGCGGGCAGGGCCGGGGCTCCGGGCCCTGGAGCTTCGTTCTCTGCCTTTGCATCGCCGAGTTTCCGCAGCCCTTGGAGCAGGACCTGATCGCAGCGGGACGAGGAGCAGCCCCAGTTACCTGCGGAGCTGTCCATCACTTCTCACTACCAGGATTACTCTGCTAGAGCTCCCTTTTTTTTTTCCCTCTAATTCAAAAGCCGTTCAGCAATAAATCCCCTCAGGGGATTTATTATGTATTCAGCTCATAGTAGTTCACCAAATTCCAGTTTACAACCCCAAACGAGTGCTCCCATTAAGATGAATGGTATAAGACTTACCCATCTCTTACCCATGGCTTTGAGAGCTAGCATCACCTTTGAGAGCACTCTCACCCGTTCAGTTTCAACATCGCTGGGAAGTGTAGGTGTGATGTCCAACAATATTTCGTTGTCACATTCCCCAGGGCTATGTGGGGAGGTGACACTTCCATGTCTCACCACCATCCTGCCTTTATGTCTCCTTTTCCTCCTCTTTGCTGCTGCAAGCCCTCAGGAGATCCTGTCGGATGCATGCCCCTGATCCAAAAACACTCCTGACTCCAAGTGCAAGCTTTTCCCTGTAGCCTCTGCACATCAGTTTCAAATTCAGAGTTTTCTCTTTGTTTTTACATGCCTTTGTGAGCTGCCCCATTTCAGACAAAGCCCGACTGTATCATCTAAATGCCTTGCCCTGTCACCACTCTTGGCAAAGTTTGTGCCAGCTGTAAATGGCAGTGATGACTTACACATTTCCTTCAAGATTATTCCTGCTGCTAATGGAACATCTCTAGAGAAGCTTTGACCAACAATTGCTTTTCAAGTGTTTTTATGCCTGTCAGGTAAGCAGATTTAAGGCCATTTAATTTGGACTGCTTATTTTTCATAAATCATGCTAGACTGAAGCAAGGAGTTTATCAATGTTCATGTGATTTTTATCGGTGTATTTATCTTTTTTATCACAATTCTGACTTTGCCTAAGATTAAAACCAGATTTATTTGATAATGAGGGAGTTTTTCTGTAGAAGGGACACTAATTACACAGCTTTCCCTCATGACCCTTTTCTCAACTAGCAACCATCAGCGGTCCTCCAGGTTTCAGAATTTTCCCAGACTTCCAAGATGAGTATCAGTTGAGCAGTAATGGTCAGCCATCATTCCTGGAACTTTTGGTAAAAGTATCCTGAATATTTTAATGAAAAAACCCCAACCCTCCAAATTTGGTCTTTCACTGTAGAAGAAATCTAATGTTCTCTTTTTGTAGAAAGGACTATGAGGTTCTTAGCCATCCTCATATGACAAGTCAGCCACTCCCATAAAACAATATCTCACTGCTTTCTAAATACGTAAGGTACTGCTACTTTTAATATTTTCCTTTTTTGTATCAATAACAATTTACCATTGGCATACACTAATAGGAATACATAGTTTAAAATTTTAAGTGGTTTTGTTCTCTGTCTTGTACACAGCAGAAATGCTCTTCTTGTATTTAGGTCTGCTGGTCAAGGCTTCTTTTCCCACTGTTTATTTATTACTGTTGAACTGTTTATTTATACTGTTGAATAAATATAGACAGGAATATATTTGTCTATATATATTCCTGTCTAAATATAGACAGGAATATATGTCTATATTTATTACTATAGATTTCCATTTCCTTCTGTTTGATAAACAATGCCTTTTACCAACAGGTACGTTTATTTCCACTTTGAAGTGGGCTCTGCTTGTGTTGTTCTCTTCACTTTGTCACCAAGAATATGAAGTGTGAAAGCTTCCAACCCAGCTGGTTTAGAAATTCGAGTGGTATTCTGGCAGCATAGTAGTGAGCCACTTCAGGGAACCAGTCAGGTTTATAACCATTGGTCATATGAGTTCCTTCAGTTCTTGGTTTTACATTTATCACAGAATACTAAAATTATTTGGAAAAAAAAAAATCCTGATTATAGCACACTGTACTGATTCTTGTAGGTTTGATTACAAGGAAAAACTGTTGAGTTTGATGGTGCCATCAGCCCCAACCTGGTTACTTCTGTTCAGGAATCCAAAGTGATAAGATGAAGGTTGTAGACAGAAATCTTCAAACCTGTCTTTTACTATCCTGTGGTCACATTCTGGAAATCTTCAGTACGATGAAATTATTTGAGGAGGACTCTGCTGGCCAAAAGCAATCATCTAGCATGAAAACTTTCTCAACTAAGTGGAACTATTCCCTGTCTTATTGAAAATAAGTTAGCAAAGAAAAAGAGCAAACAATTTAAAGTGGAGTGTCTGCTTGAAAACTATTAAAGTTTAGTTCTGTCCTTACTTCTATATATAATAATGCTACTCTTGCTCTTTTCCTTCATATCTTATTAAAGTATTTGTTTTCTTCTTATCAAACACACTGGAAGAGCATTGCTGATGTTTTACTGAATCGACCATGTGTTTCTGTAAGAGAAACAGACTGAATGAGCTATTATTATTATTAGTCCTTATCTTTTTTGAACCAGATTTAAGACCTATGAGTTCCTAACTCAAGGGTATATATGGAGAGAGAGGGCAGCAGGCTAAATTAATAGCAATTTGCTTTAGAGCTAAGCAAGAAAGGTATTTCTTCACTCTGTTTATATTTCAGCTTTGGAACACATTGTTACTTATAGTTTACAGAGGCTCAGAAATATCTTACACATATTTCTACAAGAAAAATCCATTGAAGATCATTATATATGAGGATTCCACGATGGTCTCACAGACTCCCTCATGAGGCAGTGCATGCTATGAAATACTGTGCATGTGCATTTATGTTAACTTTTTACAGGGCAGATGCTACAAACCCCTATTGCAGGTAGGACACTGGATTAGAGGGAGCTGTGGCCTCACCTGGAACAGCTTTTGCATGGTCTCAAGCACCTGAATCCAGCTGTCTCTACAGTTGCATCCCAGTTCCTCTGGGCTGCACATTTGAATGCTCACTATCTACACGTGGCATAGACAAGACACCACTGGAAAACTGTCCCATACCAGCATGGCTCTCAGCACATTTAATCTGTGCAGAAAAATCTAGAGAAGCAGGGAGAAGGTCAGGTTATTCTTGTCCACTTACTGCTCTCCTTCTCCTCTTCTTCCTTCTAAGCACTCAGCCTTGAGGGTTTTCAAACCCCACCGTTCACCTTGCTGCTTGTGAGTGGGGCAGACTTTTGCTTTCTAGGCTGTATCACAGCATGGTTTAGTTTCCTGGATTTCTGCATAGTCTTTGAACTGAGATTGTTAAGGTGCTCTTAGTAGGAACCAATTACTTTTATTGCCCAGCCTGACACAGTCTGCCCAGAAGCAAAAAGTGCTGGTGCTTAACTCAAGTTTAAACCTGATCTGTCAATAGGTCTACAGTGAGAATGTTTGAGAGTAACCTGTGACTCTATCAACACTTAATCAAACCAAATATAAAGTCCTGTGGTGAATATGTATAGCAAGCCTCACAAGCAGCACTTTCCCCCACAAAATCTGACAGTGCAACCAAGAAAGTTTCTCTGTTCCATGCAGATGAGTGGAGTTTAGTTTAAGAGACAGAAATAGCACTGTTGTGTGTAAATTAAATGACATTATTTGAAAACAACTCTGAAAGAATGGAGACTAAAAATCTCATCTAATTAATGTGTAACAATAGATGATGATTTATTGACTCCTCTGTGAATATGCAGTTTCTATTAACAATATTTTGATATGTTTTCTCAGAATTCATAATTATTTATGTTTAGTAATTTATGATTAAGCATTTTACAAGAAACAAGGCATTAAAATGTACAGTTAGTCATCCTTATTACATGCCCTGTGAGTTTCAGACATAGAGTACATTCCCCTGGCTTAGACAATTATTAAATTTCTTCCCTCAATGGTACTTCTTGTTGTGTTTCACACATCTCCAGCCATGAGAGAGTATGTTTTAGGGTCCTACTTTTTTCTCCTTTTACTCACTGTTTCCATAGGAATAACAAAGAATTTGCTATGAAAATTATCTATTTAATAAGAATAATGAAAACTACATTAATCACATTTCTAAGGACCCAAACATACTATGAAATCCTTAGTGATTCAAACTGTAATCTGGGTATTTTTTATTAATTAAAAAAAACCCAAACAATAGTACAAAAAATTTAAAGGTTCAATTCCAGAAGCTGCTTCTATGCAGGCCAGAGCCAACTTTGGTGGTGTCTGAGACACTAAAATATTAAAACAACACTTTACAACAGGTGAGGTGACTGGGCTGACATCATGCGGGGAAAATCAGATCAGCTTAGTGCCTACAATTTAGCTGAAAAGGAGATCTTAATAATGTATAGTTTTTAGCACAACTTAAAAAGACAACCCCAGAAAACTGTTGCTAATAAAAGGCAAAGACCACAAGAGATACCATCTGTACTTCATTAAAATACTTAGTATCAGAAAGATACACGTTAAACTATCTTATGCCAGTAGTTAAATGCTCATTACTTAATAGCCCAGTACTTAAATGCTCATTCTGTTTCAGATTCTTACAAAATGTAAGAATCTGAAAAAAAAAGCACAACAAAATGTAATTTTACATATTGTTAAACTACAACAGAATCTAATGTCACATATAACACAGTATAAAAAAAAAACAGTGGTTTCCTAATTACTTGATCATTTATACAAAAAGACAATGAGGAGTGCTTAGATTCTGGTTTCTCAAGATTCTCAAGCTCCTGTGATGGCAATATTTTAGCAGTCTAATTTTTTAATGCCTCTGCACTTGGATTGCAGTGATCCTGAGCCCCCTGAACACACATGGAAAGTTACCACTTTCAGAGGTTTTCTGAGGATCCTTGCAGTCTCCTTGATCAAACAAATCAGGCACAATTACAACACTGGTGGAATATCCATGCTAAATAGGGGAAGACTCTGCAGGATAAGAAAAAGTGATGGTGGAGAAAGAACCTCATGGCACAGCCTCAAATGACATCCTCGGTCACGCTGACTTAAAGCAAAAGTTTCTTTTTTGCCTTGGAGAGATAAAACTTCTGAAAACACGGCTACCACTGATGTACCATCACAAGATGGTACTACTGGCAGAGACAGCCATAACACGCTTGAGAACATATTAACTCTTAAAGCATTTCCTCTTCTTGGGTACTGTAAAAACTAAGGCTGTTAAACTGCGTGATTTTTTTTGGAAGCAAGAGATTCCTACTCAGCAATGCAAGTCAGTCAAAAACCCAGCAGGTCAGCACCTCTGAAGAACAAGCCCTGTAACCACATGGCAGCTGCTGGATGGTAGCTAGGGGTAGAACAGCTTGTACATCTTGTGATTAGAAGTTCAGAAACACAAACCACAAAAAGAAGGGCATGATTAGGGCTTTGCCTTTAGGTCTCTAGAAAGCAGGACAGACTGGAACATCGCTGTATTTGCATTAATCAATTACCAGAACTTTTTCATTTTCAGATACTATTGTAAAATGTCATAACCTCTGCATCTTGGGAAGATGAAGATCAGTTCTCTCATTATTTAACCTTGAACCCTTGAGGAAAAGAAAAAGTGGAAAGTATAAACAAACACAGAAATCCACATGTAGCTGCAAATATGAAATATTAGCCAAAAAAAAAGTTCATTTGGCTGAATTTATGTATCTATCTAAACTGGCATGGATTAACGCAGTTGGCTTTATTTCTTTGTATTATGTAAGAATCCTGACAGAAAGCTGCACCTGTCAGACTGAAGCTGTGTTAATATATTGCTCTTGGTAATTGAACATTGACAGGGCATAATTTTAAGCTGCTCCATGATTTGGAACATTTTAATGTACAACAATTTAAAAAATCAATTGCTTACCATCCAAAGCCAGTTTTACAGATCTCTAAAGTTGCCCACTGCTGTTACTTGTGTTTGAAGCTGTGGCAGGATGTGGGCTTAAGTTTGCTGTGCTGTGGGGCTTGAGCCACTTGTGTCTATGCTGGGTATAGGAAAAGAGCCTAAATTTAAGACAATCTTTTCCCACATTGGATGTTCTCAGCCTGGCTCCCTGACTAAACACTTGTGCTGGATTTATAGGAGTACAGTTGGTAGCTGTGGCATTTGGACAAGACTGAGAGCAGAGATCAATACTCATCTACCAAGGCCATGGCATAGTGTAGAGAAATGTGCTGGCTTTAGTGGGATTGTGGAAAACTGGAGGTATGCTACTTACTTATCAGTGTACTAGAGGAGTCAAAGTAAGATTTTTCCCTTAAGGCAGTGTTTTAACTGGCTAAGACAAAGCACCACTGCGATAATTTATTGATTATATTATTATAAATTTACCGCTTTTCAATTTTAGAAGGCACCTCAGTGATACAGTTAGCAATGACAGTTGTTCTTGCTGGCTAAAACCTCTGATTTTTTATTCAAATACATCCACCCCTACTGATTTAGTAACTGGAAGAAGTGCTAGACAACTTGAGAATGTGAGCATCTTGCCATGGTTCAACTGGCACCACCGTGTGGCTAAGGATTTCCCAGTAGGAGTATTGCACTTGAGAGGAACAGGAGAAAATCAGCAGGGGAAGACTTCTTATGCTCCCAGCCACCAATGGAGTGCAACTTAATGCTCATTCCAGCCTCAGAGCCCTCATGCAGGCCAGGAATTGAAAGCAAATTCAGTGCATTTTGGAAACCAGTGTTGCTTTATTTGGCAAGGACTTCTCATTATGCTTCATTTCAGATGGAAAGTTGGAGGTAAGGCAATATTTGCTTTGGGTATTATTGTTCCCAAAGCAGAGGTTGAACCACTCTATTAGGTCAGTGCTGATAACTCCCAGCCTGCCAAAATTTCTGCCCTGGTTTAAATACCAAATTCATCACATCACCTCCCTAATTTGCACTTTTCGGAGTCTCAGTATTTATAAGATATTTTTCAAATAAATGGAATTTATGTTGTGTGTGTCCATTCAGACTTCACAAAGTCCATGGGGTTAGAATTCCAATAGTTATAAAGCCAAGCAATTAATTAGGCTGAAGGAGTGATCAGTGGGACCACATAGGTGTCTAACAAAACAAAACAATTTTTAGCTTTGATGAGAATAACAGGTCAGATTTCAAAACTCCACAATTAAACTGAAACAGAATTCCTCCCCCCATCTCCCCATTATAGTGTGACACAGAATGTGTGGCAGGAACTTATATGGACAATTCAGCTGGTCCATTTGTGGCTTAGTACATAATTTCAGGGCATAACTCTAAGAAAAGAAAAGGGATCTGTACGTGGCCAAATAATAGGCAGAGCTTGAGCAGCTCATATGGCAACTTGTAAGTGCCATATAAAAATAAATTACTACTAAATAGGCATATAATTCCAGTTTCAGGTTCAGGTCTCTCCAAGAACAGCCTCTTATAGATGAGAAGGAATATCTGAAGATTTGTGGAATACAATTAATCTCAAGTTGTGATGAATACAAACCCACTTCAACTCTCTTGCCAAACAAATGTGATTTACGAGGTGCTCTAACATTTGGTTAGAGACTGAAGCACACAATTATTCTGAAGCTGGAGTGAACAACAAAAGGAAAACAAACAATCTCAATCAACATTTAAAAAAACTCACCTAAGTAAAATAAGGGCAATCTAAAAATCTGTCTTGCCCTATTTCTGTTAAAATAGAGACTTGTTTCCCTAAATACATCTGTGTGTAGTGTAGGCTTCGTATCTAGCCAGCTCTTCATCAAGAAGGGAACAGATTGCTTCTAGCTATTTGAGTACCTTTTTTTTTTTTTTTTGTTCCTTTTGCTTTTTTTGCATGGCTGTTTTGACAGACTAGAATATTTGGCAAAATTACTTCTTGATTCTTAGAGAGGTTGGCCCTTTGGTGAGATTCATCCACAAAGTCTCCTGAATACAATAGTTTTATAACCCACACACATGGAGTGGACAACCTTTTCCTTGCTGTCTGTCTTATGCCATTTGGCAGACTATGTGCTGGACAGATTTCACACGGTTTTCCAGAGTGTGTGTGCATGTGTTTCTGGAAAATGTAGTCTTGGAACACTGTCCAATTTCACTTTTACAAAGAGTGAGGTCTAATAACTCTGGCACGAATCCTTCTTGAAAGTAGCTACGTTTCTTATTGCCAGGCACTTGTGAATGCTATGATGGAGGTGCCCGGAGCCTCAAAGGCAAGAGAAGTGAAGACCATGGAGGAAAATTAATTGACATGTGTAACAATGTTACCTCTTGCGACAGCTGAGAGCTGTCTTCACTTCGACTCATTCTGAAAACCAGCCTTTTTTTTTTTTCTCACTTTGCAAGTTTTTGTTATTAACGTGACTGATGATGTTGTCAAATGCCTAATCCCTTCATTACCAGAACAGTAAAATTTTCAGAGTCACAGCTAGTACATTTCTATTTTATAGCTCTAGTTTTAGGTCCAGCAGTCTGTCCACATTTCTACGTGCACCTTGTTTAGATGCAAGAGAATCAAGCTGACCATCAGCACAGAAGTCAGTCTGTGATACTAGAAACAGAGACCACTGCTTGTTTTCACGGGAAAACATATTGTCCTATTCTTACAGATGGCAATCAATGGTCATCTTCCTTTTTATCAAATGTACCAAATTCAGGAAGAGTGACAATGTGTGAATATACAGTCAGCTGTCTTGAGAAGAAACAGAAAAATAATGTGGAAAAACAGGTAATTATCTTACAAAAGCAACCAAGGTGCATCAGTCTTTCAAAAATAGCAAGCTAGCTCAAAATAAGAAATCACAGGACTACTTGTGAGAGACTTGTCTGGAAAAAATATTCAATTAGATGTTATTTTAATATTTACATGTAATTCCTCTACCCACAGAGTAGCAAAATACAAATGTGTAGCAGTTTATTATTTCAATGTCAAAATAAGAAAAATACCTGAAAACATTATGCTACATGAACATGTGATTGTACAGCCTGTAACCACAGAGATTCAGAACAAAATTGTAACATTATAATGCAAGTGGGGAAGAAGGAAAAGGACATATAAAAGCCACTGTAACTACAACCAGAAAAAAACATTCAAAAATCGTTGAAAAACACCAATGCAATCATACAAATCCTTGGGAGACTGCTAAAATTTGGTATTGGAAACACACAGAGATGAATGCTCATTAAACAAAATTCAGCACGAAATCCTCAGCTGCACCATACGCTCAGAAAAAGGTAGCCCTGAGCTATCCCTCGGAACCCTGAGTAGCAAGTTCAAGGTCTGAGTGCTGAGCCCAAAATCAGAGTGCTGAGCTCAGCCACACGAGGTGCACCTGCCCTGTAGGGATTGCTTCCCTGAGCAGTGGCTGGGGAGTGCTGTTTTCAGCTAAAGACATCCTGCAGCACAAGAAGGAGCTTCAGAGAGAGCATTTGTGGCAAGCAGCAAGATCCCTGCTCTGGGCACTGAAAGGAGTAGAACAGACGGCAGCATAAGTTGCTCTTTGTCAAGATAAGAGCTTCCATTTGAGGAAGTACCTATGAAAGGATTCCACTGAGACTCCTCAACTGCTGAGAAAGAAGGAAGTTTTTAACCAGGAAACCTCAAACCCAGCTTCTGCAGAGCCCCAAGGACTTAGGAAGAATCAGAACACTTACACAGCTTCAGCACCCTGTGCTAGCTCTGGTCTGGGCGAATGACTTCATGGTCACAGACTGTTCTCCCAAATCACATGGAGCTGGAATAGAGAAAGTGCTTTCTACATACAGACCTTTCTAAAGACTAACCTCTCTTCAAAATCCTCTGTTCCCTAGCCTGTGTACAGAATCCAGAATGTACTGGTAGCTGTGTGGAAAGGTAACTAATGATGCTTCCTGTGGAAGGGGAAGGTGATATGCTGTGATTTGGGCAGTGTGGGCAAGAGAAGGAAAGAGTAAAACACATGGCTCTGAATGAAACCCCCTGCTCATACTGCTGGTTAAAAAACTAAGGGGGAACAGAGATGCAAGGAAAAAATGCAGGAGAAAAAAAAAAATCAACAAATGAAAATATTTATACTAGGCAACAAATTAGATGACCTCCAAGGAGGGACAGCACCTGGAGCTAGGCTCATGTCTATTTGGAGAGCATAAAGGAATTCACCATGCCTGGTCTAGAAGGCCATTGTTTCTCTTCATAAGAATATACAGGCTGAGAACAATGGCCACTACAAATCTGGTTTTCTTATGGAGTAAAGCAGGGATCATTTTGCCCTGTATATCTTTTAAGTTCGTTCTTGACAAAAATTTTATAGAAAATCCAGAAAAGAACAGGCATGTTCTTCATCTTAAAATACTGCTGCATTCTATCTGTGGAAAAACCTTGAGAATATGCATATATACCTTGGCCAAATGGTTAACAGTAAAACACAATTGTGTGAAAGTATTTGAATTATGTAAGCTAGAAAAAAAAGGGGAGAGAAACAAATTGTTTGAGACGGTTATATTACATATAAGAAAAGTCAAACACAAGATAAACCCTACTAGCAGAGGAAGTAATTGCAACAACAACAACAATAAAGGCAAAAGTAATTTCTCAAGTAATTTCAATTCCATCACATTGATCTCTTTATAAAGCCAAAGCCTGGCAATGAGATACATTACTTCCTCCTGTTGATCTTTTACATTTTTCTGTGTCTATTACCCAATGTTACAACAACCATCAGTCAACTACAATTGGGAAAGAAAGAGCCTCTGTCACCTGTGAGCCATCTATTGCCTGTACCACAAAACCCTCTTGTATAATTTATGTTAGGTGTAACATTCCCATTCTTCCCCTATGCATGTAATGATCGTTCTTTCTTTCATACCTTCATCTTGGCTCTTTCTAATCTTTCTCTTATGACCTTTCTTTTAAATAGAACCCGAATTAAAAGGGTCTGTTGCTCAGCCTAAGAACTGTACCTTGGGTCCAGAATAAGAAAATACACCATGAAGGATGGCATTGCCCACTTAGTACAGTTTGAAAACATGCTTATTTTAAAGGATTTCTAAATATAAAAATAAAACAATCTTTTGTGAGCAATAGTAAAACTTCTAGGAGCTCAAACTACTCTTATCTCAGATTTTGTGAGATCCTCTCTGACTATTTCATAATTTTCACAGGGCTATCTAGACCCAGATTGTCTCACTGTTCTTGCCCCTTCAGAGTGCTGAAATTGTCCCCATTCATCACCTTCTAGCACCCGGTTTCCATTTCACAGTTTCAAATTACTTTCACTTGGAACCAGAGCAGGAGGAATCCCATCATTGGTTAAGACAAATGTCTTCCCTATCCTTTTTTTTCTGGATGGTGCCTGAACAATTGTCACAACCAGTCAAATAACTGACCCATCTTCCAGATCACAGAACACAATCTCAGAACAAAAAGGTCCTCACGTCTGTTTACTTTTCTTTTGCCTCTACTGTTATTGGATCTTCCAAAAGTGTTTTCATTCAGCAGAAAAAAAAAAGGTGGCCATAACAATATCCTTCTATGAAAGTCTTGCACTTTCTTCCCACAGCCAATTTATAAGAATATTGAGTGTGTGGTCCAAAAGATCTGTCTTCAGATTTCACCCAATGCCTATTTTTCTTTTTATCTTGCAGCAGCCCAGCATATTTTTTTCTCAGCCATATAAAATGAGTAGTAATAAATAGCTCCCATTGTGATTGCTGGTGTTAGCACATCTAAGGAAGCAGCGCAGGTACCACAGCGTTAACCACAGTGAGTGCTGTGGTTGATAATGGCAGTGCTTGCAAAGATGAATCACCAGCAGTGAAAGCAGGACAAAAAAGAGAAACACACACACACACACAAAACCCTACTCAATCCAAAGCAAAACCAAAAGGAACTCACTCCACCAGAAAGGGCATCCATGGAAAGAGACAGGATTGTAACTGGGAATGCATGCCTTGTAACACACTCCACTTTGAATACATTGCTCACAGTACGGACTTGCCCTCAGGAGTCATGATCTGAAAATACTTTATTGAATAATGTGATACTCTGATGTTTCAATGAAAATGTATGGTTTTGTTCATTTTTCTCACTGCTTCAAATGATGGTTGCACACCTTCCTGTAAAACAGGTTTTCACACACCAGAAGTTCTTATGAATCCTCATGGGGTTCTGCATTTCACATTTCTTCGACCCTTGCCCCACTAGAATAAATGATTGCCAGGATAAGGAATACCTTTATTTGTGCTTTCCTATTATGTACTATTCTGGAGTTCAAAATCTGTGGGGACCTTCATGTGAATGCCTTCATATAAACCATGTCCATCACCCCTCACTGACAGCAAAGGCAAGAAACACACCACCATAACACACGGGACAGAACAAAACAAAACAAAACAGAGCAGTGCTTCAAGACAGGAATGATTCCCTTGAACTGCTTCCCACCCTAGGACAAGGAAAAGAGGGTGAGTCTTAAGTCTTTTCTTCTTAGCTAAGGAGAGAGAATCAAGCTAGCTGCTACACCATTAAGTATTGCATAGGAAAATAGAGGGAGACTGCCCATGGACTGGCTTGGTCACTGCATTTTGAAAGCTTCATGAATTGTTAAAAAGCTCTTCCCCTCAGAATGACTACAGGTGACCGGCACACAGTGCTGGCAGCAGCATTTGACCCTCCTGTTTAGGTATTCTTCAATACAAGATGGGCCTGGAAATTAAAGAACAAGCACAGTGGCTTTTGAGGAAGAAGTCACCTTTTTTTTTAACTTCTCAAGTGTCAGGGCTCAAACAACTGGAGGGCCAGTCCACAACCATTCTCTCAGCCAGCCAGCCAGCTGGGAAATATTACTGTTCTTTAGAAGGAGAGGGCTGTTACTACAGTGGCCCCCTTGCTAATTCCTTCATGTTCTCATCTTCTATGAAGAATACGTTATGGACTGTATTAACTAGATTATTTTCCCTAATCCCCAGCATAATGATCCAGCTGATACCCGTCAATCACCTTTTGTCTCAAGAGCAGAGAGCAACTCCAACCCTTGCCTTCATTTGGGGAATGGTAGTAATGCCGGAATGATTTTGTCTTTTCTTTTATATCCCTTTTACACAGTTCTCTGAATCCACAAGTATTAGCACTTGTAACTCTTTAATTAGTTTAGGGCTTAGTGTTTTGTAAGTGTTCTGCAGGCCCTGCAACTAAAATCCCCAGAACTGCAGAGCCAGGGAGACCAAACATTCCTACTATCTCAGGAACCCAAGGTCTCCTGACAGGAGGATTCTGTAAACTAGGGGTTAGCCCACCCCAGTCCCATTATTGGGCTCCCTTGTTAGATCTGCTGATGTGTAAAGTCTATAACTGGTGTGTGTGATTGACGGGGTGTGCATTTTGCCACACTGTCACATGGGTGAAGTGGATGCATCAAACAGGATCCTGATTAAAATACTGAGGTAAAGACCCCAAAACCCTCTTAACCGTGTCTAGTTCCATTTTCCTAAGACCGGGAAAAAGGCATCAGTAGATAGGAAGAGACAGAAATCAAAACAAACACTACCGCCTGATGTTTCAAAGCTGTTAAGTTCTCCTAAGAACACCCAATGTAAGAATACCCAGAGTACCTTAAATTTCACAAGGATCAAGGGTGTTCTGAGAGGGGAAAATACGTTCACATCTTCGAACACTGTGCATGTCTGTGAGTTAAACAAATCAGAACTACCTACAAATGAACAACAGAGTTTTCCTCTTGGTGAACTATACCACTGTTTCCCTAAACATTAAGAGTCATAGTGTGACTATCAGTCAGGCACCTATCCTGCCACTGTAAGTTCACAGTAGAAAACCCTCTTTCCAGTGTGTGTTACTCATAAATGTGCTGAATCAGACTGACTCTCTGACCTTCCGTGTTCTAAGGTGAATTAGGAAAGGGTCTGTTATAGGATGATACAGGCCATTCTTTTGTAATGGTCTGCAGTTTCCTCTCCCAATACATTTTCTTTTTATTTAGCACTTCCATTTTTATCCTGTGTTCTTCTTCAGCCATCTCACACTCTCTTTCTATTTGCTGTATCTTTGCCACATGAACTTCATTCATTTGGATTAACTGGAGTTGCAAAATTGACATTTGCTGATGATGTTCTTCCTCATGCATCTTTTTCAGAGCACTTTCCTGAGAAGCTTTACTTCTGTAGTTCTTATCTGCTGCTATTCTGACATCAGAACACGAAGGCTCAGGCTGGGAGGTACCTTCACATACTGGAAAATGTACCAGCTCTTTGTCTTCATCACAAAGTTCTCTGTTTGACACAACAAATGACTCTGTGAACAAAAGAAGAAAAAGTATTATAGTATTCTCTTCTTTCAAGAAACAGAAATGTGATAATAAAAGTTACTGATGCTTGCATCTAAACCTTGTGCTCCAGCAGCAAAGCACAGGAGCCACTACATAATGCAGTTCTGTTGCAGAATACCAAGGGCATAATGGGTTGAACAGAAGCACTTAGGCCTCTGCTGAAAGACCTCCATGACTATAGTGGGACTTCAGAAGACTAAAGTGAATGTAGACACTTGTAAGTGGACACCTAAATTTAGGTGGCTGAGCCTGGAGCTAAACCTTAATGCAGCCATTTAAGCTAAACCCATATGTCACTTGCTATATTTTCATGGAAGGTCTGAGTGTCAGGTGAAGCTGTATCAACATGAATATCAAAAGCCTGAGGGAATTCTAGGAAGAACACTTCTTATTCTTTCCTTATTTCTGTTGTAGATGTCATAATTTTTTTAGGAAAAAAATCATATTCTAACTTTGAGGAGGTCTACTAATTCTTCTGAAACAAAGGAGACTACTCAGGGAACAGAATAGTTAGCATGCAAATGAGGGCCTCAAAATACATTCTTACCCAAATCCAAATGACTAATTACGGTAAATACAATTATGAAAGAGACATTCTAAGAATGTTATCTAACAATGTAGCTGCTGTTGTCTTTTGAGCAAGGACAGTCTTCTGTGTGAGATCCTGACAAAAAATAAAATTTGCAAGAAACTGTTGTAGCCACCCTCTCTTCTGGTATTGGATTATTCCCTGTGTCTATGCTTGCCAAACAAAGAAGAATGGAGTGCTGAACTTGCTCAGAAAGGCCATTCTCCAGTGTGGACTGCAGTGTGAAATATGGCTCTACGTACTCTTTTTAGTCCTTGAAAACAAAGGAGGAAAGATCTACTGGGAACTATTGCAGCAGGCAATTGTGTATCAATTTGCTGCTGGTGGCTTTTTTTCCTTTTAAACCAGCAAAATGATACTTTAAGAATGATAGAGATATCCTTGGGGTTGTTCTCTGGACAGCCAGCATGATAGCAAGTGTGATGCTTGCCACAATGCAGCACATATGTCAAAAACAGATGAAAAACATTTCTGAAAATTCTCACACCCGTTTAACTCCCGGAGGCCTCAGGAAATACACAGAGCCTTGCAATATCATAGCTCTGAAATTACTTTTCTATATCCAGCAGTCACAGCTAAGTGGAGAGATTTGAAAAAGAATCACTGGCAAAATCACATACAAAGCAATACTACTCACATCATTACAGCAACATTTATACCTTGACTAGAAGCATCAGGCTGATATTCAGAGTCTTCTTCTGGTGGGCTCTGCAAAAAGTACATTTGCTCAGGCATTATGCTGGCAATCTTCTCTTTCCCTACGATGTGAGTATTTATAAGTGGACTAATACTTCTTTTTACCTTCTCCCGCCTTTCATGTGCCATTATCTTTTTTGTCCGTGCCTTGATATTTTCCCAGCATTTCTTTAGCTGTTTGAAGTCTCGCAGTGATACACTGGGCTGTGAATTATATTCATGAGCCAGTGCTTGCCAGGTGCGTTGTTTCAGAGCAATAGTTCTTGCATCACTTTTTTTACATTCAAGCACGTATTTGTATTTTTCAACTAATGCAAGCAGTACACTCTTCTCCACTTCTGAGAAGTATTTAGCAGGCTTTATTATTTCGTTTTGCATTTTCTACTGTTTCTCCGAGAAGCCAAAATTCCTATGAAAACAATGATGAAAGAATAAGGAAAAAAAAAAAACAAACACAAATTAGAACTGGTTGCAGTATCAGGAAACTGTTTCAGAAAAAACAAACAAACAATGCTCCTAAGCATAACTTCTGATTAATTTTATTTTCTAGAATAGCTTGTGAGTAGTTCAAGAGCACATAATGGAATGATCAGATAAGATATAATGTAATTACATGCTGGTTTGTGTTGCCACTTTGGTGGAAACACAGCGCCAGAGATAGACTATAATGAATAGTTGTCTTTGTGACAATTTGTCTTGATACAATATACTCAGTATTTACTTAGTATCTTGCTTTTAATATCTTGTTTTCCAGTTCATCACACTTTTTCACTCCCATAAAGTTTTCCAAGCCCTGAACTGAGGAACAAATTCCAAAATCCAGCCCTTGCTAGTTTTATGTTTAAGTCTAAAACCACCTTCAGCATGTTTAGGTTTCCTTTGGTATACAAAATAGTGTTTTCTGTCCTTGCTGTGTAACTAATTTCTCCCTTCTCTCTACAATATCTGATACACCAAATATAACATAACTGGCTCATATTCCTAACAGCATAGGACTCTCTCAAAATGATTTTTTAAGTCTTTTGCCCATTGTTTCTACTACTCCTCTTGTAACGTTCCTGAACAGTGCACTAGATATCACTATCAGGTTTTGTCTTCCTCACTGCACTAGGACTTTCTTTGTGCCATCCTTGTAGTTCCTTTCCTCCAAACATCTTAGTACTTATAATTATTCTCATCTCTTTCAGTAAAGGTAACTACTTATATTTATAAAGAAAGCTAACAGACAAGCTAATATCAAAATGAGGACCCGAGTCAGACATAAAAACAGCAGCTCTCTCCAGTAGTAGCCCATAAAACACGACAAAGCCCAGATGTGCTGGTTTCAGCTGGGACAGAATTCATTTTCTTCCTGGTGGCTGGTACAGTGCTGTGTTTTGGTTTAGAGAGAATATTGCTGATAACACACTGGTGTTTTTGTAGATGCTCAAAGGTGCTTATTCCAAATCAAGGATTTTCAGTCCCCCATGCTCTGCCAGGGAGCACTTGCACAAGAAGCTGTGAAGGAGCACAGCCAAGACAGATGATCTGAACTGGCTAAAGGGATATTCCATACCATACCATAAAATGTCACATTCAGTGTATAAATGAGGAGGGAGTTGGCTGGGACCTGCAGGTGGTGAGCAATTGTATCATGCATAATTTGTTTCCCTTGAGTTTTCTTCCTCTCTCTTTTTCACTACAAGTATTACTATTGTTATAATTATATTTTATGTTGTTGTAATTATTAAATCGTTCTTAACCAACAAGTTTTACTTTTTTTTTTTCCTGATTCTCCTCTCCACCCCACTGGGCAAGGGGTGAGCAAGCAGCTGTGAAGTATTTGGTTGCTGGCTGGGGTTAAACCATGACACGAGCAAAACAAAGGAGTCAAAGAACAGCGGACACAGTGGAACAAAGCCTGGAATAGCAAAACTGAAGCAAAGTGAACAGAAATAAGTAATAGTCTGTGTCGAGTGAGCAGCTAAGTTGTGCCCGCACTGAAAATGGCAGCAAACAGTTGGTTTGCACTTTCTGTCAGTGCTTGACTGGGTTATCTCCAGGCATGTCCTGACTGGCACATGTGTGGGTCCTGGATAGTCACAGTTCTGCTCTCCCTTACCAAATCCTGGTGCCACAAGGACATGGGAGAGCTGAAGTTTTTGCAGCAATCAGGATCTAGGGGACTAAGGGAAAGATCCATAGGATACAGAATGTAATAGTGCTACTCCTCATAGAAGAGCTGGTTTATTTTACATGAAAGCAAAAGGAGGATGAAGGAAGAAATCTTGGGTGGCTGAGCATAAGGAGGACAGTTTCTTGATCCAGTATTTCCTCTGTCACACTGTATCAAGTTATTTTTTATGGTCTGTGAAAATTTAAGGCACCGCCCATGGTGGTGACAGGAATTCTTAAACAGCTATAATCCCACAGAACAAGCTAGGTGTAAGTAAAAAACTTCTTTAACTGCAGACCTAGATATTGTAATGACTGGTATAATAGAAGTGTACAGCTGCTTCAGGAGTTCCTTAGATAAAACACAAATTAGGAAAAAGAAAAAAAAAGAAAGTAGTCAGGAAATGGACATCCTAGCAAATATACTGAAAACTGGCATGGTCACTCCATTAAACTACTCTGAAAACATGTAAAATAAAAGAGACCTATAATGGAATAAAACTCTATCTATTAATCTATTCTACTTACATACTTATTGCACCATTCCAAACTATTAAGTTGCTTTGGACAGCTGCTGAAATTAAATTCTTGGGACTAAATAGTGGTTCTTTGTCTTAACCTCAGTTCCACCAAGGAACGGGATGAAATGCAGTCCCACCAGCATGTTACAAGGCCAAATAACTTATGACCCTGAAAAACCAGGATCACTCCATGTGATCAGAAAGGACTGATTCTACCTTCTACTGATGCACGTAAATCTTACTTCTAATGAGAGAATCTCAGCCAAAAAAAAAAATTACATGTTTATGTTTAGAAAATCCCTTTACTTAGAAAAACTGGATTTTCAGAACTTTGGAGACTACATTCAAAAAGTTAAACAGTGTTAATAGGACTTTGGATTTCAAGTGCTAAATATCTAACTCCACAGACTGGCCGAGATCAGCTGATGTCAGTAAATATCTAAAACATTTATAAATATGACTTCTGATACATTAACAAACTATGTACTAGAATAAAAGTTCATGTTTCATGAATGGAGCAAATTTAAGTATCACTTTCATGCCACACTATCATTTACTTCTATGGTAGCATTTGAGATCCCCAGTCATAATTCCAAATACTAAACATTTAACAATGGAAACATAGGTCCTACTCTGAAAGGAATATATTGGTCTTTCCTTCCCCTAATCACAGTCCTAGTATTTGTTTCCTAAACATACACACTGTACTTGTATCCTTTCTGTGAAGAAGTCAGGATTATTATCTAGGATGCAGAAAGGAACTCAAAACTGGTGTGGGCAGTTTAATACACAGAAGAAAAGAGTTTTGGAAGACTCTTCTCAAGCTCTTACATGCTTAGCCTGCTTTCTTCAATGTATTAAAGCCCATTTGCAATTAAGTGAACAAGAAAGCACGCTGAGATGTCAGAGAAGTTAGAATACTGAGAAGTTGTGTCAAAACACCACCATGTATTTGTATTCACCTCTTTTTTTCTTTATGCATATTAATCACCTCCTTGCAGCCCACTGGCTCTCCTGCAGAATTTGAGAAAGGACTCTGACAAGCCCACAGAATTTCCATTTCAAGGCTAAGCAGTCCTTCCAGGACATATGCCTGGGATATAATTTAGCAGGTAGGAATCTGTGCTGAAATGAAAGCACTTTACTGTGTATAGCTCATCCAGTAAACCGGATTGATTTGTGTGGGCACATGAGGACAGTTGCAGAGCAAATTCTAAGAAACAAAGACTGGAAAGCTTCTCCCACTCTTACAGGTGCCTAGGCTCCAAGATACATGCAGTAAGAAAGCACTTTATCCTAAATATCCTCTCCTGGCATGACTCAATTCACAACTTGCCTTAAAATAAGGCAGTGTTTTAATTATTTGGCCCCTCACACAAACCTCTATAGCTTTAAGATAACAGAAATATCTCTCAGCTCCTCATCTTTACTGCGAAATGTTGTGCAGTATTCTTCTTTTAAAGACTATAATGCATGTGCTGAGATCTGCTGGAAGAATATCTTGAAAAAAATTAAACAAGTTAGGAAATGTAGATATGTTCATAAACATGTCCCACATGCATTATTTTGCTTGCACGTATAGAAATAGATACCCAAGCTCCAATCAGTTGCAAAGAAGCCCAGTAAAAGAAAAAAAATAATTTCAAGTTGGCAGTCCATGAAACATTTTTTTAGGCATAAGAAAATGCATAGGGAAAGTTATGGTGGAAGACTTATCCCAAATGTTAAGGAGGTTACAATAACCAAACCCAAAGAAAGGAGTTTGTAAGCAACTTGTGATTGCTTATGGGGTGAAAATTAAGTTCATTGATCAGTCCCAACAGAATTATTATCAGAGATATCCTAGGATTGATAAAAATAAAATTCATGTCTCTAACTTAAAGTGCAGATTAAGCTTTTAACGTAGTTAAAACAACATTAGAACCAATCATAATTCTGTTCTTTTCATCCAGTGCTTGAGGATGAAAGAAAGGCATGGGAACGCAATGACCCAAACTAGTCACAACAGGTTTATATCTCATTTGAATGACAGAAGCAGCAATAAACAGTATTCTTCTTCCTCAAATGTTAGGTTTTCCTCACCGAGCTTCCATCAGTGTTCCAGGCCTGACCCTGCCTACCTTCAGACTTGAAATCACTAGGTAATTAAGAGCACATTGTAAATATGAATGAGATCTAAACAGAAAACGTGTTTAAAACAGATTTTTGAAAAATCCCACCTCCTTGGGGGCTCTCCCCCCACGCTCTATACCAATGAATAGTTATCATGGATCATCCAGCAAACAAACAAGATAATCTATTAGTAAAAATTCACAGTACTTTGCCCAAATTTCTCCTGCCGGATTTTATAAAGCTATACACGGACACGTATTAAAATACACAAGTATCTATATCATATTACACTACAGAAAGATTTTAAGCGGGTCATCCCACTACCTATGGAGGACACCCAAAGCACTTCCCGCAAGCAAGCTAATGGACGCAGCTTGTTCCTCCGAACGACTGCCTGAAATCCATCAAAAACACACATAACACACAAATCCTACCAGGCTCTCCCGCACCCGAACTTCTCAAACATTAACTCGAGCTCGGCTTTTTTGTTTGCTTGCTTCTTTTTAATCTCCTCGCTAGCTCCTCTTCTGCTGGCAGGGGGAAGGCGAGCGGGTCCCGGCTCCACAAAGGCGGAGGC
>JAHLSL010000056.1:9166674-9180783 GCA_025920805.1 Petroica traversi
TTCTGGTGACGTTAATGCTTCCCGAGGGAAGCTCGCGGCTTGGCACGGGGTTTGCAGCTTCGAGGCCTCCCTGTTTCCCTCCCTTCCCTCCTTCCCTTCTTCCCTTCTTTATTTTCTCCTCCCTTCCCTGGCGGTCCGGGCGGAGCGTGTCCCTGTTCCCAAGGCACGCCTCGGGCACGGCGTGCTGGCTGCTCCCGGTGTGTGTGTGTTTGTCATCTGTCCCATCCCAGGGAAGAAAGGGGAAGCTTGGAATAGTCCCGGGTTAGTTTGTGTCTCATTAGTTTTGGTCGTGCGTAATCTTCTGGTGACGTTAATGCTTCCCGAGGGAAGCTCGCGGGGACCAATTGTTTCTTTCCGTGCTGTAGTTTTGCTCTCGAGTTGAAAATAGGATCGTTAGCCTGGGGATTTAAAGGTTGAATATAACTCAAGGCGAGGCACAAATTAAAGCTGGAATGTGCCTAAACCTCATATAGGCGGGACAAAAATGTAAATAATTTTGTGAAACCTAAACAACAGTTCGCAATCCTTCTGCAGTTCTCCTAGAGCTTTTTATCATCTAAAGACTGAATATGGACCCTGAAAATGAAGTAAAGAAGCAAGTAAACCCCTTTTACTGCAATGTAAGTATTACTGAAAATTAGGACTAATACAAAGTGATTTTGGTGGAACAAAGTTGTACTAAACCAAGAATGAACGTTCTTCCTCTTGAGCAGGATTGATTAATAGCACTGGAGCTGAACTTATTATGCAGTCTTTGTCATGTTTGACTGGGATGTATGTTAAGAATCTACTTATTAAAATTAATAATTTTAATATCATGCTTCTAAAGAAAAGCATTCTTTTAAAAAGGAGATGATTAAGTGCAGCACCTGTTCAGAAAAACAAAAGAAATCCTAATTTGTCTGGTTGTCAGGTTTATTGCTGTTTTTTTAAAAGCATATTGTGATTTTTAGAGGGGAGGAAAATATTTAGGTTGCTGCTGTTCTTTCACGTGAATTTAAACCAAGTCTGCTCCCATTCTGTACTGGCCCAGGCAAAAAAACAGCTGTGATAGGGAAGCTTTCCAAAGGGAATGAAGCAGGTCCCAAAGTGATCAGAGTGTGTTAGTGTGGATGCAGCACTGAGGGGAACTGGCTCACCTGAGGCAGGTATCCTGGCTTGTCACAATTATGCCATGCCTCTGGCTGGCCCTTGTCTGGGAGTGTGTGAGGAAGGTCTTGGATCAGTCTTCACTTCTCCACCCACACCCACCCAGACAGTGTTATGAGACAGCTGCAGAGTTCTGGAGGAATCTGAAATTCTTACGTGATGTGGACATTCTCATTCATTCCACTGGGTTTTGGTGTTCTTGGAGGGTTATAAGATTCAGTTCTAGGAGGCTGCTCTAGTTTGTCTTTGAAGTAGTAGTGCTTTTGTTGAACTTGCTCATACCAACAGTTTGATAGTGGATCTGTTTTGCTGTCAGTGGTATTTTATTTCTCTTGGTCTGTGTGCAATGCTAGAAACACTTCTGTTTAATCTAGATTTGCAAAATCCGGTGTTCTTCTGCATTAAACTTGCAGACTCACTTCCTTGGAGTAAAACACAAGACGGTAAGATCAATTTTTTAATGGATCTTTTGTCAGATTTTACCAGTTCATTTAGCAATAGAATATGGGGTTTTGAAATCTCATTTTTAATGTGGTGTTGGATCATACAATTTCAGATATTTAACTAGTTTTACTAATTTAATGTCTTCTCTTCCGTAATAAAGTAGAACTTGGTTTTGTACATTAATCCTGTCAGAAAATGTTACAACTTTATGTCTGTTAAAGACAATACATGAGAATACATGGCTGTTAATAGAGGGAGAATGGAATTACTTAAATCATAGACAGTCTTCAAAAAAAAAAAGGGATATTTTTGTTTTTTAATTTTCATGTAATTGTTCACCTGGGATAGTCTATGCCATAGGTATTCATCTAACTTATTTTTTAAATAAAACATATATCATTTTATATATTATATTTATATATAATTACACTGTTGTTCTTTGACTCTTAAGTGTCTTTTTTCTTTGATTGATGACTTTGTAACTTAGGTTGAAGATCTACTGAAAGCTCATGGCATGAGTAAGTGCAAGATTTTGGCTTCCTGTTGTGTTCTGTACCTGCGTCTTTCTCTCCACCCACAAAAATGTAGTTGCTTATGAAACAAATGAGAAAAAGACTTTCTCAAGTCTTGTGCTTTAGGACATGTCTTGTGTTTTTTAATGATATAACTGCCTAGTCAATCAGTAATGTGAGCAAGAGGTATGCAAAGTTGACTAACAAGCACTAGCTAGAAGACTAAAAATCACCTACTTTAAAATTTTGAGAAACCTTAAAGAATACAAGATGTTAGAGACATTCAAAATTTAAAATATACTTTAAAAAACCTTATGCTTCTTAAAGCATGTAGAAATACTGTATATACTTTATATCTGATTTTGAAAAGGGATTAATTTGTTTTAGCTAATTAAGGTATTTTTAATACATTTAATAAATCATTAAATCTTCCCTGGGTCTTGATGAGCTGGTGTAGTTTCAGGAGTGAAGGTATAACTATGCTCACAATTTTTTTTCCTACTTTGGTTTCATGATGCACCAAAATGTGTTTTCAGGTTTCTACAGTGCACTGCTCCTAGAATTCAATATGAAAGTTATTGCTCAAGTTAGACATAGTCATTGGACCTACCTGATCTGGGAATTTTTGTTTAGAATGTAAGGGAAATTTAATTGATGAAATATTTTGCAGCTGAATGCTGCTGAAATAAATATCCAGAAATTCCTGGATGCCCTAAAATGGATACATTGATTGATCTTCCTCTTTGCCTGCTTCATTGAATTGCCTGACATTAAATAACTTGGTTGTTGTTTGATGTGAATGTTTTTTGTCCATCTTCTGGAGCGTGGTGCTGATGACTCCAGGGTCATGCCATCCGTCCTTGTGTAGACTCAATGATTTTTGTGGGTCCCTTTCAACTCAGAACAGTCTGTGAATCTGTGAAAAAAATCTCTTAGCACATTCAAAACTAAACATAGCTTGGTTTTCTCATGTCAACAGAAGCTCAAAGGGTTTTTTTTTTCAAGTAGTTGTTTATTTTACCAAATTGTTCTTTAGACTAACAATTTTATTTCCACTTCTTTTGGATTTTTTTTGTTTACTTCTTGTTGTTTGTTTTTTTTTTTTTAGTTAAACCAGAAATTTTCTTAGGGGAGAATGTGAAAACTCCTGCAAAACTGCCTGATTTTGGTAAGAATGTTTAATGCCTCCCCCCACACCTCCCTGAAAAAAAAAAAATGGAAGAAATAAAAAATTTTGAGGTACAACATTACAAGTGATGTCCAGATCTTAGCAGTTCATTGGGAGTTCATTTCTGTTCATTGTACTTTCAATCTGCAGTAATATTGTGTAATAACGTTTAATTTTCGTGACCCAAATGCTTTAAAAAGAGTGGAAATAAGATTGGGAGGATAATGTTTTACAATAACTGACTTAATTTGTGATATTGGGACCATGTATGGGCAGGGACTTGTTGGGACTCAATGATCCTTGTGGGTCCCTTCCAACTCAGAGCAATCTGTAAATCTGTGAAAAAAATCTCTTAGCACATTCAAAAACTAAACATAGCTTAGTTCTCTCATGTCAACAGAAGCTCAAAGAGTTTTTTTCTAAAGTAGTTGTTTATTTTACCAAATTGTTCTTTCAATTATACTAACAATTTTATTTCTGCTTCTGTTGGATTCTTTGTTTTCTTTTGTTTTCTTTGTTGTTTTTTTGTTTTATTTTAGTGAAAACAGAAAGTTGCTTAGGGACGAAAGTGAAAATTCCTGCACAACTTCCTGATTTTGGTAAGAATATTTGATGCCACCCCCACACCTCCCTGAAAAAAAAAAAAAAAGTGGAAGAAATAAAACAATTTTTAAAAATCTGCTCAATTTTTTAAACCCAAATGCTTTAAAAAGAGTGTAAATAAGATGGGGAGGGTGCTAATGTTTTATACTAACTGACTTAATTTGTGGTGTGGGACCATGTATGAGCAGGGATTCATTTGTATGTGAATTTCTTACAGTGCCACTTGAGCCAGAGAAGTTTCATGGATCGACATTGGAGAAGTTTCATGGACAGACATTGGAAGACCAGCTTAATACATGTAAAGATTCAGAACCTGCACTTGGTGAGGGCTTTTAATCATGTAATTGTTTGGTCATGTGAGTTTTACCTTTAAAGAGTACAATCAGTTTTTTAAAGTGTAAAATTAGGTAACGTGTAATAAAATCTTATGGTTACAATGAGTACCCAATAGTATGGTATGGAAGTGACAGATCTTAGTGACAAAATCATTGGATTTAGCCTGGAACATATTTGATTAGCTATCTCATGTTGACAATATTCTCTAGAAACAAACTGAAGTGATATGACAGAAATTAACTTTAATTTAGAAGATCAGTGTGTCTCTTTGCAATTTAGCTACCCATCCAGTGGAGGGAAGGGAGATAGGAGTTGACAGAAGAAACAACTAGAGACATTATTAAAATACATTCCCTTCTAAATAGTTAAAAAGTAACTGTTGCTATTTTTTAAAGATTTTTCTTTAAATTGCTGAGTCCTATGTAGCAAACATAAGGCATCCTGAAAAAAATCAGCTTTGTACCTTTGGTGTTCTAAAAGTCTAGACACCCAAAAGATAAAATACATGATGGTTCTAAAAAGTCTTCAGTGTTGTATTTGACATGCAGTAGTATTTTCCTTACATGTCAGCACTTTAAATCAATGCTTTTGCGATCAGCACTGATGATTTGCTCCAGCAAACATCAAATTTCCTAAGTTGTTTGGCTTTTTCCCCATACAGGACTTGATTACATAATAGAATACCGAACAAAAAACAATGTTCCTTTTCTCTATGAATGTCAACTATGCTGCTGTAAAACAGGACTGAGTAACATGTTCATGCATGTTTGTGGTTCCAAGCACAGACTGGCATACTTGGTAAGGTTTTTTTGTTTGTTTGTGTATCTGTTTTAATGCAGTGATTTAAGAAGAGAATTTGCTAGTCATATTTTGACTTACAAAAAATAAATTTAAGGTTTTACATAAGCTTTTGTGGCGATCTTTGTATTGCAGTTATGCAGCTGTGATGAATAGACTTAAAATTCTTCTCATCAACAATGTGTATGTCTGTCCATTGCTTGACACTGAGTTTTCAGTTTGTTCTGTTTTGGTCAACTAGTATATGTATAGCTAAAATGGACTAGAAGTGTATTTTTGACTGATTTCTGTATGATGTAAAAGAATGGGATCAATGAAGAAACTGTTCCATCTTTCAGGTGCTTTCAAAGGAACATAATTATTAAATTAATGAACCTGAACATTAAATAATTAATGAACCTTAAATAATGAACATACATATTAGATAATCTGATGCATATTAGATTGTTACATAGTGTGATTTGGAATTGGGGAAAAAACCCCAATTCCTGTTCTGTTTTGAGGCTAGACAAGCCATGTCAGTTCTATTGCTTGTTTTATGACAATTGACAAAGCTCTTGAGGTTTATGTCAGCTCACAAACATTCAAACACATTATTATTTTCAGTATGTTTAGAGAAATGAGGCTGTTTAGTCTTTGACTGTTTACTTGAATATATTGGCTAAGGATGGGCTTTTAAAAAAACTGAGAAAGCAATGTTCTGAAAAGTATTTTGATACTTCCCATAGTAAGTCTCTTGAAATTGGTATTATATTCCTCATATCTTAAAGTCATAGACAGCTGAGTCCTCATAGGGTTTTGGGGCAGTTTTAGGTCTAATGTTGGGTGTGCTGCTATGAATCTGCAGTGATGTCTTTCATAAACACCATGCTGTTTCTGGTCATTGATTCAGACAGACATGCTGAGTTCAGCTGTTCTCAGCTATTGTATTTCTTCCTTACTTGGAACTGTTTCCTGCCATTCTGAACCTTACACTTGTTAACTGCATCTCTGCTAAATTCTTTAATACTATAAAAATATAATAATTCCTGAAGGATAACTTTTAAGCCATGCACCTGAGATGGATTAACACTAGGTAGCAGAAAAGGCAGGAAACTAAATACCTAGAATTTGTTCTGCTAAAAAAGGAGCCTGGTGGTCCTGGTGGATAACAAGCTCAAGAAAAGTAGTGTACCTTGGTGTTAGCAAGCTGAGCTCTACTAACAAGGTACAGCCAGCAAATCAAAGGAAGTGATTATTCCCCTGTTCTTGATCCTTCCTAGGCCATATCCAGGGTATTTTGTTCACTTTTGTGCTACTGCAGAAAAGAAGTTATTTATGAAATTGAGCTAGTCCAGTGGAGAACTGCCAAAATAGTCAGGGGGTGGAAGCACACTTGTACCATGAAGAGAAGTTGAGGTTATTTGGTTTCTTCTGACTGAAGAAGAAAAAGTGTCAGAGGGCTCTAATAGTAACCCTCCAGTACCTCGAGGAGGTTGTGTAGAAGGTGGAGCCAAACCCTTTTCAGAGTTTCTTGGCAGGAACATAAACAGGATTTTCCAACTTGACATAAAGATTATTTTTGCTGTGATAGCAGGTTGTCCAGAGAGAGGAGAGAATCTCTCTTTCAGAAATTTTTAGACCCAAGTAGGCAAAGCCCTGTGCAACCAATTGAGCATTCAGTGTCAATCCTGTTTTGAGCTGAAAATTTGGCTTCAGTTACTAAATTATTCTGTGATTCTATGCATAACAATTTTAATTAGTTCTGCTATGTATATGTAGAAGTTAATTTATCTCCCATGATTTAATGCTAGACCTGGAAGGAGTTGTGTGACTTAAGGACTTGCATTTATTTTCTAGAGACAACATTATCCAGAGATAGCACAATCTGATGAAGTTAAGGGTAAAGGCTCTGAACTGAACAAAAAAGTTAGGCAAATTGGATTAACAATTGAGAAGAAAGAAGGAAGGAAAAAAATACAGGTACATTTCTCTTAAGAATTTATATTTAATAAAGAACCAAAGAATGTAATTTCCGTTATGGTGGGCAGATTTGCTTTGAAAGGCAGGAAAATATTGCTTCTTAAACCTTTATTACAGCTGCTTTTTGTCATTTTAGTAATTCTTCCAGGATTATTCTGGACAATATTTCCCTATCTGAGTGCACAAATAATGCAAAATATATGTACTAATATTTAATCAATTCTCAGCTCTGTGTGTGTGTAAAATAAGTTGTTTCTTTGTTGCTAGGAAACTGCCTTTATAACTTTTCTGAATAGTTTCTGCTTTGTAAGCAGCTCATGGCAATTCTCAGGGGAGCCAGGTAAAATTTCTGATACTACAGATGGAAGTGTGGGAATTTTCAGGTTGACATGAGATTATCAGCAGTGCCATGGCATGACAGAAGCTCCATAAGCTTAAATTCTTAGGGAGCTGCACCTTTAGAAACATATTAATGTGGAAATATCTTCATATTGCTCTCTTTGATACTTGCACTGCAGTATTATTTATAATACCTTTATGTGGACGGGATATTGGTGAAGTTTCTCACAGAGGTGCTGATAAGGTTATCAGCAGCTGGTTCATGACAAGCTTATTGAGGTGCTCACTGTTCTTTGTGGCACATGTTAATTTTGTTTTCTCCATCAGCTTCACTTTCTGTCAGCATCCTGCTTGCTAAGCAGTGTTTCTTGACAAGATCCCTTGCTAATGCTACTGAATTTGCATGGATGTCTCCTTTCAAAGTGGAGTTCCCAAGGTTCCTGTGTTAAAGCTGGCAATGTCATGCCCATCTGAAAAAAGACCCATGTTTCTTTCTGTGTCATAATGTCACACTTAGGCTCAAGGATAAGCACCTGCTCTGATCCTGCCCTTTTCTGATAAAAAACAAGTATGGGAATATCAGAAGATCAAGTCAAGAGTGAATGCTGTAGAAGGGATAGATTTCAGATTATCAAATCTGTTTCTGTCCTCATACCCTTCATTTTTAACTTCTGCTTGAAAAGAAAAGCAACTGAATGTTGGCAGCAGCATTTTCATTTGACCTACTTAAATTTCTTTTTGACTTGAGACTGTTTATTTGACTCAAGACTTACGTTCATGGATATAGAAATATTTATTTCCATATATATTTTGTAGACATTTTTGCTTTTCTATGTAGTTTATTGCATCCATTGCATATCCATTCTTGATGTAAGGAACTTTTAAACAAAGCGTGTCTAACCTGGTTAATTTTACTGCTGGATCTTCTGAAAGCAGCTATTTAATTTTCTTTTTTTTTTTTTTTTTTGTAAGCTCTAGAAGAAATTTATTTGTGGTAAATAAGTGTCCAGATAACTAACTGATCTGCTTTTAGAATGTCCTTTAAGGGATTTACATGCACATGTTTTACTCTACTGGTCATATATTCTTAAATAAAATAAAATTAACGCTGATGAAATAGCTATGAAATAATTTTATCCACAAAATACCTGACATAAATGGGTTTTATTTCTAGGTTGTTACAGGTGTTCCAACAATGAGAAGGAAATGGCAAGAATGTAAGTGTGCTCAGTGGAGTGCAAATTGTCCATTTCTAATTTGGTCCTCCTTTGATCTAAATCAGACCAGGGTAGTCTCTGCAGTGCCAGAGCAGCATTTTGGTGAGCTGGACAAAAGGAGCAGGGTGGGGCTCTGTGCTTGTATTTATTTTGCAATCCAGAAAGCCACACAAAATTCTTAAAGCACAGCTATAGCTCTTATCTCTGGAAGAAAATTTTCTCTTTTACCAGCCATCGATACTTACAAATCTGTGAGATTTCCTCACTCAGTTTAATATTTTAAAACTCATTGTAGTACAATGTTGTCCAGTTGGACAGACTAGTGAGGAAATGGCTAAAACTTGCTCTGAGACCCTCATTGCATAAAAAAAAAATATTAAAACTAATATACTTCATTTTAATGTGTATTAGTATGTGAATGATACCTTAAAATAGCTTAATAGAAGTAATGAGATGATCTTGATTAGCAGTGTTGTACTCAGAAGAAGGAAAAATAGCCATTTTGAATCTAGGAGGGTGATCTGAAATAAGTTGAATCCTATTCAAATTAGATTTCTTTACTGTGACCTGCTGGTTAATGTGTCTTATTTTGCATGTGAGTTTGTGGCATTCTACTACATTTATAGTATTTACATATTTCAAGAAAGGCAGGCATGTAATTATAACCAGACTATAAGATACTTTAAACTTTGTTGCTGATTTGTAGTTCATATTTAATATGCTGTTACATAATAATGCTTATTAAGTTATTCTTAGTGTTTGTAAGTACTCTTGCACAGAAACAGAGCTAGGTGAAATTGAAGTGCAGTAGCAGAACCACCCTCTATCAAGCATTTCAAGCATGTTTGTTTAGCTCTCAATGCAGAGGACTGCCCTTCAAAAGCTAAAGTTCAGCATGTGGATACACCCCTTAGTAATGCAGAAAAAACAGATAATGCAGATGGGAAGCTGACAGACCCTACTCAAGGTAAGAGGAAAAATGATTTCTTTTTTTTTTTTAAATTTCAGTGGTGTATGAATTATTTACTTTCTATGTGCCTGTTCAGGCTTCCATAGCTGAGTTATAAAGGTGAATTTGCACAGTTGTGTGGATGGCCTTGGGGTCTGTAGCAAAGGAAAGAATAATCCCAGTGTTTGTGAAGAAAACATTCTACTTCTGCTGATTTTTTAGGTTCAATTTTTATTATATTTTTTTCATAAGATACATTACTTCCACCTTAAGGTTTTATTGATGTTGTCTTTGGAAGTATTCTTTGTTTAGAATATTTTTAAAATTAAAATACTGGAAAAACACGGTACTTCTTTTATTGTTTTAGATGAAAATAATGTTCAGGAGGAGGATGAAAATTGGCAGAAAGAACAGGCAAAACTAGATGAAAAGGTTGAACCTGATAATGCTATTGAAAGCAGCAAAGACAGCAACTCAGAAAGGTAAAAAAAAAAATCACTACCTTCAAACCCATTTAAATTAACTTAAAGGAAAATGTTGTACTTGACAATTGTATATATTGGATTTGCATAGTAAAGTCCATGCCTTTGGAAATTGTGCTCAGCTGTCAACTTCTGTCATAACAGAAAACCTATTATATGTAAAGTGATCTCCGACTTTGCTCTGGATGCAGCTTGCTTTTGTATTTAACTAAATCCTGAGGGTACAATTGTCATATGCTGCTCAAAATGTTAAAAAATAACATTTCCTCAGAGTTTAAAACTGCCTCTGTTACAGGTTCATATCATATAATTAAGGTGATATATGAGCTGATTTTGGAAGGGAAAGTCAATGAGTAATAGCTGTAACAATTTGCGTTTCTTCTTTACAAATGATTTTGTGGAGGAACAGTAAATATTCTAAAGGAACACCAGGTTCTAAAATGGTGACACTGTGCTGGCTGCTTGTGAGGGTCTTATTGGTAACAGCATTGTGAGCTCAGTTTGAGCTGTCAGCCTTTGTGTGAGGGGGACATCTCCAGCACTGGTCATCTTTGTGCAGCACCAGGAGCCACAGGAGGGCATTTGGTAAGGGCTGTCCATGCATCAACCCAAACACAGGACTTCTTAGTTTCTTGGTTTTGCTCTTAATGACATTCCTTTGGAATGAGTTCTAACTTTAAACCAGTAATCTGTCTCCCAGACATGGAGGGCTAATTCCTTTTGCTTGCGTATTGTTAAAGGAGAGTTTTTCATGTTCCTGAAATACATTTTTGTAAGACTTGCCTCTCTGTGGAGCAATCATTATGGAAAAGGATCAGTTGAAACCAAAGTCCAGGTTTATGAATCTTTGTATTTATAATCTGGAAAGTGAACTAGTTGGTGAAAGCATTGAAAAATAGGAAACAAATAAAAGCTCAGCTGTCCACATCTGGAGATGCTGAGGTCCATTTCTACCGGGTACTGATCCTCAGTATTCAGCCTTGTTCTTTTAAATTTTAAGAACAGCTTCCTTTAGAAGATCACTTAATGTTATTCTTTTAATCTGATTCAGATAGATCCTGGGTGACTATGAGCAACCAGGTGTTTCAGTGAGAGACTCACTTGGAAGTTAGTTATTAAATTAGGACTTCAGCTTGTTCCTTTACTGTGTAATTTTGTGAGACTACTGAGACATATGGGCTAATGTATAGTTTCTTAAAAGAATTAAGATCAGATTCTCATTGACAGCAAGCAGCCAAAAGATGTTTCCTCTTAAGGTTCTGCAATGTCTATCTGAAAATTTCTGTGACTCCTCATTTCTTTGTAATTAAGTTTCTGAACAAACAGTCATCTGAAGGTGTAAAGTATTTTATCATCATCTGCTTTTACTAAACTTTTGATTCCTAAGAAACATTTCAAGGCAGAGGATGGCTTAAGCTTGGTCATATGGTTTTGTTTAATTTGAGAAACACCCAGTCACTCTCAGTCCTGGTTCCTGGGCCTGCAAAGGGATGGAATGTGTCTATAGTAGTTGCAATGGGGGGAACAGCACAAATATGGCATAGGAATGTTTAGCCATATGAATCTTTGTATGCCCAGTATTGGTGTAAACACTAATTTTTAATAGCTGAATTTTTTTAAAGGCAAGTTTGTGATAAGGCCGATAAAAACTCTTCTGTAATTGGAACCTTTTATCTCTATAATGCATACAACAATTTTACAGCTATTACTACCAATGTCAAGCTTTTTATTAACTCTGGATTGTAGAGTTATATGCTCAATAATCACAGTGAAAAAACCTAAACCCCATAAATAATGTTTATGATGATCTGGGATGACTGGGATTTCTCTAAGGGAATAGTATGTGACCTTTCTTTCAGAGTGTGTCAGAACTACTGTAGAAGTAGTGTGTCAGGCTGGCTATACATTTTTGCTGGATCAGCCAACTGAGTATTTATTTAATCTGTTTTAAGGTGTGATACCAATAAACAATCAGAGGAAGAAAACGAGGAAGAAAACAAGGAATCTCAGGTGAATATTTTTCTGTTAATGGGTTACTCCAGTTTCCAAATAGTTGGGGAAATAATTAAGGTATGATTGGCAGTGGTGTTTGCTTACTCAAATTAATATTATTGACTATAAATTAGCTACAAGTTACTAAGGCAAAACTATTGACAACATGGCTTTTTCCTGCTTTCTTATGAAAACCTTTGTACACATTTCAAAACAGCACAAACAATTTGAATTTTATAGTAACCATAATTATTATTGTTTATTTGTATTCACTGCATATAATAGATCTCAGGACCTCTTTCTTTTTATGTTAAACAGCAAGAATTTACAGCAAATCCTGAAGAATTCACTAGTCAAGAAGAACTATTGGATTATTTGGTGAGTGTTAAATCTTACCTTGCAAGGTAATTTTTGTAAAAAAACCCTAAAAACTAAAAATAGACTAATTTGCTAAGTCTAAAATGTAGCAAGTAACAAAAGGCAGAATGTAGGCAGTCTAACAGATTACCATTTTGCCAGAAGGCAGGATTCTGAATAAAATGAATGTCACTGAATTTGTAACCTATCAATTCTCAAATTTCTAGATATTGTTTTTGCCAAAGTATTGGTTTATTGTCCAAGAAATGACTTGCATTGAAAATTCATTTTTTTCAACTATATCTTAGCTTCACTCCTACTACGTGTTTAGGTAACATGACCTTTTAAAAGTTTTTTTCTCCTTTGTTGCTATAACTGGTCTATTATTTTCAAAGGAGGAATTTGGAAAGATGTAAATCAGTAATGGAAGGAAGCAGAATGAAGACAAATACTGGAAATACGTAGAAAGGAAAGAAGGGATTGTAATGAAATAAAATGCAAGTTGTGTATTTAAAACTGGGCTCCCCCCCCCTGCTCTGGCCCAAAGTGCCATAACTGCAAAATCTGCCTATTCCCTCTCTAAAGTAAGTGTCAGAACATCAGAATTCTGATCAGTAGTTGAAAATGTGTCTTGTACACATGCACAGCAGTGATACAATCAATAAGAGTGGAAAACTGTCAGCTGCCAGTTGTTAGATGAATCAACATCAGTCGTGGTCTTGCACACAGAAATGGTGATTTTCATAAAAGTGACAGTGACAAACTCTACAAAAATCCTTACTTGACAGTTGCTTGACTGACCTACTGCATGGTAATTTAGATACTATTGACTATCATTAAGGGTTTTTTCCCTTTTTTTTAATAGAGAATTACTAAGTGAGTGCTGTTGGTGCCAGAACTTGCTTCCCTAGTGGAGCATCACAGCTTCAAGGCTGCTTTTTTCCTTAGGCTTTTAGGGAAGAAGGTTAATGTAAGGCAAGACAGCATTTACTTTTAAGTTCAGTAGCATACTGGCTTTTTGCTACATTCTAGAGAAATGGGTTATAACTATACTGCCTCAGGGAAGGTTTACAGATTCATTTGTATGCAGACGTCTTGGAAAGAGATCAAAATACTTCAGGAAAAACATTATCTTCTATGTATTTTCAGGCATATTTTTGTGTTGTTCCTTTTCAAATGATTGTGTTGGGTAGCTGCATCTTCCTTCTCTTAGGATTCTCTTTCATTCCACCTTCCTGCCTTCCATTTATGGGATTAAAAATAAAAACTGTATTTACTTTCTAATTTCATCCAAGTTTGACAAGAAGGGTAGAGACACAGAGAAAATGAGGTTCCTGCAGGTTTGTTTATAAATTGTTATATTTCAGTTTTTCAGAGGAAAAATGTTTTATGGTGTGTTGTTTTGTTTGTTTTTTTCTTTTTCCCTAGCAAAATTTTGAGATACTGGATGAAGATGATGCTTCATTTATCCTGAAAGTTACACAGATTCTCACAAGTGCACTGGTGGAATATCGTCAGCAGACTGCATTAAACAAAGTAATGTGGGTTTTGTTCTACAAACCTGTAGATTCCTGGGATTGTGCATTTTTTATTATTGTACATTATAAAAATGCTGTGGAGACTGTATTGTAAGTTTTGCTCACTAAATACATAAATGTTGGTGGTGATTATAGGGTAAAATTTTAGCTTTTCTGTTGACGAGTCTTAGTAATTTCTGTTCAACGGTGCTTGCTTTTTTTTTGTTGTTGTGGTTGATTGTCCTGGTTTAGGGCAAATATTTAGGAGGAAACCTCTGGGAGGT
>JAHLSL010000056.1:9190934-9330396 GCA_025920805.1 Petroica traversi
GAGCTCGCCCCGGGGAAAATGCCTGTCAGATCGGAGGAGTGAGTTAGGGCGTGTGCATTGCCTTCGGGTTTCTCAGGATTTTCCCGACTGAGCAAGGTAATGACGTTCCCTAAGGATGCCGCTTGAGAGCTGCGAGGGAGTGAAATCAGAATAATTTGGTTGGAAAAGACCTTCAGGTACATCGAGTCCAACCTGTAACTGAGTGTTTTCCCTGAGCCCGAGGTGAGGGTGGCTGAGTGACACCTGAAGTGGTGTCTGAAAAGCTCTGCGTGCTCCTTTATGTTTAAGGAAGAGTGCAACGATTTTAGGTTGTTTTAACGTTTTGGGTTGTAAAACCGTGTTAGTGCTTAACAGTTAGGTGCACTTAGCTCAGTCCTGTTGGAGGTGGGCCAGGTGAAAATACATAAAATCACAGATTAGTTAAGGTTAGAAAGGGACCTCTGGAGACCATTTAGTCCAGCCCCCCTGCCAAGGCAGCATAACCTAGAGCAGGTGACATAGGAATGCATCCAGGTGGCTTGGATTGTCTCCAGAGACCTTCCTGGGCAGCCTGTTCTAGTGCTCTGATACCCTCAAAGTAAAGAATTTCTTCCTCATGTTGAGGTGGAATTTCTTGTGTTTTAATGTATGGCCAGTGCTCCTCATCCTGTCGCTGGACACGACTGAAAACAGTCTGGCATCATCCTCTTGGCTCCCACCTTGGAGAAATTTAAATGTGTTAATGAAATTCCCTCTCAGTCTTCTCTGTACTAAACAGGCCCAGCTCCCACTGTCTTTCCTCAGAAGATGCAGTTTGTGATTTCAGCAAGAAGTTTTATTAAATAACTACATAATTTCATCAGCTGTATAGAGTTTTGCCCCATGTCTTATTAAGTAGCCACTCTAGTGTTTACAGGACTTTGGTTTTTATCTTTTGATTTAGCATGGTACATAGGAATGGGAAATGCATAGGCTTAGGTCACCAATTATTTCCAAAATATTTACTGCAAGGTAAGCTGTGCTGCTTTTAGTATGAGAAAGGATATTTTACAAGCCTCCTTTTTTTCAAAGAACTTAATTCTGTTCAGGTGTGTGCACACCTGTATTGTGAAGTTTTTTAATGCCAATTGGGAGCCAAACACATACTCTTGAAAAAGCTAGCCTTGTAAGTGGAAATAACTTTTATGTCAAAAGCTTCTAGCTGTTTCTATATATCAAGTAGTGAAATTCTTGTAATTCTTTCCTAAAAGATGCATATGGTAAAAATCAAACGTTTATAAAGCCATGGTTGAACACTAAAGAACCTTTTTTATTTTGACACCAGACTCCACGATTTTTAAAAGCCTTTTGAGTAGATAGGTTCCGTGGTCTTGCATATAATTTTTTAACCTAGCGCATGAAAAGCAGAAATTAAGTTCTAGTAAAATGTTGATTTAGTCAGTTTTTTAAATTGTATTTAAAGAACAGAAAATAACAGTTTGCTTTAAAACATTCTTTAACGATTACCCTGTTGATGTGTATATGAAATTCTCTAGTACAGTGCAAATTTCATCTTGAAGTTCATTGGGAAAATCAGCTGTGGGAATGATGGTCACATCCACCAGAAGAGAATCATTGTTTGGATATGTTATTTAGAAATTTCTGGGTTTAGTCAGCTGTGTTCTTGGGGTTTTTTGCTTTGGTTTTTCTTGATTTTGTTTTTTTTTTTTTGTGGGGGAAGTGGGTGGTGGTTTGGGGGATTTTTGAGAGGATTACATAAAGGAATCTTTGGTGTAGTGTTTGTTTGGGCCTTTTCAGTGTGTTAATTTTTTTTTAAACCTGGTAGAAGTAAGAGTACTTCAGTATCAAAACAGATAGAGCAAAACCATAAAGCATTTAAAAACTTATGGGGGTTTTAGTTATTATACCTCTAGTCCAGTATGTTTGTACAGCTTACAGGTATAGTGACTCAGATACCTCATTTCTTATGCCTTATTAAAAGTGTATTTGTTTTCCATTCTTTTTACTCTATTTGCCCATTTGACCTCTCTCCTCCCCACCTCTAGTTGTTTTTAAATGCATAGACTGGATTTTTCTGTGTGTAGTGAAAGTTTTCTTAGGTTTTTGGTGTCCTTTTATTGCTGAAGGCTTGTTTAAACATTGTACCTGTGCAGGCTGTGTGCTGTTAATGATGGACTTGGTAAGCAATGTGCAGGTGAAAGGGACAGTTCACTGAGCTCCTTGGCTTGACAAGAATCAAGTATGTGAAAAGTTGCTTTGTTGGCAGGAACTTCTTAAAACAAAATCAAATCAGCAACTTAACTCTTGATAAAGCAGTGGAAGATGCAGATATCTGGATGCTTTTTAATAAAGTAGTTCTCAGAGCAGAGACGGCCAAAGGAGCAGCAGAATGTTTTTTTGGACACCAGAAGAACAGCTGCATGGGATCACTCTGCATGTCTGTTTAGTCTGGCATCTTATCTCAGGAGTGGACACTCGTTTATGCATAGAGAAAAGAATAAAAACAGTAGCCATTGTTAGGAAATTGCTGCTCTTTGGTGGAAAAACTACTTTTGTTGTGTGTTTAATCAAATTAAATTCTCCTTTTGCAGAGGATCAGAATGACTAAAAAAAGGAAACGTCAGGAGGATTTCCAGAAAGTGAAATTAAAAGTTGGGAAAAAAAAGCCTAAACTAGAGAATGCAACTGATACTACCTTCAAAACAAAGGCCATACAAATTCCTGAGCAGCTTAAAGAAGATGGAGTGCTTCCTACGCAAAATAGAAAACTTAACATTAAGGTATACTGTGATATTTCATTCTTAAATGACAGAAAATTGCTTGCCTTTTATCTAGGTTTACTGAAAAAAAAAAGAGTAAAAAAAATGCAGCAGGGTATCTGAATGCAGTTCTGTTTTTAAAGAATCTTGTATTTCTCTGGGGGATGGATTTGTTTTCCTTCCTTTGTGTCATCTTGTGTCTCTTGCAGCTCTCTGCTTAAACTGGAGAAAGCTGTTCAGACTGAGGTTTCATAGCTCTGCTTTTGAGAATAAGAGTGAGAGGACTTGCCTTTTGTCATTCTTCTGTTGAGTCAGTGGGGTTGTGCATAACCTTAAGAAAGAGACCTAATGACAAGTCCTTATATTCTGATTATTTGTTAATTGTTGTGCTATAAACGCATCCATATTTGTTCTAAACAGATTTTGCTATAACGAGCAGCAGTACATAGTAAGAATATTGTGTGTTTTTTAGTGTTTAAGAGAAGTGTACAGAAAATGTGGGGGAGGTCTGAACAGCTTAAAGCAATAATGATGGCAAGTGTTTGTTTGTTTCATTATAGGATCTGCTCTCACAGATGCATCACTATAGTCCTGGGGTTAAGCATAATGCACTTCTTGGACTCAAAGAACTCCTGTCCCAGTATCCCTTTGTAATTGATGCACACCTTTCCAGTATAATTAGTGAGGTGGCAGCTGTGTTTACAGACAAAGATTCCGGTGTCAGAGGAGCAGCTGTTAACCTGCTGCAGTTCTTGGCTTCAAAAATAAGAGCGGAACAGATTGCTCCATTTTTTCCTTTGGTAAGTGCCCATCTCTCTAGTGCCATGACTCATATCAGTGAGGGAATTCAGGAAGATTCATTGAAAGTCTTGGATGTTCTATTGGAAGCATACCCAGCTCTTCTTACAGACCGCAGCATTATATTGTTGAAGAATTTTGTAGAGCTTATTTCTCACCAGCAACTCTCAAAAAGACTGAAAAGCAGGGACAAACTTTCCTGGATGCTCTCCGTTAACCCAAATCGCAGAGTAACTTCTCAGCAGTGGAGGTTGAATGTACTAACCAGGCTGAAGAAGTTTCTCCAAGCAGTGGTAGATGGATCCAGTGATACAGAGGATGAAGGGCTTCAAGAGCAGAAGGACAACTCTCATTCTGTGAGGAATCCAATATGTATTAGTTGGAAGCTCCATGCAAATAATCAGCAACATATACAACTCTTTGAAAGTGGTGGCTTACGACCAAAGATCAACTCATCATTTAGACTGAGGTGAGAAAATGTTAACTAGTTTGGGAATTAATGTCAACTGTGATCATAATTTAATTTTTTTGGTGGGATTTGTCCCTTAGTCATATTTTAGGGTACTTAGTGTAATGTCTAGTCTTACTGCAGAGGCTTGAAAATACAGAAATACTCAGCAGATAATTGTGTAGTGTGTATATCATTAACTTTTCCATTATAAAAGCTTTATTTTATGCTATTAATAATAATTTCAGATTGCCAGCTCTATTGGGATATTGTTGGAATGCAAACTGACAACTTGTAAGTTCTTGCAGGATATCAAATAGACCAGGGGCAAGTAGGCAAATTTCTTTACATAAAATGTAAGTTTGTTTGTGATAATGAATTTTACTGGAATTTTGTGCTTTTACCTTCGAGAGTCTATCATAAGCTTAGGAGTCTGTTATCTTTGTCTGTAGCTCCTTTTAGAAAGGACAGCATGATGAGATGTGTCTGGTGGTATGAAGTTTTGCTGAGTTTCCAATTCTAGAAATTCTAATCACTTCACCAGTTTATATATTCACTGTGGATGAAAGATGTCTCGGCTGAGACGTGCTGATGAATATGAAAGACAGTGTAGTGTGCTTAGTCACAGAAAGGTTTGTGTGGGTTTTGGTAGTACTCTAAACAGATGTGAGCTGAACTTAAGGGAGAAATAAACAACTGTTTTTATTTGTCTTCCTCCAATCTGATTCACCTGCTAGAAGGGAACCTCCTACCTCACTTCATGGTACTTTTTGAACGTGTGCATCCTCATATGCATTACTATGGATGTTGCATACCTCCAGGCAGGACACCTGGATATGTGACTTTAAAAATGGAAGCAGTGTAGCTGTTACACAGGTCTGTTCCCTGTAGATACCAAGGTGGTTTGAAGAGAAGCCACAATCCTTGTTCTACTGCTGGAGAAGACAGAGGTATAAAGTTATACCAAATTCATCTAGGAAGTCAGTGGCAAAAAGGGGTATAAAACCCACTGCCTATTCCATTGCTATGCCCATCTTCTATCTTTGAAGGAATGAAGGGCAGAAGAAGGGGTCTTCTCTTTGAATACCACAGGTATATGACTTGAATTAGCAGGTGTTTTCCATATCTGTCAGGGAGAGACAGACATGACCATGCATTCCTTTTCTCCTAGGCTTCCCCTTTGCAGGTAGCACACTACTTATGGTAGGTATAGGAAACATATTAAGCTAGATAAAAGGGCAGCTTATTCTCCTAAAAGTGATTGTCAACATAAGTGTTCTTTCATGACCAACAGTATCTGCTGCAGGTAAGATTTTAGCTGACAACTAGACTGGTGAAGCCCCCTTGAGGCAGGGGAAGGGTTCAGTGCTGAGCACAAAACAATCCTTTTGAGTTCATCTTTGCAGCTCACAATTGTGGACCACTCTGTATCAGAGAATGCTTGTACTGTGCCCTGGGTGATATGCAGTGTATGATGTACCAGGCTGTGTAATAGCTGAAGATGCATTGTATCCAAGGTCTAGGAAAATAAACTTTGCATCTGGTGTCACCTGAACTGGATTCCACGTTTCTGAGGAGCTAGATTTTGGTGAAACATCGTGATGTACTTCTGGTTATAAATACTTACAAAAAGATGTTTGCAAGCATGAGGAGGAGCCGGAAGAATAGAAGAAAACGTGGCTAGAATCCAAGGCAAGATTGGCAAAGCAAGCTGATGGCAGCAGTACAGAAGAATAGAAAGGGAAGGATCATCTGCTGAAGGTACTGAAATTTTCTCATTTTATTACATTTGGGCTTATTTTTGGTGTATTCATTTCTCTCAAAGAGCCAGTACAGCTTGTTTTAGTGACTGTGTGTGAAGTTACAAAAGGGAAGAGTTGTGGTGGTCGTTTTTTGTATTTGCCACTGAAATAATTTCTAATAATCTATAGGTGTTTCATTCTGTCACTTCCAATCCCAGTTGCTGCCTTTTACAGGCATTTCCAGGCCTCTGATACGGCCACTACTGCAAGGACAGAAATTAGTTGTAATAAGAGGTGCAATAGTCAGTGCGTGTGTGTTTAAACTCACAAATAGTCAAAGTCCTAGCTATGGATAATGAGTTGACCAAACCATAAGTAGCTGTTTGCAGTGTGTGTGTGTATTGATGGTCTTGTCAACTAATACTGCAAGTAAGTTTCAACTTTGCTCTTTAACAAGTAGGCTTCCAAACAGTATAATTGTATGCTAAATTTTTTTAAGTTCCTGTATCTATTTAATCTTGCAAGCTCATTGTACAGGGATGACATGTCACTGATAATCTAGTGATTATGGAACGAGATTTTCTGAATCAGTTTGCAGTATTAGTGTTTAATAAAAAGGATAGATTCTCAGCTTGGAATGCTGGATGATTCATTGATGCAAATCTTAAGACTTCATTATCTTCTGTTGTGTGCTAGATTTTCTCACCATTTTAGATGTATTAGGAGATTGTTAGAATGTATTCTCTGCATTATGTGCTGACTGTGCTGCTTTTTGTATCAAACTCATTTCAGGTGTGGAAAAACAGAAAGCCTTCACAACTCAAATGTGGTACCAAGGCCTGTGATTTTTTTGGGTTTTTTTTTGGACTGGAAGAGAAAGAGTTGAGCTTCAGATTCTATTGAGAGAGGACAATATGAAGCTGCAGAGAAAATCAAAAATGACTTGAGAGGCTGAAATGGAAGATGAAGCATAGCCCATAAATACGTATATGTGCTTCAAAGAGAAATGGAAACTGCAATTCACTCGGTGTGCTGTGAGTTTGCTGCATTTGGCAGTGCACACAGAAAAGGAGGACAAGTAACCTGGCTTAAACTGCGAGCCATAAAAACTCAATCACTTCCAAAGACTTTTCCTATTTTAAAGTATAGCAAGTTGTTTCCTCATTTTCTGTTTCTTTTACACTTCCTGAATTTCTGTTGTCATCTTACTGTCAAATGGCAAATATTTATACAATTTTTGTTTGTTTGGTCCCGCTGTGTAAAATACTGTCATTTTAAAGAAAAATGACAGGTTAAGGAGTACACAAATATCTTGCAGCTCCCTTCAGTAGTATTTTCTGTTGATATAAAGGTAATATGCTTTGCAGTGTTTCCAAGAGCCACCTTACCACTAAAGGGCAGTGATAACAGATATGTGACAGAGTAATTGACATCAAACCTTCCCAGGTTGAGTGAACATCTATTGCTGAAGATATTATAATAATCAAATAAATGCTGGACAGATTACTATAATACTTTGTCATCATCTGTTACTGGCACTTAGATTTTATTTAGCACTTTCATTGTTAGCCTTGAATATGCTGGGGAATTTACCTTGAGAGCTAGGGGCTTCTTCTGCAGAGTTTCGTGAAAGCTATGCTAAGTATTCTTATCAGAATGCTTTCAGCAGCTGGGAGGAGTATCCCTTTTGGCATGAATTCTTCCTTTTTCCATTCCTTGTTTCAGAAAAGTACTGAAACAGTTTTGTGTGTGTTATATTTCTAAAGGAATCTTGCAGTATGAATTACCAGCTTCTCAGGTTTCATGCACTATTCACTTTTTAATTGGGAGATTTTTGTGTTCCTTAAAAAGGTTGCTGGAATTCCAGAATTCTGTTATAGTATCAGATATTTTTTAAAAGATAAATTATTAGAGATTACTTCTCCAGAACTATTCCTGCCAATTACTGAAATTTCAGACTCTCAGATGTGAATGTAATCCTGTCACAGCATAGCATTTACATGACAACCTCACTTTTTCAATGAGATTATAGTATTGGTATCTACAGGCTTTACAATTCATTGTGGTTGTAACTGAAAGATGGGATTTGTCTACTGCATTTGAGATATTAACTGAGAGTTAAAAACTCTAGGGTAGAACCATTCACTCTAAACTTTTTAGTCTGAAAGAAACCGGTGTCTACTGCAGTGCCTGCACCTCAGAAAGCAAATAAACCAACAAAATGGACTAATAAACCAAATTATATTTAATGGATATGTTAGTTGCTGCAGTTAATGCTAAGCTTTATACAATTTTAAGATGTTTGATAGTTGTAGTAAGTACTAAAGATAAAGCACATTTTTTTCCCTTATGATCAGTTATGTTTCCACTTATCCCTTCTATTTTGTGCTGGAGATCTACATTCTCTCCCCCATCTTGCCTTCATTGAAAAAGAGCTTGTATTAGTCTCACACTTTGTTTTTATTCCTTCTCCTTGCTCCTTTTACTGGTTGTTAATACCTGGGTTTGTTTTGGTTTTCTTGATGCACTGATAGTAGTTTTCTTGATGCACTGATATCAACTAGAGAGAAATGGCAGAATAAAATTTTCTCTTATTATTTGTGTTAAAGATGATGGCAACAACACGTAGCTTCATAGAAAGATGTAACTATTGGATAATTTAGAAGTGACTAGGGAAAACTGCTTTACATCTTCAATCCAATAGGAAATTAAAATATTTGTAAACAAAACTTCTGCAAGTCTGTGGAAAGTTTTTCAGTTCCTATTTTGAGTGTATATGTAAAGAAAAATGACTTAGACATAATCACTGAAATAGGAGTTTAACGGGAGGCTCAGTGTGCTAGTCATATGTATATTAGGAAATTAGAATTACAATAGGAATCCTCTGCTATGAATTAGAAAACAAAATCTTAATGGAAAACAATTTTACAAGTGATTGATTGAAATGGTTGTTGCCTTTCTGTTTCTTTTTTCTTAAGGACTCTGTATTCCTTAAAGTTAACAGGAGCTGTTCAGGGTCTTAGTTCTTTGAAGAACATTCATTTTGAAATGGATACAAATTACCTGAATGGATCCAGTAGCAGGATTGGCTCATATCTGCTGATAATCCCTTCAGAGACACAAAGTGTTTTTTGAGTGGGGAGAGAAAAGAGTTGGTTTTTTTTTGATTTCTGGCAGATGTTCTTTTAATGTGAACTATATCTTAATTTAATTTTTTTTAAACTTCGTTATCAGATAATTTTAATAATTTTCTGTTTAGTTGCTTTTCAGAGCATAATATCTAAATATCAGGTGGGAACCAAAGGTATATTTTTACAGGAACATTTTTTTCCGTGTTTCATATGAAGACCATTGTGTTTACTATAATTGGAGATGGTTACTAACTGTAATAAACCTCATGCATTTGACAATACCTTGCAGTCAGCTTCATTATTTTGCTTTAATGAACTTAAAAGGGTTTTTTAAATTATTATTTTGTTGTGCTGAGTATAATTAATTGCTTGCTGTTGGTTGAAGGTGATTGGATAATGCATTATCGTATTCACTTCATAGGCTTTACTTATAACAATGGGGAAATAAATACTGAAATCTAAGTTGTTAGAGAAGCACAAAAACTTGCAGGGAGACTTGGGAGCAGGTTTGTTATAGATGGTTTGAACTCCCTTTTTTCCATACTGAAATAACTATCAAGAAAGCCAGCAAACCTTTAACAGGTTAAAAAAGTAATTTTTCCCATTATTCAGAAAGCAGGAGAGTGGGAAAGTGGTATTGCTGTGATCTTGTTTTGGAAGGTGTGATCTTTATCTTTTTATCCTTTTTTTTTTTTCCTTTTGCTGTTTAGGTCTCTGACAAGTGTAATGGACAGTGCAGAAAAAGGCCTGTCCTCGGCTGAAAACTTAAAAGGTTTTATTGAGATAATAATTCCATTACTGATTGAGTGCTGGATTGAAGCATCTCCTGCACAATCAGCTCCCATTCTTGGAAACCTTTTGGAATCGGAATCTCAGCAGCTTATGCAGCAAGTTCTTAGCATAATACATTTATTGTGGAAACTCACAAAGCGGCATGATGAAACGTACAAAATGGTAAGGGAGAGATGATCCATTGCATAATGATGACAGTTCATTTTGTTTTGATAAGAAACTAGTGGTTTAGTGATTTGAAGTAGTGAAGATATTTTGTTAAGAGAGAAAAAGCCTAGGAATTGAGTAGATTTGGAAGCTGGATTTTGTTGCCTCTTACCGTAGAAAAGAGTCTGTTGAACTGAGCCACGAGTTCAGTAATAATCTCTAGGAATCCTCCTTGACTGCAGCACTAAAAGCTTTGAAAATTGAAGTGATATTGGAGAAGAGGAGCATTTTGTCTCCCAGATAATCTCTAGAATATAAAGTGTAGAACAGGCTTGTGTGTTGAAAAATTTTGCGGGGTTCGTGGAAATAAACCCTAAATGTTTGGAAAGGTAGAAGATAATGGTGGTCCATGATCCTCTAATTGCTTGGTGCAATCTGTGTTGCTGTGTCATGACTGGTAGGATCATAAGACATCAAATCAAAATCTTAGTAAGGATTTCAGGAAGTATCCTCAGAAGTTTGTGATTTTTTTTTTTTTACCCAAGTTATTTTCTCCATCTTTTACTTAGGTAACTGAATTGCTTTTTTTTGGTAACTTTTGCTGCTTTCCCAAAAACTTTGCAAATTGGAAAAAAAACCCCAATTTCTACTTTGGCTGTTGAGTAGTTGGAAGGAATGTCTTGACAGCTCTTGGTTTAACCTGTGTATAGGACTGTAGGTCCCTTTGCTAAATGAAAAGCTACACATAGGGTAATTATTGGAAAAGAATCATTATTTAGACCAAAGTTACCAAACATACTCAGCCTTGAGGTAAAGATTCAACCTGTCTTCTCCATGAGAAAATACACTGTTCTTCTTTTTCCATCTCCATCTTTTCTAGAGGCCCTCTTGGAAGTGGGCAAAAAGCAGGCACTTGCCCAGGTAAATTCCTGTGGCAGCCTCCTGTCCCATTTTTCTGAAGGATCCTGCAGAGCTGCTGCCCTTAGCTATTGGGTGCCTGCATTTTGGTCACATGAATGGCATGCTCCTCTGTCAGGTTGTGAACTGTTTTGGGTACACACAGTTAGATTGTGACCTTAAGTTGTTTGTGGGGAGAAAAAAAATCTGAGGTTCATACAGTGTGGTTTTTTTTGTGGAGCAAATTTCATGTTAGACAAACAGTTTGTCTTTATAGTTAGTTTTATAAACAAAATGCATTTAAATGGCTCAGTTTGAAAATGAAAGCTTTGTTTACGTAATAGCCCTTGGGCTTACAGGCCAAAGTGGTTATTGCAGTCACTGAGGAAAACCACTCTGAATATGTTTGGTGGAAAGCTATTGATCTTTGAAATAGTTTAATGGCCATTCTCTGTTCTTAGTAGTTGAATATCAATAATATTATTCTGCCTGATCAGTTTGATAGCAATGCAGGCTTTTTTAGTGATGAGTTCTGCTGGACACTCTGTGGAATGGTGACTGTCAGCTAACCCGCAAAGCAAAATTAATTTAAAATACTTAATCATTTTTCTCTAAGCATGGCCTTTCTACTGGAAAATGTTTTGTCAGGGGGCTTTCAGCCACAAGTACATTAATGGTAGGGAAAGATTAAAGTATTGGAATATCTTTTAATGGAAAACTCAGGACAGTCATTGCAAGTTAATCAGAATCCCCTCTGATTTTAAGAACCCTAATAAATCGATATAGAAGTATTTTCATTCAGATCTGTAACTTAGTTTAGTATTGCATATACCCATGTAAAAAAATATGTGCTAAAAAGCAGAGTGGTTCAGTTAGGATTACATGTTGTTCCTCAACCTTAACATACAGCATCTTGTTACCTCCCTTGTTTTATGGACAGCACTTGAAAGTAAAGCTGTCTAAACATCTTGCAAACAGAAGCTAGAGTTCCTGGTTTTCATTGATTCTAGTAATGATTTTTGGAACATAATTGTCTGGATTTATTTAATTTACTGCTGTGTTTTCTGTCTATCATCTGCTTTCCTTAACAGGAGCTATGGCTTCGAATGAATTACCTTGTTGATTTCAAGCACCACTTCATGCGTCATTTTCCTTATTCTTTACAAGATACAGTAAAACACAAAAAGAAAGATCAGTGCAAAAGGTAAGAATAAAATCAATGTCATGTAGCAGCTTTTAATTTCATAAGAGAAGTGAGACAATGTGATTCATGTGCTTTATCAAATATTTAGTTTTTAATGGTGGAAACGAAAACATTTTATTGCTTGAAGAGCTGCGAAGATGCTGTTATAGGAAGGTTGCTTTGCTTCAAATTGAGAAGTTTTAGTTGTTTTTTGTAAAAGTATTGTATAGGAAGTTGTTTGAGTAACATCCAGTAGAAAATTAAGTGCTGCCTTAGGGAAATGAAAGTATTTTATTGGACTCTTGATCTGGAATTTGCATATTGCTAAATGGTGATTGTTTTTGGCTGACTAGTTTCAGCATTGATATTTCTGCATGTTTTCTTCAGTTGTCTGTTGAATTTAATCAAAACATGGTTCAAACATTGTTTTCACCTCCATATAGTCTTCTCTAGTTGTATTACAGAGCTGGGTGAGCACAGCTGGGAGGGGAGATGGGGACACTGTGGCTGTTCTGTATGGCAAAGCAGTTCTGGAGCAGGAGAAGCCAAACACACATTTCTTCTCCATTGAGCTGTCAGAGTGGGTGCACCAATTCTGTTTTGGTGCAGGCCAGTGGCAAGTTGTCTCCCCTCTCAGCTGGGAGACTAAATTCATGCTAAAGTCTGTCTGAAATCATTCTGCACGTTTGTAGTGTATGTCAAACACTGTATGTACAAAGGGTATCAGCTGGTGTCCAATTTTATTTTAAAAATAATTTCTTGAAATCTTTCTGCTCTCCCCCTCTCTTCCCCTTAGCAACAGGAACTGTATGAAATCCTCAAACAACATAGACCATCTTTTACTGAATTTAACCTTGTGTGACATAATGGTTTCGTTAGCAAGCACTTCAACACTTCAGACGGACTCTGGTTGGCTGGACATGATAAGGAAATTTGTGACAGATACTCTTCAGGATGGCAGCAAGCTGAATAGCAAGCAGGTGAACAGATTGCTTGGAGTGACTTGGAGACTAATGCAAATACAGCAAAACAAGGGTAAGATGAGTAGTTTCTCAAAAGCAAAATTATGCACTGACAAAGCTTGAGTTATTTTAGCATCTCAATGGTTGCATCATAATAAATTTTGTCATAGAGGTAAATCAAATTTCATGGTAATATCCCTGTGTATGTAGCATTGCAAACTTTATTTTTGGAGTGCTGTTAGATTCATACTGTTGATATGCAAAGTATGAATATATTTGTGTACCTGTTTTCTGGTTTTACTTCTTAAGATACTCTTAAAAATGGGAAGATGAGCTTTATATTGAAAAAGTAATTAGTAGGCTGTAGAGGTGCATGATACTTTAATATCCCAATCCTTATTTGAAGTCATTAACATGGCTGATAGACTGTCGAGTACTGTCAGATGACCATTTTAGTTCTGTGATGATGTGAAATGCCAAGTTACTTTTGATGGGAGCTGCTGTTGAATATTTTCCAAGGTGTTTGATTTGAATCCTTTTCCAAGAGAAAACATTTCCAGTTACTACTTACAGGGCCAGTCCAATTTTTTAGCTTGCGTTTTTCTTTTATTTCAAATTGTATTAGTTGTATTCCAAATGAGACCTTAGATATAAGACTTCAAGAAAGGACTTTTTGAGTAAACTGAAAAGTGACAGCAGTCTTTTATGTTTTACAATCTGATACAAATGAATTCCACATCCCAGTAGTATATAGAAAAGCCCTTAGCAACAGATACAATTGTTAAGACTTGTAAAATGAAAAGATGTCAAATGTCCCTCAAACACATTTTGGCAGTTAGTTACATTTCCTGCCAAATCCATTTTAATTGGGAATCTGTCTATTCCCATGTCCCTGGTGACAAAGATAATAACTGCTCATTCCTATCTTCACTTCAGATTTAGTTTTGTGTTGAAGGCAAATAATAATTCAGAGTCAGAGCCTGTCACCCACCTGAGCTAACGCAGAGGAATTGCTACTCAGGAAAGTAACTTCCAGACAATTGTTAGACTGTTAAATCAGATACTTCAGGCCTTTCTTTGTAATGAAATGTTGATTTTTATTTTTTTTTAAGTTTTCCAAACTTTTACCAAATAGTGGATAATGGCTTGTCTTTCTACCCAAAGCGGTCATTTCAGTACAATAATTTTCCTCACGAATCCAGAAAATAAATAAGCTTTTAAAAAGTTACAATGAAATTATGAAAGATTAATATGCATGGATCTTTTCTGCTGATCCTGTAAAAGTTCAGTGTGAAATTGGTTACCCCACAAAGCTGTGTCTGTTTGCATGGATGGATTATCTCATCCCTTCAAGATAATCCTTGTACTAAAAACCTGACTAGATGTCAGGTGTAGAGGAGATACAGCCTTGGCATACTGGAGAAACAGGAGGGTGGTTCAGCAAGGAGAAGTGCAAAGCCCTGCACCTGGAGAGGAACAAGCCCCTGCACTTCTACGTGCTGGGGCTGACTGGGTGGAAGCAGCTTGGCAGAAAAGGAGCAGGGGTCCAGGTGGAGCCAGCACTGGGCCCTGTGGCAAAGAAGCCCAGTGAGGTCCTGGGCTGCATTGGCAATGTTGAGAGCAGGTTGAGGGAACTGATCCTGGTGTGGCCACTCCTGGAGTAGTGTGTCCAGTCTGGGGCACCACAGTAGAAGAGAGACATGGACTTACTGGTGAGAGTCCTGCAAAGGGCTGTGAAGATGGTGAAGACACTGGAGCATCTCTCCTGTGAGGAAAAGCTGAGTGAACTGGAGATAAGAAGATTCAGGAAGCATCTCATCAAAGTATGTAGATATCTGAAGGGAGGGTGCAAATAAGAGAGAGCCAGGCTCTTTGCAGTGGTGTGCAGTGACAGGACAAGCAGTGGGCACAAACTGAAACATAGGGGATGCTGTCTGAACATGGGAACACCCTTTCACTGCTAGGGTGACCAAGCAGTGGCACGTGTTGCCCATAGTGATAGTGGAGTCTCCATCCTTGGAGATATTCAGAAGCCATCTGGACATAGTAGTGAGCAGCCAGATCCAGCTGATGCTGTTTCAGGAGGAGTGTTGGACCAGATGAGCTCAGAGTAATTCGTCCCCCCTTCAACCATCATGTGATTCTATGGAAGAAGAACTTTCTGTCCTTGATTTTTTTTTTTTTTGTTTGTTTATAACCCTCTAGAAATTTTGAACTATGTTGTGTCAGATGGGACTGCAAAAGATGGTACATACAAAAAAAAATTAACTCTTGAATTGTTTAAAACCTATTTGGCATTGAGATTAAAGCCTGGAAGGGTACGTGGTTATTAGAAGACAATGCAAAGTGAAAAATGAGCCGTTACAGTAAAAAAAATTTTTTAGAGCACAATGGAAATAAAAGAGGGGGAATTTACACAGAAAAACCAAAAGAGCTAATGAAAAAGAGATAAAATAAAACCATAGAGAATCTCCTGTGCATTGTGCTGCACCAGCATAGTTCCATTTTTCCAGATTGCCTGTTTTGAGTAGAGATTTATGCTGAGGTGAATGCATATATCCCTCTTTTTCTGTGAATGTGTGGAAGACCTTGTAGCTTCATTGTCTGAAGATTTATCTCCATTGCTTAAGATGAAACTTGGGACCTCTGTAATTAGGAGGTCTGCTCCTTTCTTGCATTTCTCAGGTATGGCTTCAATAGCAGTTTGCCTGCTAGTTGTGTTTTTCATAAATTTTCGTAATGTAACAAAAGAAAGCACACTCAGTCACTTCAGAAAGAGGCTTGACATGTGCCAGTTAAAACAGAAGTATTTTAAAACTCATGAGTTCTTCAGCTGTGTTTTGGGCATCTGTATAATGTGGGCCTTTTAGAGTATTACCTTTTAAGATACTCTTTTAAATTGCTTCTGTTTTTAAATGTGTCCTGTTCACATGAAAGAATTCAAATAGTAGACCCTGTTTTACCTAACATGCCACAAAGTTTTTGGGAAGTAGATGAAAATTCTACTCACAGCTTTTATTAATTTTCATATTTTTTCAGTTAATGGTTCATCAATTAGCTATAAACTACATAACGATGTCATTGTTATTCAATTAAAAATAAGACAGTGTTCTGTTTAAAAAGTGCTGTCTAAGGTGAATTTTCACCTGAAGAATATGTGAATTGAGTAAACATGCTCCTGATGCATTGAAAGTAATTTAATAATATATATCTTAGTTACATGAAATACTAGAATGGGTTTTGTTTTTCTGTTGAAAAATATTTTAGATTGCAACTTCTAAATGGCATGTGTCCATGTCATTTCAGGTGACATTTGTAGTGTGTTTTTTAGTGAGAATCCCTGCATGGTAATTTGAAGTTAGTAAGAGCTTTACAAATAAAGACTGGCCCCTGACTGGATCAGAATAATTTTAAGAGTGGAACACTCTTGTCTGTCTCTGTGGCAGAAGTTTCTCTTTTCAGTGTGGAACACAGTATTTTGTCTGGTTTTGTATACATAACTTGCTAAGACTGATCTGTGTGCCTGGATTAAAAGACAGACGTTTCTCAGCATTGGTTTATGAAGGTAATGATGTGATTGCTGCTGCTTAAGTATGCATTAATTGGATTGAATTCCTTGGGGCCACAAGCTCTTCTGAGACAAACTGAGTCAGGTCTCATACCATTCATGTATTGCTTAAGTGTCCAGATGCTTTTCCATTCTTCCCAGGCTTGTCTTTTCTAAATTCAGGTATTCTTTCCATGCTTTGTTAATTTTTCCATCCGGTGGCTTAGTCTGGTTTCCAAAGAAAATGTTTGATCTGTTTCTCAGTCTATTGCAGTAAGTCCTGTGTTTGCTGGCTAGGTTTAACCAATTTGGTCCCAGTGGTAGAGCTTTCATATGTTGTTATAAGTCTGGTGATAACACACAGTTGGTAAGAGCTTCAGAGAAGGAAAGGTTGCAGGGGAGTTAGCAGTTCTTCTTGCAGTGTCTTGCCAGCAGCCTCTTGGGGTATTTATTTTCTGGTTAATTCGCAAATGTAACTTGGGGCCAGCTGGTTCAGAGACTTGGAGAGCTGGTGAGGTTAGCATGTGTGGCAGGGAGAAAGGGAGAGTACAGAGAGTACTGCAGGCATGGTGACAATCAGGTTTTGGGGAGCAGTAAATGAACAGAGAACATTGCTCTGCGGTTACTGCACTAGGGGAAAAGATTGGAAGATAGCTGTGAAAAACAAGAATTTACTGATTCTCAACTACCTTGCAACCTGTCTTCAGGAAGTTCTGAAGTTTTCACTTGCATGTTGTCTCTGTTCTTCTGTCTGGCTCTTTCACAACCTGCACAAGAAAAGTGTTTCAATGATTTAGAAGTCAGTCCAGTAGTTACTTCAAAACATTTTGATGCTTCTATCTGGAGTTCAGTGTAGACAGTTGTAGATAAAGATCACAGCTCTGTGTGTGTGCATGTATAAAATCTGAAGATTAAGAACCATTACTTCAGTTATTTTTATTTTTTTCCAGTAGCAACGGAACCCTTGATAAAAGCAGTATATGCATTATACCAGCAAAGGAATCTGCTCTTTCCAGTTCGTACATTGCTTTTGAAATTTTTTAGCAGAGTTTACCAAAAAGAAGATTTGAGGACTCAAAGAATCAGGTAAAAAAAAATAAAGGCATATTTTTTTTCATTTCAAAATAGTATATTGATTTCAGAAGTGAGAATACTGAATTTATGTGTAGATGTCATAAAACTTCATTTTGAATCTGGCACTTTTTCACAGGAATTTGAAAGTTTGTGTGCTCTGTGAGATGGAAATGTATCAGCTTAGTTATCTGTCTTAGCATAAGTACTAGATAGATCTTAATGACATAAATTTTAGCTTGAAGTATGCTGCAACAAACTTCTTGTTACTGACTGGCAGTCAGTGGACATGTCAAGATCATGCAGCTGTAGCTGTGGAGCATTTCCATCACTTCAGCCTGAGGTCAGGAGCTTGCCACTTAGTACCTTTGGTGTTCTGGTGGTGGCTGTGTAGCCTTACTTATTTTCTTCAAGAAATATACTCTGTTTTGGGGATGTGGGTCTGAAGAGACTAGGTTTAAAAAAGTGTTACTGTCCTTCTGGGCTCCTGGTTCGTGATGGGATCTGTTAGATCATGGGCAGCTATTAGATATCTCACTTGCTTCAGATGTAGTCAATAAGAGGAGATTATTCTCTCTGTGTAATGCTGATGCAATAGTTTTTCATTCATCAGATGTGTCCAGATTGTCTCCAAATATTAACTTTTCCAGAAGGTGTTTTTCAGCCAAGTCAACTAGTTCCAGGATACAAAAACCTTAAACACAAATCCTGTGTTGATGTGTATGCATCAATCCTGGCTTTTTTGGGAGCTGCAGGTTCTTCCCTTCAGGTACTGTAAGACAGCTCTTAGGCTTTGGAGAGACCTCTTCTCCAGACTGAGCAGCAGCAGCTCTCTCAGCCTGTTTTCATAGGAGAGGTGCTCCAGACCCCTGATCTTCATGGCCTCCTTGGACTTATTCCAACAGGTCCACGTCCTTCTTATTTCTGGGGACCCAGAGCTAGATGCAGCACTCCAGGTGGGGTCTCACTACAGCAGGGTAGAGGACCAGAATCCCCTCCCTCCACCTTCTTGGCCATATTGCTTTTGATGCAGCCCACAACACCGTTGACTTTCTGGGGGATGTGATCTGTTTCTGCCACTAGAAAAATCAAACCTCAGGTCTCTCTAACACAGTCAAGCTTTGAGCATCCACTAACACAGTCAAGCTTTGGGGAAATTGTTCCCTTCTACAACTTCTTTGGTTTGTTGCATCTTCTATTGTGGTAATGCCTGAGTACATGTAATTAGATCTACAGCCAGAAATGATCTAGTGCTCTGCTCTGAACGTTATAAAAAGTGTAGGGAATGTGAAAGACAGAAAAATACTTGGGAATATTCCATTTTCCTCGTCTTTTCACGCAGTGAAAAAGAGATCTTTTTCATAGTGACTAATTTCCCTGAGGTTACATAACCACTGTTCTCTGTACTTACCTGAAAGTCTTGAACATCTAATTCAGTTTCATGTGATCATATGACTACCTGGAAAGCTTTAACTTTCTATCTTTAGACATCAAAAACAGCAATAATTTTACTGCTGTTCCTCTTAGTCTTCTCCATGGTTCTGTGACATTTTTAGTAACAGAAGAATGAAATCTCAAAAAGTTTTTGCAAAAAATTATGACTACACTTATGTCTGACAAGACATTCGAAGACAACATAATATTTGTGTACTGCACTGTTCCATTTATTTCCTCTAGAAACAAATGGGTTTTTAAAAATTTTTTCAAAATGTGGACTGTTCAGTAGATCCTGGATGACATTGTTGTTCCATTCAGATGTCATAGCTCCTTCAGCCCTCCTCTGACTGTTCTCCTCATTCTTTTATTACATTTTTTCTCAGAAGCTTGTCAAGAATAGTCTAAGAGGAACAGAATTCACACTGGAGCTTTTTTCCAGGACTTTTTTGTGAATGTGTTTATTTTTTAGGTGTGTCTGACTCAAAGGATAAAGTAGGTGCTTTTGGCCTGTTGCTGTGTTGTGGGAAAAAAATCTTGACTGATTTATTACACACTTCAGAATTAAGTTTTATTTTGACATTTTAAGTATCTTCACCTCTAATCACTGCACACATGTGAGTGGTCACTTTGTGTATATATGCAGATACAGTGTGTGTGTGTGTGTGCAAATATGAATTTATATACTGGTAAAAGTCTGAAAAGGTCTCACAGTCTGCATTCAGCACTCACTTAGGTGAGATGCTATAGGAAAAAGACAAGAATTACTTTTACATAATACTCTAAGCTTCCAACCTTTTGAAGCCTGTACTTTCTCACTCTGCGGAGCTACTGTGTTTTTATCCCTTGGTGGGTGTCTGTATCATGAGCTTTTCTCATCATTCCTTGGACCAGTCTAAATCAAGAGCAACTGCAGCATCCTCTGGCAAGGAGTGACAAAGCTCAGCTCTGGCAAGACCCAGCTTACTTGCTACTTGTTTAATCCTGGCTGCTTCTAGCTTCATTTGATACTAGCATCTGCTATTTTCTGTGGAAGAGGAATCAAATGTTTTAGTCCCTTCCACTATTTCCTTATTAAGTGATTTGAGAGCTCTGAGCCCACCTCCAACTCACCCACTTAAACTGTCTGTTCTCCAGGCTTTTCCTACCATTGAGCAGTTCGTCTCTATGGAGGACGCTTCCCTCTTGTGTCATGAGTACTTAATTTCCCTGACAAGTTTTTGCTTGACAGGTCTTTGAGAGTGAAATCATCTGTATCATCATCATGCTACTCTTGTTGACAACTTCAAAGACCTACTTTGAACTTCTTGATTTACACTTGGCAGCTTTTTTTTCTTGTGATCTTCACTTTAGTAATAAGCTGATGAAATGCTTTTGGTTTCTAAGTGATACTTGATTTGATAAGCCAGAGTGACAAAGAAATTGTAGCCTATGTAAGATAGGATTGATCCATACAGTTGTTTCAGTCTGAGCCAGAAAAGAGAAATAAAAGCAACTTAGTTAAAATGGGAAGTTTCTGTTGGGTTCTTGTTGTTTTGTCTTTTTGTTTTTCTCCAACTGATTTTTCCCTTTCTTTAGAAGTCGAAGTAAAGTTTTGTCTCGTTGGTTGGCTGGCTTACCTCAACAACTGGCTCTGCTTGGCTTGAGGAACCCTGAGCTTTCCAATCAGCTCATCGATATCATTCATTCCGCTGCTTCTCGTTCAAACAAGGAATTGTTGCAAAGTTTACAAGCCACTGCTGCTCGAATATACGGTAAGACTTTGGCACGGCAGCACAATGAGTTTTGGCCATCACCTTGCAGACAGGTTGCAATAGGTGAAAAATCCTGTAGATTCCTAGGTAAACCTAAAGACTGGGTGGGGGGCTGGGTTGTAGAATGGTTCAGTCCCCTAAACGTCAAAATGAACTGTGTGTGTCTTTTACTAGTATAAAGAGTATAGAGTATAAAGATTTAGTTCAAGTTAGTAGCACCTTAACCTGTTAGACTGGAAACTTTAGTTTTTGTGTCAGAGAATCATTTAGGTTAAAAAATACATCTAAGGTCCGAGTGGCAACCCAGCACTGCCAAGTCCACCACTAAACAGTGTCCCCAGATGCCACATGTATTTTGGACACTTCAGAGGATAGTGATACCACCACTTCTCTGAACAGCATGATCCAATGCCTGACCACCCTTTCAGTGAAGAAATTTTTACTAATATCCAACCCTAATCTGCCCTAATTTCCTCTCATCCTGTCACTTGCTACCTGGAAGAAGAGGCTGACTTCACTGCAAGGTAGTTGTAGAGAGTGATAAGGTTCCTCTCCAAGCCTCCTATTTTCTAGACTAATACTGCCTTTTTTCCCCCTCTTTTCCCCCTCTTTGATGTTGGTTATGCTGTGCCCATGTCAGGAGGTAGCAGAGGTGGTGGTCGGGGTGTGCAGGGCGCTGCTGACGGTGTGTTGTGTGCCGCAGATCCGCTGGAGGGCACGCTGGTGCTGCTGCCGGCCGAGGCGCAGCGGCGCCTGGTGCAGCTGGTGTACTTCCTGCCCTGCCTGCCCGCCAGCCTGCTCGCCTGCCTCAGCCGCTGCTGCATCATGGGCAGGATGTCCTCCGACCTCGCCGCCACCCTCATCGGCATCCTGCACATGAGGTACCGCGCTCCGCGCCACGCTCCGGCAACTGCAGCCACGGGTGGGAATGTTCAGTCATGAGGCGTGAGCTTTGCCATCAGTTTGCACGCAGAAAATCAATGGAACGTGCAGGAACTGATGGTGGGGTTGGCTTGTTGGCTTCTGCCCGATTTTCTATGGTCCTGGTTTAGGGCAAATTTAGGAGGAAACCTCTGGGGGGGGGGCTCCTCTATGAACAGCTGATTCCAACCACCCCTCCCCACACACAGGTTCGGGAAGAATTTCCTTAGAGAAAAGTGGAAAAAACTATTTATTTAACAAATAGAATATTCACAAGCATAGAAAATTTGGATAATATGAAAACAATGAAACCTCTCCTTCCTCTGAAGAGATGGTAGATTCAGAGTCCGTCTGAGTCCGGTTCAGCTCTCCAGTGGGGGGGGGCTGATTGCCGGGCCCGGCTGTAGAAGTCAGGGGGGCCCCCCAGGGATTTCCCTGGTGTCCCAGGCACACACCATGCCAACCAGTCCCAGGAGGAGGGAAAAGAAAAAAAAAAACCAGCAAAAGAAACAAAGTCTCCCCCTGCAAAAAAGCCGAGAAAGATCCGAGGAAACCCTGTGCTGTGAGCTTTTCCGAGCACACACCAGAGAGTGAGAGAGATATCTCTGTCCTGCCAGAACGCTGCCTCTCAAGGCCTTTCCGTGGGTGTAAAGGTGTAGCTCCTGCAGACAAATGGAGCGTGTTGTTTTTCCCTCCACTTTCACTCTCTCTGGGCGTAACTTAAAGCTGTAGAGCTTAATACCCAGCATAAGCAGGAGGGATGATTGGGGATACAAAAAGTCATATGGCCAACCCAGGACATTATGTGATAAGAAAATCACGCAATTGTTTAGGTTGGAAAAGACCTTTAAGACAGAGTCCAACTGTTAATCCAGCACTGCCAAGTCCACCACTAAATTGTGATTTTAAGTGCCATATTCATCTATCCATATTATTTTATTGTCTTTGTATATATTAATGAAGTCCACCAGGAATTTTCATCTTGAAATACAAACATTAGTGCTTTTAACACTGAGTCCTTTCAGTAAGGATGCAAAGCAGCAGTAGCTTATCTCTTACAAAACCTGTAAGGCTGCACAGTATTGGACACCTTCTACCCAGAACATTATCACCAGTGGTCTTTGTTCTGCCACTAATTGCAGCTTTTCCTTGTGAATGATTCAGCCTGGGATAGCTGATAGTGAAAAACATCCAACCAGTTTTTCTCATGTTCTGCTTTCTTTCAGCTCACTTTTTCTTCAATTACCACACCTAAATAGCCAAATTATAGGTGCTAGGCAAGTGCCTTGTTTGAAATTATTCACACTCTTGGTTGTTTTTTTTTTGTCCTGGCTTGAAAGAGCGAAGGTTTGTCTGTAAAGTCAGGGAGAAAGGCTGATGTTCCATTGAAGTGAGTGGAGGGCTTGCTGAGATTTCACAAAGATGTTTTGCTTTGCTGCTTCTGGGGAAAATATACTTGTTTTTCTCCATTGGTCAATATTGTGGAACTTCGGAATAAACAAGCAGGAATTAAGTTTATATGAGTTATTCTTAAAGTGATTCTTGATGCTTTTTGGAACTGAAACATTTTAAATTAAAGTAGGACACAACACAATGTACGGTCAAATACAGACCTGTTTGTATTAGCTGTGTAACATGAATAAGGTGAAATAAGAAGCAATAGTGGTGAAATTTATATCCTATATATCTAATGCATTACTGTTGTAAAGGTGAAATCCTGTCTAGTTTTGGGAAGGTTTTATTTTTTTAAGTGAAAAATGTCTGCTATGTGCTGGAAACTCGGTGCCAAAGTGTAACCAATGCAATGACAGCGTTGTAAAAATGAAAGTCAGTAATAAGCTTATTCTGTTGTTAGATCTTAGTGGATCTTCAGTGTGGGAGATTTTTGTAGTAATGGAGTGTCTGATTTCTAAAAATTACCGTAAAGCTGCAGGAGGGCTGTGGGCATTTGATCCTTTTGGCAGAGGATGCAGGTGGCAGACGGAGGGCTGTGTTCTTACCAGAAGTAGGTTACATTCTGTCAACAGAGGAGGAGTAAGTTCTTAGTTTTCAGAGGTGCAAAGGAAGTATTTAGAATTTAATTTATATATTTGGAACATGTTTTAAACTTATATTGGGTTCAAAGACTGTAGATAATCAACCCAAGAAGTCCATCTGAAATCACTGAATGAAAGAAAAATGTACTGATGTATTTACAATGGTGCAGTTTATTGTATTGATGATCCTTGACAGTCCTTCTTTCTGGAAGCCTGCAAGTTTTGATGAAACTTGAAAAAGAGAGATTGCTCTTGACCAAGTATTGTTTTTATTTTATAAGGCTCTTGTCACTTCATTGAGAGGAATCAATATTAAGAACAGGAGGTTGATTGGTTTTCTTTAGAAGCATATCTGAAAATAATACAAATCCTTGGAAAGATGAAAATATGTCTTTGATAGACAAAGTGAATGCAAGGGATTGAAAATGCATTTTTACCTGTAATATCCAAGTTAAAAACCTGTACAGGTTTTAAAGTTTAAAAGCTGATAGACGACAATGTTTCTAGCTTTGGCTTAGGTGAAATGTATTTTGTGGAATACTTTTCCTTTGTTTTCCTGTTTTTATTTTCTTTTTTTTGTTCAATCATCATGACTGTAAACATTTTATCCTAAAAGATTCATCTAGAGTGCCTTAAAGACTTAGAGAACCAAGATGATAGAAATGTTTGTGACTGCTGAGTGGGGTGTCCAAAAAAAATTGCTTTGTCCACTTAAACATGCAAAGAAAAGGGGATAAGTAATATTTACTATTAACTTTTCAAGAACAGAAGAGTCTGATACTTCTTTTTAATTGGAAAATAAGTTATAGAGTCTAGGAAATGATAGTAGGTTTTCTAGATATGAACCTTAGCTTGGCTTTATGAGCTTCATGACCTGTTATTACACACAGGATAAATGAACCAATTTTCTATCTTTTATCAGAAGGGCCAAGCTGAACTATTGCATCCAGTTTTGTGGCTTGTTTTTAGATAACGGCATGGACAAACTGGAGTGAGTTTCAAGAAAAGCAAAGAATGATAGTCTGTAAATTGTGATAATGGGGAATGTCTGAAAAATTTGCATTTCAGACAGATAAGGCTGGGAAGAAGTTGGAGTCAGTTGTGTAAAAGGTGTTGGAAAGGAAAAGGAGAGTGCAGTTTCAGTAGGATTAAAAATACAGGGCTTAAATGTCAAGAGAATGTTCGGTTTGAGTGCTAGAAAAATTTTATGAAAGCAGAGATACATACTGGAATGGGCTGTGGTAGCAAGGGGATACAAATACACCTCACTGGAAATACTTTGTATCAGGAAACCATGGATGGCAGAGGATAAAGCCTTGAAGGAAGTAGAGGGACTAGGTAAATCCTGGTCATCATTTACAGCTCTTGTGATGCTCAGAGTTAAACTTTCAAGTTTTTCAAGTGAACAGTACTAAAAAAATCCCCATATAATTCCACATCTCTGGACATTTTGGTTCGCGGGCCATTTTCTGTACTTTTAGATGATGACTTGGATGAAGAAACTGTCCCAAGTGCGTGGGGAGCCGCCATTTACAGTGCCCCGCCGCTGTCAGTAGATGGCGCTGTTTCTCTTCCAGTACATTCCCGTGCTCTGCTGAGACGGGACTCTCCCGAAATTTCTCTTCTATGGAATCTACTTATCCGTCAGGCTTTGGATGGATTGCTTTCAGAAGCATCAGAGGATTTGCTGCTTGTTCTTAATTTCTTTAACAGCCTTTATTCCTGCGCTGTTTTGACTGGCAGAGGGTGGCTGTTTTTACACGCATCCGAGAGTGCACGGATGGAGCTGTGTGTATTTGTCAGGGACCAGCTATGTTAAGGAGGATTCACTGAGGGTACCTATGGATGATAACAACACTTGAAATTATTCCCTGAACAGTTATTAGAAACTCAAGGAACTCATACTTTTTTTTGTGTGTGTAAATTATAATAGTAAATGTAGCCAGATGGCTCAAAGCACAGCCCTCTAATGATATCGGTGGTAACATTAAGTTACCAACATTAAGTTAACAATAATTTGTGTGTTATCTTTCAGAAATTTTTTTGTTTGTTTATTAGAAGTGAATTTTGAAAGTATTCAATTGTTTCACTTTTTATTTTTGCAATGGTGAAGTGAATACCCAAGTGGTGTGTGTAGGATTCCATTAGGTGAGCTCTGTGCGCTGAGAATTAAGGTGATGTTGGCAATATTTCCATATAGAGTGGAAGATTTATGAGCCTCTGGGAGGTTGGTTTACTATACTGTTAAATTATTAGAATAGTTTCTGTAGTGTTTTTGGTCTACATTTGCTGCAGCTGGTACAGACCAAGGACTGTTCTGAAAAAAGACCTGAAATGCAACCACCCCCTTTTGGATGCTGATTATGAACATGGTCAGATTTACACTAATTGATCATGATCTCTGTGCCAGTGAACAGATGTTGCTGATGTTGGGGTCACTGGGATGGCTATAGCTGGTGAGTTTCAGGTGAAACTGAGGATCAGAAGGTGTTATAGTGGCTTAATCTCCCTGCTCTTCTCCTCAGATGCCTGCCTTGTGCCTGCTCTGTGTGATCTGAGATGTAAGTAACTTCAGGAAATCCAGGCAGGTAGAGTTCTAAGAGATGGAAGTGTGCCAGGATTTTGGGGTGTAAATCACACAGAAACAGGTGAGGGTGGGTGTGGAACAACCTGAGTGAACAGTCTCTCTCCTGTGCCTGAGAAAGGAGAGAGAGCAGCTTCTTGACAGGAGATGAGTTCTCTGAGTTGGCCTCTGATTTAAGCCTCTGATGAGCTTATAGAGAAAAATGGAAGGATCTGGGTAGTATTTTAGAAAGTGTTTTGCATCATATCTGTTGGATGGATATTTTGGTGATCTTTTAGGTGGTACTATTTTGATATATTGAGATAGGCAGTTCATCTAGATGCAGTATGCCACACTTGCAGAAGAATTAACTTCAGTGTTTATTTTTCATTCATGATTTATTGGAATAACTGTTAAATAAGCAAATAGTAGTTCACTGCTAGTTAAAGATGAATGGTTTTAAGTGTTAGTTTGGCATGAGTGGATCTTTGGCTTGAAATTCCAGTCTTAGCTTTGCCTTGACAGTGGAGTTCTGGTAATTTCTTGAAGCTGTGGATATGGACAGGTATACAGTTCTCTCCAGGAAATGAAAAAAATACATAAATCGTTAATGGTCTGATAGAGACTAAGGTAATAGACTTTAGCAGTATTGGAGGTAGAGCTGGAAAAAATTTTGGTGTAATCTCCCTATGCCTGCTTTCTGCATTCATAGGGTTGGGGTTAGGGCAGAAGGGCTACTTCGAAATGGTTTTAAAGAACTAGTGAGGCATTTGATTATTTTTGAGCACTTTTTGGAAGACTGACTTTGAGGCAAGAATTTTTGTCAAATATGGAAATGCATTAAATGTTGTAAATGTACCTTCTGTATAAGGTGGATTACTTATTTACCTGATAAAGTGGAGGTCTGTTTTTTACATACCAAACTGCACTGTTACAGTTGCAGAGAAATCCATTTATTAGGCTCAATGTTTTTGTGACTTTGTGGTCATTGAGGGTCAGATACTCTTGCAAGCAGAATTCTCTTTTTTCCTTCCCTTTGGTATGTGGTGCTATGTTTAAGATAATTCATATATAATCTGCACTCTTACTGTTATGTATTCTACTCTGAATTGTGGATTAAGAAATGCAGATTGTGGGATTGTGATCAAATATATAAATGAGGAAGTTAGATTGCTGACTTTATGGGAAAATTTTGCTCTCTCCTCTCATTCCTTGAAGTACAAATAAGAAAACTGAAATGTAGTTTATTTATGTGTCTTATTTATGCATAATAATTATGGTTGTTTTACAACTTTTTATCCATTGGAACAGTGTGTCTGGAAATTATTTCACTGTAATAGAAGAGTTGGACAGTTAGTATTTCACTGTCAAGATAAAGAACAATGGGAGTTAATTTATGGCATTTCTCTCTTGAAGTAGAGTGTCCATAAATGAGATCTCCAATGGCTTCAAACAGCCATTTATAATTCTTGTGGGACTCTTTCCCTGCTGGGGTCTCGCCAAGAGTTGTTTCTGTTGATGCAGAAAAGAAGAAGGGTGAGGACTATATAAATAAAAGCTGAATGCTCTCTGGTATAAATTGTGTGGGAGTTCCAAGTTTTCACAGGTTTGAGATAACCCTGGGGGTAGCTTGCATTCTGCTTGATGTAACTGTAAATGGACTCCTCTCTTAAGAGGTAGTGCCTTTAAAATATTCTGCTGCTTTCCAGACAGTAATGAGGGAGCTCAGCTGGCATCTCATCAGGCATCCAGGCACTCCTGTTGGTTCCTGCTATCCTCTGGAATCTGGTGCTTAGAAAGAACCAAGATAGTTCTTTTAAAATTAACATTTTAACATTAGTGTGCTGTAAGGTGTAAAATTCTGTCTTCAAATACATTACTCAGAGGTGTTTTATGGTTATAACAGAGTTCTTTATGGATACTTCCTTTGTAATTAAATGCAACTTTTTCTTTGTTTAGTTATCCTAGTTATTTTATCTGCAGCCTTTGCCAGTACAGCATGAGGAGGCACAGTGAGAATGCAAAATGTAGCTAATGAAGACCCTCTATTCTACTTGATTAAAGAATTATTGAATATGTAATTGTAGTCAAGAAAAAGAAAAATAGCACATTCCCCCAAAGTGTTTGCAACCTGGAGAGAACTTGGAAAGGATATTGTAAAGTGTAGAAAATACTCCAGAACAGTATATTTATTTTAAAATGTAATCAGTAAAATGAAAGTTTTGCCAAAATAAGCTAAATTCATTTTAAATAAATTACTCAAAGCAAAGAAGAGGAAACTCTCAATTCAGTACAAATGGTATATAATGGAAAGTCAGCTCAGTACATCTTGGAGAATAAATTAAAAAATCATACATGTCTAGAGAGGTATAGTAGTTATGAATGGGTTGCTAGGAAAAATGCAACAATAGTAAGGTCTGTCTTCACTGAAATGCCTTTTCTGGCTATATTTTTACACCCCTCAATTTAGAAACAAAAATAAAGGAGGAAAATATTGAAATAGCATTAAAGCACTATTGAATAAACAAAACATTAGAGTGTGTTTTCAAAATGCTGGCTTTTCCCTGTTGGGGTACCACTGAGAATGAAGGGTAAAAAAAAAAATCTGTTTTCCTTGCTGCAAGATGAGAAAGGATCTGTACTTCTTGAGAATCAGACCCTGGGGTGGGTTACAGTGCATTCCTTCATCCACATCTGGTCAGCAAATTTTCTTTTTCTTGCTCACTGTTTTGTAAATGTCTAGGACTTGAAAGAGGGAGAAGTCCAAGCTTGTGTTTAAGGACACAGCCCCTAAATTTTTCCCCAGGTCGATTGTAGTGTGATGTTTGTAATCAAAGGGAAACAAATTATGTTGCTGCACTACAATTTGTGCCGTCAGTAAATGCCATTTGCTCGTTAGTGAATGTTTCTTCTGATTTGTACTCTCATTTATAATGTGAAAGCAGTGCTTTTCTTCAGACAACCTCTGCAGCTCTGGAGCAAATGAGCAGCTGACAGGCTTACTTTTAACAATGCATAGCTTAAATTGTTGTTTTCTGAAAATAGGCTGCCTATTTTTCCTCAAATCCCCAGTAATTCCTTTCAGATGTTTGTTGTACTTTGCCACACTTTCAAGTGGAAAGACTTGATCCTTCAGAAGAGATAATGAAAGTTAAAACAAAAAACTCACACTACCAAACCAGTGGCTACAACTGGTTACATGGTAACCTATTGGAGGAAAAGGAAGATAAGAACCCCCACACTTGCTCTTGGAGCTTATGTTCAGGCCCTGTGCTATCTGGAGCTAAGTTGGTCTGAATGATGAGAAGGGTATTCAAAGAATCAATTTTTGGTTTAAGAGGGTTTTTTTGTTTGTTTTTTGGGGTTTTTTTAAAGCAATTTCAACAACATTTTGAGACAGTCATGATTTCCTGTCTTTTCCAGAACTGTTATGAAAACTGAGAGTGCTGATCCTCATTAGCAGTGGAACTCAAAACTGATTTAAGTTTATGCAGGGACATGAGTTTATACTTTATTTCAGTTGCATTTCAATCTGACAGAAATTATTTTTCATTAAAGCTGAACAGGAATAAACTGTGCCAAAGCTGAGAAAAATATTGGCACACAGCTAAGGAAAGGATGCTGTGTGGAAGTCTCCCACTTCTGATGTGTACTGATCAGTAGCTGAACAGTTCTTTGTTGACAGATAAACTCTGGGCTGATGTTAATCTTGCTGTGTTGACAGGTCACAGGTAGCACAGGTTGTAAAAATAGGAAGCCAAAAGAAAGAAGGAAGCCTTTTCTCTGCACTGTTCTGTGTGACAGTAAAGATTTTTTCTTCAACATAGTGTCTGGTTGATCACAATGCAAGATTCACAAGTGGTAAAGCTGTCCTACATATCTGTGGCCCTGGGTTGTGAAAGAAAACTCAGCCCTGGTTCATGCAGTGGAAACAATTCTGTATGATCCTTGTTTGCAGTGTGATTATTTTGGCTATTCTGGAAGAACCACTTCACTTCTCATATTTCCAAGGCCTTAACTGAACTCCTGGATATGCCAAAAGAGCTGCTCTGCTGTATCCTGATGAGCTGCAGAACAACAGAATGTGGGAGGTGCCAGTGTGTCATCTCCAAGCAGATAAAATGACTGAATTGTTTTGTCAAGAAAGACAAAAAAAGACAGGGCAACCTTGACTAGCTTACACTTTTAAGTATTTTTGTATACTAAATAATGTGAATGCTTGTGGACTTTTGTTGTCTCTCTTTCTGGGGTGTTCCTTAGTAGTCACCATGGCCCAGTGAACGTGAACCTCCAGTGATGTCTGTCTGCTGCTGTATGAGCTAGTCAGTTCTACCCACCATCTCCTTCCTTTAAACCCATCTTTTCTTGATATAAGGACCTTTGTTCCTACCTTGGGGCTGTTTAGATTTCTGGATTTTTTTTCCTAAGTGTTATAGTGTCTTCCATGTTCATTAAATGTACCATTAACAAAATTCCCGAGCATGGCATAGTTGTTCACGTGTCAGTTCATTTCATTGTCAGTTCATTGTTACAGTGTTCATTTGCCTGGTGCAGGTGTTGAGGTTACAGACCTTAGTTATGTGGAACCTATTTTTAAAAATGAAGTGTACCAAGCAGCTCAAAAAACCAACCAAACAAAAAACATCAAAAGAACAACTAAAACCCTCCCCCAAAAACATCATAACATTTATCACTCCATACTCTTGTAGGTGTCAGGGAAGTTCTCAGGTTGCTCACAGCTGCTGAGTTCAATTCATCCTTGCCTTCCCTTGGAGTTCTTTTGCAAGGTGAATGCCACCTCATCCTGGTAATTCCCTTCTGGTTTGTTTGGCTCCATAATATTTTGTGCAGCTGCTTGAAGTTTAAACAGGTTGTCTTGAGGAGTCGTTCTGGGGTGGGAACCCGCATAGTCTCTTCTCTGGTGTTTAGAGATGGGCAGAGTCCCTGTAGCTGCTGTCCCGTACCCTTATCCTACTTGATTGCCATCCTTGTGCAGTGGTTGTCTGCTGGGTGTACAGAAGTTTTGTACACCCTTCTTGGGAAGTTTTCTGCTCCTGATGTGTTGAAAGACAATTTAACAATAACTTAATAATAGTATCTTGGTGGTTAAAGCACTTGCTGAGGTTGCGGAAAGTCTGCGTTCATTGTCTTCATCTGATGGAGAGATTGATTTCCTATTTCCTAACACAGTGACTTAGTCATTGAACTATTTAGAGGATGTGTACTCAATCATTTTATTAATATTTTTTTTGCATTTTCACAGAGTCAAGGCCTAGAATGCAGTTAGGTTTTTTTCAGGAAATTAGTGAATCAGCTACTGACTGTGCCTGTGACTGTTTAAGTGTTCTATGTGGAACAGAAGTATCAGTGAAAGAAACAGAGGGGAAGCTCCTTTTACAATGATTTTGTAACTTAGAAGTGGAAAAAAAAAAACCCCAGTTGTGGGAGGGCTTGGTTTAAATCTTTGATCAGGGGTTGATAAAATCAATTTAAAATACAATCACTTAGTTCAGTACAAGTTGTATATCTCAGGCTGTTGTCTAACCAGTGTTCAAATAATTTTGTAAAGCTTTGAGAATGCTCTGCACTAGATAGTCCAAATTATGATGCTGGGAACATTTTTCTGCAAGGTAAAGGAATTGGATCTTATTTTCCTTGAACAGAAAACAGAAACCCTTGACCTTGCACTTCTCAAGTGTTATAACCCTCACATTTATGAGCAAAGGGTGATAGTACTAATGCCTCGGAAGAACTGTGAATCTTGCAGTTGCTTTTTCATGTTTTACTTTAAAAATACTTGGAGACTGAACTTAGGGTTGAAATCAGTCACACTTTTTCCCCCCCGATTTTATTGCTGAAAAAATAAAATCAAAACCCGGCCCCAATCCAAATTCTAAGGAACAGTTGCTGGACTGGTGCATTGCTGTCTGTGCTGGAGTTTGAGCAGCGTTTTATAGGAGGACAAGTGGAAGGTAATTTCTAAAATGAGTGCAGGAAGGTTCATCAGAGTTCTTCTACCAGAGACCTCTAAATTACCCAGTCCTTATGACTGTATAAGCCATAATCAACACCTTAAACCTGAACCGTAAATCAGTTGATAGCTGGTTTAGGTGAGGAGGCACAAAGATAGTAGTCTGCAGTGAGACATAACCACTTGTGCACAAACTGCAGTTGTTTTATTTTGCAGCTGTGTGATATAGCCAACCTGAAAATAATAACAGCATAAACTAAAGTAGTCCATCTGGAGTTAAAAGAAAAGTTTGCACAAGTGATAAAAGGAATGCCATGCACAGTGCAGTTGCTTTGACTGAGAAATATTTGCTCTGCTAATGACAAGAGAAGCAGTGATTTTTAAGTTAATTAGATTCAGCTTTTCTTTTAATACCATTTGGTGTACAGAGCAGGTTACCTAAAGGTGCAATTCTAAACCTCAGAAGAGAGGTTCCTACAGAAAGCAGCTGACCTTATGAAATTACAACATGTAATTCATCACAGTTAATGTGGGTTTGGACTACTTGACTGGAGAGGTCTCACTCATATGCAGTTTGATAACAGGTTCCCATTGTCAGCAATAATTTATTCAAAAAAGAGAAGTTATAATATGCTTATTATCTCTCTTCCACATATAAAGCAGGTAATTTTTTTAGTCAGATGTCTGACATGTAATTTACAAGCATCTTGAAAATGCATTTTTAAAGTGCACATGGTCTCCAATTATTCAAGGTGGTCTTAATATATTAACTAAGATTTAAAAAACGATTTGTAATGTAGTTGTACATCAACATCTGTTCTAGAATGGAATCTCTCTTGTTCTGTGTTCTTTATCTTATTATTTCTTTTAATGTGAACTTCAAAATTGAGCAGCTTCAACAAGCATCTACATTATAGGCACTTGGGTTCTAAGGTAATTGAGGTGGTGACAGCTGGTTAATACTTATATTTAAACAAACTTCTGTGCTGTAACACTTGTTCTGCTTGTGTTTGTATTATTAGAAAAACATTGGTTTTGGTCTTTATTTATTGTATCTGTGAGAATCTCATTTGGTGTTTTAATTACATGATTTCATGTTATTTTTCCATCCTACTTTCTCATGAGTACATCATGAGCACTGAAGGAGCAGTTACTTCATGTTACAGTTTGGCCCTGTTCCAGTAGGGCCATGTTTTCTCTATTGTATTATGTCCCAGTTGGAAAACAAAGGGATTCCCTCCCCCTGCCCCCACCCCGGGGAGTTATTTGTTGTGCTCAAGTAATTTTCACAGCTGCAGGAGATGGGAAGGTGATGTTTTTCCCAGTTTAAAGATGAGGAAATGAGGCAAGGAAAAGGTGTAGACAGAAGTACGTAGAAGAACCTGATAACTTCAGGAATTCAGTATGAAACATTTGGGCTCTGATTTTTCAGAACACTTAGCATCTTCTAGCTTGAAAATAAAAAATTGACCTCAAATTCACTGTAATTTCAAATGGAGAAGTAGAGATCAGATGGGTGCTGCTCTTAAAAATACTTGAAGCTGTATCTCTCCACAGCTGTAAGTGATGCTTTAGCCTTTTAATTACTGTTGAGCTCTTGCAGGACTAGGGATAACTAGCAGAAAAAAAAGGGATGAGAGAAGCTTCCAGTATGAATAATGTGAGCTTATTCTGTCCTAAAAGTGGTGATACTTGAAGAAATGTGTTACCACTGACTTCTGTCCTCCAATTTTAAAAAATATTTTTCTCGCATCTCATATAACCTACCTGAATTTGTGAGCTAATACTTTCTTCTGCCTTTTAATTATGCCTCATACACTGTGCACTTTATAGATGATGCAATAAGTAAGGCAGGGACAGGTCAGACTGTTACCCTACATGGTGTAACCCTGATTGATCCATTCATCCATGATTTGAATGAGACATAGATTCTTTTTTTTTTTTAGAGAGAAAATATGACACATAATAATATTATACTCTAAGGTGTGTGCACAGAGAGGCCAAGCTGAAGATCAGAGGCAACCTTCTCTGCCACTTTCTAAATTTAATGCTAGACTATTCTTAACCTTAATGCTCTTTTAACATTGTGGCTTCTTCTGTGCATGTAATAGCTTTCACTTTCTAAAAAAGTAAACTGCGGCTGAATTTGGGGATCTTGATTTTGTGTGAGTGTGACTCAGAATAGCTCTGCTTGTAGAGATGAATCTTAAACCATTTAATAGCTCTGTCAGGGGCTTGTGCCTTATGCTGCCTCCATGCTCCCAGGGCAGCACCACAGGGATTCTCTCTGCTTCCTCTTATGTCTGTACCAGTGGCCCTTGGCCTGGTGCTCTCTTAAGATGCTTAACATGCTTGTCCTGTTTGTGAGTTTGTAGATGTGTGGGAAAACAAAACTGATGAAGTGTTTGATTTCCAGATGTTCAGCAATAAGCTTTGGAATTATTTTTCCTGTCCAGGGATCTCCTGAACCTATTGCAGTTTCTATGTGCTAACCTGTACTGAATCTTGAGGTTTTGTTCAGTCTCTTCTGGAGCTTATGTGAAATTCTTGTGTGCACTGGTCCTGTTGTAAGGAATTCAAAACATCTGCTAACTGTTGCATATGGAAATGTAATTTTTCCAATGTGGAAAAATATTTTTCTATTTGATTATTTAAAACCAGATTCTAACAAGATTAGTCATGCAAGTCTGAATTGGGACTTACCACATGCACTTACTTTCTCTTTCCCTACCCAAAATTTATTTATTTTCACATTTGCTTGATTACCTTTGCAGCTTCTCATCTGTTGTCTCTCCCAGCCTCTTGCATTCCGACCATTTTGCTCAGAGGTTGCATCACAGTTTGAATTTCTGTGTCTAGCAAATCCTAAACGCTCTTGAATCTCTCTCCATGCTCCTCAGTGCTTATTTTGGTAAAACGAGTGACCTCAAGTCAGACTTAGGGTCCTCCTGCATCAGATTCAGGGAGATTCTTCTGCTGTGCAAAACAGGACACGAGTTTCACTCTCTCTTCTGGTGTATGTTTCTGATTCCTGTGTGAATATCCACCTTATGGTAGGGAAGAAGTGGCAAGAGCTCTTGCTGATATGGTTGAGTAGGTGTGAAGTCTCTTCTGTGCTGTAAGAAATGGGACTGGGACCTCCTTGGAAGGATGGAAAAAATTCCCTGTTCTCCTGGGACACCTTTGGCCATGGTGAAGGGAATTGTCTTGGCAGAACTTGGCAGCCAAGTAACAGCCTGAGGGCTGGAGAGGACTTGAGAGATTATGGGTTTAGAAAAGGAAATAGTGAGCCGGGCCTCAGGGCAGGACCAAAGGCTCCTAGGAACCAGAAGGGAGTGTGCAGAGCTGCCTGCACTGAAAAGTCACTACGTCACCTGAAATATGGCAAATCCCGACTGCCAGGCATTAAGAATTCAATGTAAAGTGGGAGCTTTATTTAATAAAGCGTTACTTCATGCTCTTTCACCTAACTATGATTTCCCCTACCCTGGAATTAACTATCCTACATGGTAGTCTGATGGAATCCTGAGTTTTTTCTTATATTTGAAGAAATTATGAAATTCCGGGGGTTTTATACTTTCTTTTTGAGTAACTCCAGACACGTGCATATTCTAGCTGTCGTTTTTGTGGATGCTGAAATATTATGGATGGATTTTTGTGGGTGGCAGAATGTATATGCCTGGCACAAAGGTATTCCGAATTTGATATTTTTGCTCCCAAAGCATGGAGCTGTAAAAAATTCCTGCATAACAAGCTTTCCAGAATTTTGTTACCCATGAGCTAAGCCATTTTGTCTGTTGGCAGAGAGAAATTGGGAAAAAAAAATTATCTGAGGCAGATAGTTGGCTTGGAAAATTGCATTCAGAAGCTCTGAAATTTCACAAGATCGTAAGAGTGGAAAGCAGCAATCTCTTACAGCAAAGATCCATAGTCTGCAGTGCCAGTGCCAAAAGCAGCATACAAGGCAATTTGAATAATATGTGTTTTTGCATAATGTGATGTGGGTCTGAGCTGCAGCCTCGTGAGGAAAGCATGTGTGAGGTGTCCCTGTTGCCAGCTCCTGGCTCCCTCCTGGTTCAGCACTGACACATGGGCCAGACTCTGCCCTTAGGTGGTCACTGTGTCTGTGTGCTTTGAGTTTCCACAAGCACTGGCTCCTAATTTGAGACACCAAAGCAGGCTGGTGCTCCACTTGTTCCAGATTGCCCTTGAGAAGGGAAGTGTCAGACAGTTTTGATAACGGCTTTGTTCCTGCCTTTGCATATTGCTCCTTTTTGTGTTCTAAATCTCCAACCAACTTTTAAACTTAGCTGTGTTTAGTAGCTTCAGCAGCTCTGAAAGAGATGCCAAGACTGCTTTCAGATGGGGTCTGTAGTTCATGTGAAGTGCTGTATTAAAAGTAGTGGATATGATGAAAAATATAGTCAGCATTTGCAATATAAAGACTTTTACCAAGTAAGGGAAATAAAATTAGTTTAATTTACTGTGTCATCGCTGTAATAAAGATTATACCAGTATTAATGAAAAATTGCTATCTCACTTAATTTAATCATCTTAGCAACCTAAGGCCATGCAGGAGTACAGAGTTCAATATGGCATGTTTTTAAAAGAGCCAGTTCTGGTTTTGAAGCTATTTCAAATACTGTTCTGACATCAGCAGTTAGAAACAGCAGTTAGGAATGTTAAAACTGTAGCAATTTAGGCATGCTAATTGATTGTATTGTGCAGGTAGGTTGTGAATTCTTAATTACATGGTTTTTAATAAATTGTCTTCTATTGGTTTTGCATAGATCATCCTTTGCAGGCTGGAAGTGCCAAGTCCAGGAAAATTCAGTGAATGATGTGGACTACTTCAGCTTCTTGTTTTCAACCCTTATAGGTAACCCATATGAATGTAATAATTCAGAATTAACAAAATTAAATTTGTTTTGATAGTCAAATACTGAATTTAATTTCAAATAAGTGGTTTAGTAAGTATTTCCTGTAAATAACTGAATATTTTTATATATTTTTGATATGAGATTTTATTCTTTTGATCTGATTTGTGACACTCTATTTTTACACTTTTCCATTTGGGCTGAATATTTGCATACTTTTTCTTTGTTCTAGCAACTTTCTTAGGAAAGTATGAGGAGAACCTAAATTCAGCATATGACATAAACACGATTTTTTTCCCTAGCTTGAAGTAAATGCCTTTTGTTGGCTCTTAACAATATAAATGAGTGCCTTTGGGATTTCCTGTGAACGTGCTTACGCTATTAAGAACATTCCATCAGAATAAAGTAATCAAAGTACGTTAAAGTGAGCTGGCCAAGGTCAGCGTGTGAGCAGAGCTACTTCTGTTACTGTGTTCTTACTCAGCTATAAAAATAGTTGTACTCTGTGGTGATGCAACTTTGGGAAGTTACAGTGGTTAAAATGGTGTAATATTGCTAAGAAGTAACTTCCACTAACTTGTGCTGTGGTAAAAAATAGCGTGTTTTCTTCATCACCTTGGTTATTTATAATGTTCAGCTACTTGGTTTTCAAAAAATATCTTTTTGTTCCTAAAAGGGCAAAAAGAGTGCTGAACTGATAGCAGAAAAAATGAAAGCAAAGCCCAAGTAACTCTTGTGGAGTAGTCGTCCTGTTTTACTAAAACATCTAATACCTGTCTAGAAATAGTAAGCCAAATGATATATTTTTTTAAACCCTGAGGTTATATTATTTGTTACTGAGTTATTGTGAACACATGAAGTGTTTTGCATTATACCCATTTTTATTATTTTTTAAAGATACACATATTGAAAATAGCATAACACTGGCCTCTTGAAGTTTTTTTTTATACCACATTATAGTATTATTGCATTTTAAAAATATTTTTGTTTTCTGTCGGAAATCAAAATTTGTACTTTGGTATACTTACTTTATAATACCAAGCAAGAACCTTTAAAAAATTGTTATGTTGCTAAAATGTAAAAGACAGTGTTTGTCAGTGATGCTGTTGAAGTAGAACACTGCTTGGCTTGTTTTGTGATACTGTTGTACTGCTTCTTCTTCCCCAGGGTTTTCAAGAGAGGAGCTGACTAGTCTCCAGGGCATTAGAGGAAAACCACACATTAGCCAGACACAGCTTTCACCTATCCGTCTTTACCTAACTGATCTGGACCAGTTTTTACACCACTGGGCTGTGACAGAGGTAATACATCAACACTAATTCTAAATGACAGCACACAAACTCTGAGTGCTCTCCATCCCTTCCCACAGATGCCTAAATTCTGTCGTGGTTTGAGTTGAGAAAAGAATGAAAAATATAAAAGCTGTCGAACAGCCAACAATTTTCTACAGCCATCAGATAATATTTTGAAGGAAGCTGCTTTAAAAGTTGAATGTTTAGACATGTAGTATGCAAAGCAATACTCAAGGAAAAAAATTGGTAGAAACCTTGCAGGAAATTCTTAAGCATTAATATTAGGACCAGCAATATGTTCTGGCTTTCAAAAACAAACTAATTGTAAAAATACTAATTATAAAGAGTTTTCCTGGAGAATAAGTGCCACTATTAATTAAAAAGCATTAAAGAAAATTTGAACTTGGAAGCAATATTAAGTTGGCATTAGTCATTATTTTGAATAATTCCTGATTAGTTAACCAAAATATGCTGGGATTAGAAACTTCACTCTGAATTCAGTACCTAACATCATAAGAGCTGAAAACTTAATTTTATTATTGGTTTTAAAGGCATTTGAGCCACTGGATTTTATTCAAAACAGGTACATTGGCTGTCTTAGTCTTTCTGCATCAACTCTTTTTATTGTTTAGCTCACTAGAAACCACTTTAAACTGTGTAATCACGGCTTAATGACGTGCCAATTTGAGATTATTTATGAAATCATAGTCCTGAATTCAGGAAGAAGAGTGAAACACAAGGTTTTAGTGGTATGTTTTTTCATTTAGGAAAGCAATATAGTAGATGTTTTCTACTTCATGGTGTTTTAGTGATTATGTACTGAAACTGATGATAGTCTGAGATACACATTGAATGTGTGCTGCTGTGATTAGAAAGTGTTTTAAGCATGGCAGTTGTTTGCTACCATGATTAACACATCTTTTTAGATGTCCTGCCTTCAGTCATTTGGCCTGTGGAGCAGTTGAACTTTCAAATTTGTTTTGCTTTGTCTATCCTGGACAGTAGTGAAATGTTTCCTCACCAAAATACTATTCTCCAGTATGGGAGGATCAGAATGCTCTCTTTCTTTGTCCTGTTGATCTGTGAATGCACCAGAGTGATTATTTGTTTCTCAGATTTTGCATAATCCCATACAGCAGCTGAAGGACTTATGTACACCTTACCTGTTTCTGAAAATGTCACCTTTAGTGTGTTCTCCTTCCTCTTTTTGCTTGTATTCCGTAAATCTTTCAAAGTTGGCATTGCAAGAGGAGTATTTTCACACAGGGAACAGTGAAGTTTGATTTCTTTTTTGTGCCTTTGGTTCCTGATTGAAGGTTTGAGTATCTTCTACCACAATCTTCAGTGTTTTGGTGCTGTTAAGGAGAGTCGGTATTGTCAGAAACTTGAGGCTCACTTTTGCTAAAGTATCTTTTCTCAGGAAAGATACAAGATGCTCTCCCAGGTTGTTAGAAGGGGATAGTGGTTGTTAAGCCAAGAGCTGGATATTCTTGTTTATGAAATGAAAGATGATTTGGGCTTCCTGTGGAGCACTGCACTACTCCTGCACTTACGTGTCAGCCTGGAGTCTTTTCTGGAGTCAACTTTATGGAAGAGAATAGGAGTAAAAATCACATGCACCAGAAATCTGTGTGAAGAATGATGAACCCTTCTAGACCCACCTGATTTTTTAAGTTCTTAACCAAAGGGAGCCCTGAACTGTTGCTTTTTCCCAATGAGGGTGGTCAAACACTGGAATAAGTAGCCTGGAGACATCCTGGTTCCCATCTTTGGGAAACCAGGCTGGACACAGTGCGGGGTGACCTGCCCCAGTGACCCCACTTGAGCAGGAGCATTGGATTAGAGGAACTCACGGGTGTTCCTTCCAGCTTCAGGGATTTTGTGATTATTTGAAAACTGCCTCTTAAAAAAACCAGATCAACCAGTCTTTGTTATTTTTGCTTTTTAGACATAATAGGTTCACAGTATGAGTAGAGGTTTGTTGTTTTCTTTTTTTTGGTAGGTTTGTTGCACTTATATTTGATCTAAAAGTCAAACTGTTCCCATTAAAGGCTTGTCAGGTACTGTAATGCTGTTTGGGGTATTCCACCCAGATTTGCTAGGTTTTTTCCCCATGGAATTTTGTGAACAAAAAAGTAGGGGCACCTCTTCAATAGCTTGCTTTCATACTGGGGAAAAATTAAGATATTCTTTCCTCTTGCCTCTGATGTGGTAAATAATGGTGGCATATCTGGGTTACAATGAGAAGTGATTATTGGTATTGAAGCAACCATTTCCTTTTATGAGTTGCAGAATTCCATTAATTTTTCACTTGTCTGGTTTTGATTTCAGGTGCAGTCGTAGATATGGTAAATGATAGATATGGTAGATAATGGTATTCTTTAAGTTTTAGGGAGTTTTACCATTCTCCAGCCTCAAACATGTTGACCAATATTCTGTGTAATTCTCAATTTCTGAAGAAATTATTCTGGGGATTGTAGTACATAAAAAACTTAGGATTTGGAGTCTGGACAATTTTTCAAAACTAAGGAGTAAAAGAAAAAAAAAAAAAAGGAAAGAAAAAGGCAGGATTGGGAAAAGCTTTCCATTCAAGATTTGCCACAAGCTTCACAAGGAATACTTTTCGTAAATCAAGTTGTTTTCACTAGGCACTGAACAAGCTAATCTGCTCTCAAAAGGAAAAAGAAATACTAAACAGCAACAAAAACCCCAATTAAAAAAGCAAACTCCCAGGGTTCCAGGTTCTGGGGAGAAGAAAACTGCCAGCGAATCATGAGGATCTCCTAAGGTGATTTGAAAGTGATATGAGGGTTCTGTGAGCATTGAATTTGAGGGAGGTAGGTTTGGAGACTTTCTTCCAAGTGGACGTAGTTCAAGGTGTGATAGAATTTTGTAGTCAAAATATTTTTAGCTGTGTCAGAAAATTGCTTTATTTAGATAGAGAAGTGCTACAGGAAATAATAAACCCCAGCTTGAATTAGTCATGCTTTTGGTGGGACTGGGTAGAGTGCAGAGCTTCTGAAAGCTACCCTTTCATCTGTTTCCTTGTTGGACAAGGAAGTTTGTGGTGATGCTGTAATATTAAGCTAAATGTTTGTAGTAACTTTAAATACCTGCTAAATGAGAACAGTGCTCGTTGGCTGCAGACCAGGCCTCTGTGCTGAGAATTGTTTGTTTAGGAGTTCTCATTGTGTAGTTGTAATTCAGGATTTCCTCTCAATGGAAAAGTATTTTAATGTGGATGAAAATAAACACGGAACTCTGATGGAATTAGGATTTATGGCCTGGTTTCCTATCAGTAAATGAGACTAGTTACCAGATTCCTATTTGTCCTTCCACTGTCTTCTTTCATCTCTTCCACCTCTAGTTTTGTCTAAACCACTGTTAGTTTTTAGCTCTCTGCTGAAAAGAATAAAGTTACAAATACCAATTCCCCATAAATGTTATGAAAATAAGCAGGTGGAAGAGAAAAAGCTGTAGATTAGCACAGGGTGGGCTCACTTTGTTCCAGCATCCTTCTTGGCAGCAGCCAGCCTGCTGGGGCTGCCAGGGTTGTGAGGCAAGAGCAGCCAGGGTTGTGGAACTGAAAAGGGTCCCAGGTGAGAATCTGTAGGAGGCCACAGCTTGCTGGCCTCTCTGCTCACTGCTCAACTTTGATTCCAAGTGCAGGGGAAGGCAGTCCCAGCTTCCTGTCCCTACCTGTGCAAGGGGTGATGCCTGTTTCTAAAGCTGAAGAGGAGAATTTCACATGTAACATATGCATACTGGAGATGTGGGAGAACAAAGAGTGTGCTTTCTGCAGAAAGAGCAAGTTCTGCAAAGGAAAAGCATAACTTGAGACGTTTTCAAACAGCAGTTTGGATTTCTGGAGTGTTGTTATAGCCAGGGCAGCTGGCAGCATGTGGGTAACAGTAACAAATGCACTGCTGTTAGGAAGTAATGCTTTTATGTGCTAAGAGATTAACAAAACATGTTTTTAGATATGGATATTGTTTGTAAATTACTTTCCTTTAATTTGGAGAGTGGTAATTGGAATGGTGGCAGTATGAAACCATGCTATTTTGTGGAAGCTTTGAAATAGTGGTGATTTTCATTTAAGGAGCAATGCTTCAGAAAAGTCACTTTAAATGCTGTTTTGCATAGCTCTAAAGCTTAATCTTCATGATTTGTCTAAAAGCTTTGTTAAATGTGGGAACTTTGGTTCCTTTTCTGGAGGAACTTCTGCTTAAAATTACTTCTGTCTTGTTAAAGCCAATTATTTAAAATCACCCCCCCTGTAGCTGAAATAAATGGGACTCCAGAATAAATGGTTGCAGCCCGAGGGAAGAGCTTCAGCCTTGGCTCATTTTAACTGTGCCCATAGTGTTTGTCGGTGATATTGTTCACTCCCCTGTAATTGAATTGCTCTGCCAGGATCAAATGAAAAAGTGCCCACAGAAATGAAGAGTTTAACAAGGTAACCGTGTATACATGGTAATTCCTGTTGTAATATTTGATGTTTGTGACGGTTGAACATTTCAGAGGGGGAAAGCAAATGATAATTTGAGAGTTGCTTGAAGTCGGGATTCCAGAGCTGTACCAAGCACACAGCTGACTTGAAGAAATAAAATATTCAACCAAATGTTTAAAATGTTTAAGAGCAGACACTAGGGAAGGTCAGCTCTTTTAAAAGCAGGCTTGAATTAAAAAACCTAGGGATGCATGTAGTGTAATACACTAATCTGTGTCAAAATCTGTTCAGTCTTATACATGAAATACAGTTGTATTTGAAGGCTGGATCTGCACTGATGTGCTATGAAAAATTACAGCAAATCAATAATGAGAGCAAGTCAATGTGTATAAATTAAAAGCCCTGCAAGGATGTTTGTCTTGAGAAGTAAATGGTGGTGCTGTAGTGCTGTAGCTTAACTTGAAGCAGAGATTAATGCTAAAAAAAAACCCAGAAATTTTTTTAAATGTAGATTTTGAATTGAAGTTGCTGAAAGATTTCAATTTGTCATCTTTACTGAGATTTACAGGTTAGAGTTGCATTGGGGAAAAAAGGCAGCTGAGGGTAAATAAACTTCCTTTTAAATAAAATTCCTTCTAAATTAGTGTTCTGGTTTAGGGCAAATATTTAGGAGGAAACCTCTGGGAGGTCTCCTCTAGGAAGAGCCGATTCCAATCGCCCCTCCCCCTACCGGTCCGGGAAGAATTTCCTTAGAGAAAAGTGGAAAAAACTATTTATTTAACACATAGAATATTTACAAGTATAGGGAAAAAATTGGATAATATGAAAACAATGAAACCTCTCCTTCCTTTGAAGAGATGGTAGATTCAGAGTCCGTCTGAGTCCGGTTCAGTTCTCCAGTGGGGGGACGATTGCCGGGCCCGGCTGTAGCAGTCGGCGAGGGTGGGGGAGGGGCCCCCCGGGCGTTCCCTGGTGTCCTGGGCTCACGCGATGCCAGCCAGTCCCAAGAAGAGGAAAAAAAAAGAAAAAAGAGATAACGCTGTCTGCTGGAATGCAGCCTCTCCGCTCTCTTGACCTTGGTTCGTAGTAATCTGCGGGACGGGGGGCGATGATCCCGGGGAGCTCCGAGTTCCGCCCGCGCTGGAGCCACGCGCTCCCTCCTCTGCTCTTCTCTTCCTGCTTCCTGCTGCCGCTCCGCCTCTTCCTCCACCTTCACTTTCACTGTCTTCCTTAGACCAACTTAAAGCTGCAGAACTTAATGTCCAGCATAAGCAAGGGGACGATTGGGGATACAAACAGGCCATATGGCTAACCCAGGACAATTAGGAATATGGTACAATTTTAATCTTCTTTAAGGCAGACAAAAAATTCTGTATAAGCCTGTTAGTGTTTAGTAAAGCAACATCCTATCCCAGCTTTCATGTTTAGAGGTGAAAATAATTACTTTCTTGGAAAGTATTGTGAAGTCCAGAGAAACAGAAGGGAAACAATTTAAATAAATGTAATGCCTCCTAAAATTAATAAAGCTCTTTTTCAAATAGATCTTCCATAAAACTTAAAACCAAAGCAAACAAAAAACCACCAAAACTAGCCCCTACCAGTAAAAACAAACTTCCAGAACACCTAAGCTGATCTTCAGGCCAGTGCTCCATTTACCTGCATCATACACTTCCAGCATATCTTAGAACACCTTGCAGCTGGGAGTGTTATTGCACATACCTTGCAACTCCACAGGTACTGTGTATTGTGCTTTGTATTCAGATCCTGGCTTGTGATACCTAACCTAAATTGGCTCAAAAAGAGCTCAAAAAGGCTTTGTGGGACAAGAGCTAAGTGTAGGGTTATCTGTATTTTCAAGCCCTTTTGTTTGGAGAAGAGGCAGGCAGGTGAATTTGGAGATTTAAATATCCTTTGTTTAGGATCCTTTGACTGTCCTGAACATAGTCTGACAAGGAGGCATCCAGAGGTGGAGCAATTGGCTGTGGTGACATTTTATAGCTGAGAGGAAGCTGCAGAGCTGTGAGAGAAGGGCATATTATAGCTGCAGAAGGATGAAACAAAAGCTGTTTTGTGGTGTCCTGTCTTTGAATTTTGTTAGTAAGATGGCTCTGAGAAAATATTCAACCTATGATATTTTTCAGGTATGGCTTTTTCTGCTCCTGGATAGCACACTAGCTGTTGAGCTTATAACCTGGTTTTGCTGATAACAGTATTTTCAGAAATGCTCCTCACTTAAAAACCCAGTGTGATTGTCTAGCTTTGTGGCACCAAATCTTGCTGGTAGCCAGACTGGAACTCATGATCAAGTTGTTGCATAGGAGGTGAGCTGTGGTGCTTGCCATTCAGGTGTTTGTGTCAAGTGGCAAATAAAGATAACTTCACCTAGTTTAGTTGATTCTCAAGTACAGATTTTGTATCAGACCCTGTGACACAGCCAAGGAGCCTGCAGACAGGCAAGCACCACAGTTAGCAGATGCAAGATGAATTTGTGTGCTGCAGTTACCCTGTTTCTGACACCAATAGGACATGAACTCTGTGTCATAATTCTCCTAAGTCTTTGGAGATATGTACTCTTTTAATGTGTGGGACACCATACATGTTCTTAAGCATTTCTTATTCTTAAATAAGTTTCTGCATTCCCATTTTCCTACCCAGATGTAATAATAGCCCAATAGAATGTTTTTTTTTTCTCCTGTTGCTCACCTGTGTCATGTTCTCCTGCAGATTCTGTTCCTCTTCTTGGCTGTTTCTTTTTTTAACTTAGATTTTGTTTTATTTTGTTGTGAATGTGTAGGGGTTTCATGTGGAGGTTTTTATGGGATTTTTTTTCAGGTTTTTTTTTCTGGAGTCAGTGAATCAGGAATACCTTTCACATCCGCCCCTGTGAGCTTACCCAAGGCAGACGAACAAAGATTTCTTGTTGTACGCAGCTTTCTCAACAACTCAGGGCACTGTTAATATTGCCCTGTCAAATCAATTTATTTCAGAAAGAGAAGCAGCACCTGTCAGGGGAGCAGAGTGTCTGATAAGCAAGGGTGCTTCGGGGGAGCTGGCCAAGCTTCAGAGGCCAAGCTTCATTGCCTGCCCCATCACCTGAAAACTTCTCGTTTTCTCCGCTCCGCACTAACATGTTACACTGGATACAGTCCTGCTCCAAACAGGCATTCACAAGGGCTGGGGAATTCACTGCAGAACAGCCTGTTACATTTTAGTTATCCATGTCTGAGGTACATGTCGATGTGAGTTGAAAAATATATTTTAAAGTTCACCTTAGGTTATAGTACCTGGTGTGCGCCAACTTTCTTTTTTAATAAAATCACTTCTCAGGGAGTCTGAACTGCCTTTGGTCTGACTCCACACAGTGGCTTGCTAAAATACTTGATCCATTATCTTTCCTGCTTGCTTGGGTTCCTCTCTGTGATCATGCTTGTGTGTCTCTTCAGAGGAAAGTGATTTTTTTTTTTTTTTAAAAAAGAGTGCTTTGCAGCATTATTAAACTTGAAATAATATGAGAATTTATTCTGGACAGTTGCTGATAAGTAGTTTCCTTGAGACTTTGAATCAGGATTCTGTTGTGTTACAGGAAGCATGGAGGGAGTGGGAACAGTTCAATAATGAATAAAATATCAGTCTTGGTTCATCAGGTGTGCTTGTTCCTGTTGCCATGAGGGCTCACACTGAGACTGGGCTTCCTTGGGTCATCCCAACTCTGTCTTTTGGAGGCAAGAGCATCTTAGAGATGAACAACATTAAACTGATGAATTTCTCTGATTCACATTAGAACTGTGAAAAGCCTGTATGGAATTGCACTGACAGTCAGTTAGGGTGGCTGTCAGTGGCAAAAATGCTTTTAACTCATCAAGTTGAAATAAAATACTCTATGGTGTCAGGATCCCAAAAAAACCTGGGTCAGACTGTGCTCCTGGGCAGCCTTTCCAGTCTTTTTATTTATTTATTTGTTTGGTTGTTTTGGTTTGTGGTGGTTTTTTGTTGTTGTGGTTTTTTCCTTCCCTGGTGTGGTTGGCTGCTGTTGGAGTTTGTCTTCAGCGTGTCAGGCAAGGAGGCCCCTGTAGCAAAGACTTCCCAAAGCACCAGTAGGAAACCTGCTCTTGCAGTTGTGTGGCTTGTGATACTTGGGCTTGTCTGATCAATAGGGTTTGGATTGAAAACCTGCCAATGGATTACAGAGCCTGGGGCATTTGCTGCATAATGCTAACAGATAATCCCTCTGTTTAGGAAAATTCTTCAGGCTAATTTATTCAAGTGAACATTCAGACAAAATTAGGAAGAAAATTTAAAAACACTCCAACAGGATGTCCAAGCCTAATAAGCCAAACCTGTTACAAAATACTTGCCTTGAAAAGAGAAAACCCACCCCTCCCTGATCAAAAATGCCTCTTCTCAGTCCATTCACTTCAGGATTGCTCTGAAACAAAACCACTCTGGCATTGGTCCAAAATCAATCTATGAATGTGCCAAAAATGTGATAAATGCTAATCAAATGTAATGTAATGAATCAGCTGTGACATTTTATTATGGAAATTAAACATCATGCAAAACCTTGCCTAAGGAAAATAAATTGTCAGGGAAAATACTAATTTTCATGTGATAATTAAGTTTTCTTTTCCTTTCATTTCCATGTCTAAAAGCGTTTCAGTTTCACTTTTTGTAACAGGCATTTGGTATGAAAGCCATTTCAAGCAGGATTTAATTTATGGAATTGAGAAGAATCATCTCTCCCACTTAATTGCAGGAAAACAGAACTGATGTAGGGAATGGTGGTGCTGTGTTGAGGGTCAGAAAGATCTAAAAGTCTGAAAAACCAACTTGCACTTTACCACAGCCTTTCCAAAGAATCATGATGCTGTCCAGTGGTATGGTGCCTGTTTTCCTTGCCAGTTCAGGAAGAGTCTTGAGTGTGGGTTTATTGTACCTGAAATGCAGTGCTCCTACAACTTGTCCTCTCAGGGAGAGCCTCAGTGGATAGTGGGCTTGCTCAAGGGACAGTCCTAAGGGTGAAATATTAATAATGAACCCTGGTTTGCCGGGTGGGCCTGGTGGATTTGCCTTCAAGGTCTTTAGTTAGTGGGTTTGCACTGAATCGGAAGGGATCTCTCTGGCAGATTGTATCTGGTATCATGTGCTCACAAGCATATGGCAAACCCCTTTGTAAACTCCCAAGCTTTGTGCAACAAATGTCTCCTGCATTTTCCCCTTTCATAATCATCCGTCCCCATTTCCATCTCATCTGCATTCCTAGCCAGCCATGATCACTGTTATGTTTAGCTGTTGTTTGGTTGCATTTGTTTTCCTGCAGAGTTTTCCATCACTTTGCAAGTGACAGTAAGATCCCTTCTTGGGTGTCACTTCGCCAGCCTAGGCAGGTTAAGTTCTTTACATTGACATCCATGAGACAGGATCTCTCTTTGTGCAATTTTTGTGTCTGTTTGGTTTGAATTTGCCTTTCTTGAAAATGAGTGGCTCCTACTTTGCACAGTATATCAGGAATGGTCTAATTCTAAGTAAGATCTTTCAGAGTAGGATTGAACAGATGATCCTTATCCTGCCTGATCAATTCTGTTGGGATTATCTTTACACTCTGAAGTAACATTTGTCCATTTTGTGGTTGTACCACAACCACCTTGTGGTCAGCTGCTACTCACAGAATTTCCAACTGTTAAATCTCATAGCTGCATGCAGAAGTTTTTATCAGTCTCCAAGCACGTGACCCACCACTTTGATTTCACTGAATTTTTTTCTTCAGCTGTTACTCATCAAAGCTGTGCGATCTTTTCCATAGGTTAGTCCAGTCCTCCTGCCTTGGCAGGGTTTCTCAGCTTGGAGCTGTCATCCAACAGATTTCATCAGTGCAGCTTTACCTTTTGTGCAAGTGCTGCTCATTAAAATGCCAGGTCACATCGGTATCACAGTTTGTCCTTGACATGACAGTCCCCAGAAATAACCTCTGCTGCAGCTTGACTTTATTCCTTGACACTGCTAATAACACAAATATTTTGAGTGGATTTCTTGGGAATATTCCAGGGTACTTAATATTTTATCACTTTCAAATTGCCGTGTACAAAAGCCCTGCTATGTTTAGGACTGTATACTCAGTTCTAACAACATTGTTTTATTATAAAGTAAATGTATAGTAAAGGTATTCATTCAGTGCAAGAGTATCTCTGAAATTGTCCTTTAAATAGTCCTGCTAGTCAAATGAAACATTTGCACTACACCTGTGATACCGATTAACATGAGCAGTGTCCTGACAGCCCAACAATGTTACGTTCCACCAGGCAGATGTGTTAAGGAGCTCCTGAATTTGGCTGGCATAAGCAGAGCTAAAAAATAGGTATGGTAATTTTGGAAAAAGCTGTGTGCACTTCTGTATCACCACAAATGGTGCTGCTTGGCCATTTCTGATTAAACCAGCACTGGCATTCACATTAGTTAGGGCTGAGTTTTCATTCCAGAGGACCTTGAGTAAATGGTTCTTTCCATAACCTTTCCCTTCCTCCAGATGCAAATGTTGAGGACCGTGATTTTTGACACAACACAGTTAATGTGTTTTGTCATTATCTCTTGCTTGGGTGTCTTGTCTTGCCCTGATTCAGCTGAAGTCTCAAGACCAAGACAGTGTCACAGAATTCAGTCCTTCAGGTCAGATCCTCCTGTGAAAGTTCTCTTTAGATCTTGAGTCATAAGGTGTCTTAGAGGAACGCGTTTTGCTTAGTCGAGATACTTGTAAAACTCATGGACTTACATTCTTTCATCTTTCAAACATCTGATCTTGCTATTCTTGGATTCCCTTAAGCACAAAGAGAATGTTCCATTCCTCATGTATTGGTTCCTCCATCTTGCTTGTCCTTAGCAGGACATCACAGCTGCTCATGGGTTGATAATGCACTTGTGCTGTGCACCTTGGCTTCTCTGGAGGCTTCAGCTGCCACTCTGGTGAGATAAGCAGTGACTGTAAATGGAGGGAGGGCATCCAAGCTCTCCAACCAGTTTGCAAATTGTTGGAATAGAGGGGAAGGAAAAGAGGAACAGAGAAAGCCATCTACTGAGGATTGCAGTACAGCTCACTAGCAGTTCCACTGGAGCTCTGGTTACTTTACCCTGTCCAGGAGACATATAACATTTCATGGTAGTTTGCTAGTGCCTGATTATATAAGCACCAGAAAGTTTTATATAGTTTATAAAACAAGATTTTCCATTGTAGTATTACATTTAGTATTGTTTCTGAACATGACATTTTTGGCACTGTAGAGAAAAATATGCTGAAAATGGATCTTTGCTACATTCTTCTTTGTTGTATTACTTTTCTGTTTCATTGTGACCCTTCTGTTTCACTCTTGATACAGTAACTTGGTAAGTTGTTTTCTGAAATTCTTCAGCTCAGAGGAAAGGCATTTGGAGGCTTGGTGAGGCAGTCCTGCTTGACAGAGCATTTTTTGCCTTCTATCACACAGATAGAATGCAGAGAGCCTTTCCCAAAAACCAAATGGAGTGTAGACCATCAGCTCTTTAAGCACTGAACAACTGAGGTTGACAGTACTGCTCTTACACACTGTAAAGAATCGGTACTTTGAGACAAAGCTGCTGCATGTCCCTGTAGGTACTTTGGATTTAGGTCTGTGAGCAAAGTATGACTGCACAGTGAGTGATTGCTGGTTGCTTTTGGAGTGCTTAAATGTAACTTTGTTTTATTAAAACAGGTGATCTGTCACAGCTTGTCCACTATACCTTCACAAAGTCAGTGTTTTGACATTCTCCAGACTGGTATCTGTAAATATCTGGTAAGTACCATTTTGCCTTCTACGTTAAGATTTCCTTGTGTTAAATTTGCTTAAGTCTCATTTATCCTCAAATCCACTCATCCTATGTATTTAATGTATAATTTCAGCATTTGCAAAAGCTTTAAACAAGATCTGGGGGAGTTTAAAAAATACATAATAACTGCTGGTATCTAAATTTGTATGGGTAATTTTGCTCAGATTTGTGAATACTTCAGCTTATCCTCAAAGTTTTCCCATAAATGAAGCACTTCTTGAACATCAGCTTTAGATGAGGTCTTTTACCTCATTATTTATAAGTATTTAAAGTATGCCAAGAAGATGGAACCAGGTTCCTTGTGGTGCAGAGCAATAGCTCAAGAGGCAACAGGCAGAAACTGATGCTCAGGAAGCTCCACTTGAACATGAGGAAGAACTTTACTGTGTGGGCATTCTACACCCTGGAATAGATTGCCCAGAGATGATGTGGAGTCTCCCTCACTGGAGATACTCAAGAACTATCTGAACACAATCCTGTGCCATGTGCTTTGCGATGACCCTGCTTGAGCATGGAGGTTGGACCAGATGACCCCCTGTGGTCCCTTCCAACCTGACCCATTCTGTGGGTTTTACAGCCTGTCTTAATCCTGACCATGCCTGAGCTGAGGCTGGGGATGGCAAAGCTAGAGCAGGGGACCAGAATCTGCAGTTCTCTGTGGTGCTGCCTGGTGAGAGGGAGGACCTCAGGGTCTGCCCCTGCCCTCCTGTCACGCTGGTTCTGTGATCTAACAAATGTGTGCCATTCTCTGTATGGAGCCATGCTGAGAAGTGATGACACCAAAGCTTCCAAGGGAGTGGCTTATCTGTAACCACAGTCTGGACTTCTGGGAGTGGGTGTTGACTTAAATCTTCTAAAAAGGCTTATACGTTCTAGTGCCCTATCTCTTTGAGAGCAAACAGTTAAGTGGGTTTTTATGGTTGGCAAGGCTGCTGCCCAAGGTCTCCAGCTGGCTGCTGACACAGGGAGCAGAGGCACCATGGACACCACATCCTACATGGGAACTTATCTGAGCAGCCTCATCTACAGGATTTATATAAATTGTTCATGTCATCTTTCACACTGCTGAGCAGCACATTCCATCAGTAGTGTTGGCTCAGTTGGCCATCAGGATGGATCTTTATATCCATCTAGATTGCTGCCATTATTTCTTATTTGTGCTTGATCAGGAAGATCATGATTTGTTTTTACTGTTTGGTGCCTCAGTGTTATGTAGTATTCAGCAGTCATGGTGACAGCTGCAATCCCAGCTTCTGTCAGGCAGGACCATCATCATCCTCCTCCTCCTACCTCTGTACCTGCCTGGCACAGGGTCAGCCTGGGACAGTGATCTGTGCCTGTGGCCTGGAAATACACCCAGTGTCTTAGGCTGAAAGGATTTAAAAGTTTCAACTCGTAGTGTTCTGTATCTCTTACCTCTCACAAGTAATGGTATGAGTGAAATACATTTCACATTTCTGTAGCTTGTACTTTATTGATCTTTTTTCTAAGCATTTCTAAAAGAAACAGCTGACCTTGTTAAGTGAACCAACTCCCTCTGTCAGCTTAAGGCAGTGTAATTGCAGGTGAGCAAATCGGGCTACTCTCAAACTCCTTAAACAGTTTTAAAGGTAAATGGTGCCATGCTAGCAGTGCATGATTTTTTTATAGATTTACAAGACAAAAATCTAGGGTACTTACTCCATAGTACTTCAAAATTTAAACTGCTTTCTAATTCACTGCCTCTACAAAAAAATATTTTTTTCTAAATTATTTATCATGCCTATAAAATGCTTACTCGAGATGATGTTCTCTCTTTAACAACGGCAGAGCATCACCCCACTTTGGGCTCACCATATATTTCATTAGCTTTGATTTACCTTGGTTCACAAAGCTCCTGTTGGGCTTCAAGGAGATTGACCCTGGTGACAATTCAGTAGAAGCTTTTCTTTTCTGTAGCATAAATCAGAGTTTCCTTCCACCTCAGTGACTGTTCACTGCCATTTCAAGACTCAGAAGGCCTTCCCAGTCCCCTGATATATTCTTAAAAGGAAAGACCTGTTCTGCCCAGAAGATTGCTTGTGCCTGCACTGTCACTCAGAGCAAGGCTCAAAGCAGTGCTGTGTTTTTCAAGTATGTTTGAGGTGAGTGTTTGTTTAGAAGGGATGGAATGAAGATGTCAGTTTAACCTTCTGGTGGTATGGTTGGCAATTTATTGGGAAAGCAGGGATTTGCAAAAATGCAGTGGTCTGTAGAGTTTCAACAGAAGCAAAGTAATACTTGTCACCATAGGAAATCTCTAGGTTTGCTTGTATCCCAGCAAAAAATCTTTTGTATAAAGTGATGAACTTGGATTGTTGTTTTTTTTGTCTCATTTTATGCAGGTTGGATTGGTTGTAATACCCGATAGCACAGCTGGCTCTGTTCTATGTGCCATAAATAAGCTCTTGGATCAAGCCTGCATCATAAGTGAAAACCTGCACAGGTTCTTGGCCTCCTGTTGTTACAGTCTTCTCTACTTCCTGCTAACTATAGACAGAGAGGATGCTGAACATCTACAGAAAAGGTGAAGCTGCTCCTCTTACTCTCTTGTCTCTGTATTTGCCCCAAGTAATTTAGAGATGTGAAATGAAGATACCCCCCCCCACTCACATGCACAGAGTTTATTTTCCTCTCTTTTGCTTACATCAAATCTGTACTTAGATTTAAGAAAAACACCTGCAAAGTTACCCAGAATTATTTAAAACAGTAACTGAAGAAGGTTTATCTCAAATTGTTCTATTTGGATATCAAAACCATCCTGATTTTGTAAAGTTGTATATTTATACCTTATCTTTACCCTTAGCTTTATTAGATACATTGAAAAGCAACATGCAAAAGTACTTTGAGTTTTATGGGTATGTACTCTGAACTGATCTGACGTTTCAGCTTTTAAATTCTCAGTCATCATTACATAGAATGCAAATCCATTTGATTTAAAAAAAACCCAAAGCTGCAGTTAATGAATTCAAATTCACCTGAACCACAGAAACCACAGACTTTAAACAAGTCAAACTTTTCTATATAGAGAAAAGTTGTTAAAAGCTTCCTGAAAATTTAAAGCCCAAGCCCTCCTTCTCTTACTGTATTTACTGACTTGCATATCACAAATAGCTGAGTCCATTATTTAATTTCTTATTAATCTGAAAAGTGACTGAACCAAAAACCTTTTTGCAGCTGCATCAGGCAGAAATTGCACTGTGTGAGAGGATAAGCAAAATCTGCAGATTCCAGGGCAGGACCTCAATTTTTTTCCAGTGCCATACAAAATTTTGGAATATTTTCAAGTTTGGCATTTTCTGGTACAGATTTTCTGCTGTGCCACAATTATGGTGAATGCAGCTGGTACGACTGAATCCACAGCAGCACATTTACTTGTCCAGCCTTGCAGCCAGTTCACAGAAGCATCCTTGAAATGTGTGTCCTCAATCACTTCAGTTCTGTTATCTTTTCCTCTCAGGGATATGCTGTGGAGAGCTTGCATTTCTGCATTAGCACTCCTGCCACGGCTGCTGAGGCTGATGCTGCAGAGCCTGCAAGTGAGCAGGATCTGTCGGGAAGAGCTGCCCGTGGTTGCTCAGCTGCTCCGCTTGCTAATGCAGCATGGGCAGCTCAGGAGCCATATGATCACTAATGAGTTTCTGGTGCAGCAGATCATCAAGGACATCATGGTATGAAACTCCTTGTTTCCCAGAGCCTACATCTGTGTCATGTTTATTTTTAAAAAGCATTGCAAACGTTCAAGAGAGCTGTTTAACAAGAATGGTGGTGAAAGGAGATGTAAGACACAGAGAGGTTCTCTAACCTGCAGGTTGGGAGTGTTGAAAATGCCACAGCCAGTTCCTGTGGTGTTCCATCTTGGGTGGGTTGTCTTTGCTGTTGTGGGGTTTTTTAAACCACCTACAAATCCTGAGAAGAGGGAATTCCTGTGCCTGGGCTGTGCTGGTCTGTTGGTAGCAGTTCTCCTTAGACTGGGTTGGGGAGCTCTCCTGCACTGGTAGCACCATGCTCATTTGGATTTTAATCGCCTATGAATTGCAGAATTGGAAAGTAAGTGAGCCACTCTTGATGAAGAGAAAGGAAAGCACATCTGGTGTAACTCACACACTTGGTAATGCAGTGACTTAGTACCCCATTGTAACACTTTATTATTTTAACAGACACAGAGTGTTGAAATGTATAAAAGAGAGCGGCAATGTCACTGTGTGCAGAGGAACAGAGCTGTCTTGTACCTGTAACAGTGCACCTGATTCACTGTAAAAACAAAGCCAAGTTTTTCAAGTGCTGTTGGGGATACTGAGTTTTACATTTTCTCTCCTTTCTAGACACTGAAGAGTGGTGAAGTTCAGGAGCAGTGGCTCACAGACCTCCATTACTGTTTCAACATCTACCTTGCCTCTCATCCCCAGACACCTGGCCCTATAAACACAGTATATTGAAGAGGTCAAACTGCATTTATTGTAAAGCATTTACTTCTATTTAGTTTTGAATGGAAGATGTTGGAACAAAGCTTGTCAATTTTTTTGTAAGTGAAACAATAAAAATTTTACAGAGAACTGCAAAACCTCTATTGTTTTTTTTTTCAAGCCAAGTAGATGTTACTGGAAGGTGTTTTAGTAAAATGTGGTGATCACAGTGAGAAGGGTGTTGAAGAAAATCCAGTCCTTAATACTGAAGGGCTTGCAGAGAAACAGACTTAAATTGATTCTGCTCATCTATTGTATGGAAGTATCACATTATTTAAAAAAAAATTGTGTAGGATCATGTAGAAAAAGAATAGAAAACAATATGCTTTAGAGTAACATTTTTTTATTTTTACTGAGTTCGTATTTTTAAATACTTTGTGCAAGGTAAATACTGTACACTGTGGCAGCTCCAAAGCTATTAAAATAACTGTTTCTTTTTCTAGAATAAGGGCCACCTTTTCTTGCTTCTCTATTTCATGCACGTAGAAAAATAGTTATTTAAAAATGTGATCATTTCAAAGGGTAGAAAACACAGCCCTAATAGTTTCCATATGTTGTGAAAGCAATTTCTTTAGTGTGTATTTTTTGTCAATATGTTTACATTCCCTTCCAAATCCAAAGTTAGCTAAGGAACAATTGTTTCTTTAGTAGAGAAGGGGAGTGTAAAGGCTGTTCTTTCATTCCTGCTTGGCTTTCGAAATTAATGAATTTGAGATAAAACTGAACATTGGTCTCTCAGGACTGTAACATCTTTAGTACAGTTTCCCTCTTCTTTGAAACTGTGTTTGATGAACACATTCAAAATTCCTAGTTCTTTAAAACTGCAAGCCTTGACTGCCCTTACAATGTTACTGCAATACTGGGCACAGAGATTAATTTTCTGTCTTCAAATGCAATTCCAATTTCATCCTGTGTTGGTAAAGAAATTAACGGTTGCATTTAAAAAACAGTTTCTACACAAAATGAGTCCAGCTCCTTACAGTCTGCTTAGCTTGTAGTGCTGTGATAATACAAAACTGGAAATGTTCAAGTTTAATACATTATGGCTTATACATTATGAAAGATAACAGCTGTACAGGAATGGATTTTAAACTCCAAACACTGTTTTGCTTAATGCTTGAGTCTTGTATTTTTTGATTTTGCAGCAGTGGTTGGTCTCATGTTGTATGAAAATTGCCTTGATTTTTCCATGTTCTCCAGCAAATTAACACACTGTAGGTTGCTTACTGTAAAAGAACAAAATAGTTTTGGTTAGTAACTCTAGTGGGTGAAAAGCAGCTTCATATGCCCTCTGTTCTAGATTTCATAAGCAGCAAATCTGCTGGGAGTGGATCATGCCTTTTTCCTGGCATCTCACTGCTGATTGTCTCTCAACAGAGTTTGGTTTCAGCAGCTCTGGGTACAGCTTGTGTGGAACACTGATGATGCTGCTCCTGCGTGTGGGACTTCATCAGCCTCTCATGGTGCAGCTTCACTCGAAGTTCACCCCCATAAATGAACGTAGGGTTCCAGACCAGCCCAACACTTTGGCTGAATTTGCTGAAGAGCAGAAAGAGATTGTGTTGAGCAACGTTTAGCAACGTGAGCTGGGCACTGGGCTCTTTCTAGAAAGTCAGGGAAATTAGTCGAGGGCTAAAGCAAGTGCTCTGAATTGTTAGAAAGTGAGAATGAATGTCAGCTGCCCCTCCTCAGTTTTGAGTCTGGCTGAATGTCTGGGCTCGTGTAAAGTTTTGGTTTTTTATTTCCTGGAATGTGCTACAAAGAATAAGCGTGTTTTCCTTTCCCAGGTTTGTAAAGATCATCTGCAAACATTTCAGGGCTTTATCCCATTCTAGCCAGGGTCATCCCAAGTACAAATCCAAATGTTTCATTGAGGGTGTGAACTCAGCAATCTTAAGGACGTCTTTCTAATGCCAAGAGTTGCAAAACCTGCTCCTTTGCAACTCTGAACACACTGTAATGTCCACAGTGAAACAAAGAACCTGGCTGTCTCGTTCTGCTGCAGAGCAGTTCTTTAAGTGTCATTTGCTGAACTGATAAAAAAAATCTCTTTAATTAAAAAAAATAACTAGAAAAGGAACAAATTTCAGGCTCTGAAATGTTTTAATGGGCCTATTTGCCAGAATATTCCAAAGCACTTGCCCCATGCCTGTAAATCCCATCCCTTTTCTACCTGTCACCCACTGCCTGCCTCACTGAACATTTCCTTGGAACACCTTCTGCATATCCCCCTTCAAAGTGTTGGACAGAGTTGGGTGTCTGTCCCCATTACAGATTTGTCACCGCACGCTTCTTCCACGAGCTGTAGGAACATTAAAACTCGGGCTGTCAGTCAGCCTTCACCTTCCCAGCTGCACCTTCTGCAAGGGAAGAATCAAACTGAGCAGTCCATTCTGACCTACTCCAGGCACCTACGTCAGAAACGGAGTATCTGGCATTAGCCACTGACAGCTCTGAACTTTTCCAACAAACGTAATGTTGTCATGCACAAAGGCAGGCAGATGAAAAACATGTTATTGTCTTTTAAGTAAGGGCTAAAGTTCCCTGAGCTCCTATTAGGTGAATAAAAGTAGGTAGTGTTCTAAAGGAACTGGGCAGAGTTCCTATCACTAACCTATTCGTCACCAAGTTATGAAAGCAAAGGCCACTCCAGCTTCAAGAGAAAGCCTTTTTATTTCAGAAGACAGGGAGATCTGTTGTCCTGAAAAGTTAAACGAAAAGAGCTAAAAGCTCTTTTAAAATTTAGATTCGTATCTGCATGAAGAGGTGGCAATCAAACACCTGTCTGGTCATGCCTCTTAATTAAAACAGTTCTCAGACAGTGAAAGAAAAAGGCCTCTGTCTCTTAGTGAGGCAGAAACTCACCTACAGTTCTAACAAACTCAAGGACAGCTCCACTGTCAGATTTCCTTCTGACTTCAGAGTTGTGTTAAACCACTTGGCAAATGTATTTTACTTCCCTCTGCAAATTACCTGAACTCCAGACTCCTTGAAGCAGTTGCTGTGCTCCCATCCAGCTCTGGCCTGTCTGAGGTGAAGCACAGCCAGGAACACCAAACGGCTCAGCAGGGCATGTGGTGAGCCACCAGCCACCAGCAGTACCACTGAACTACCCCAAGTAAGTGCATAATATACTTTAAAAAGTCTGAAAGTGGTTTAGTAAAGAAGTTTTTCATCTAAATGACTCAAGGATAGAAGCACAGTGCTCAATTAAGTCCAAAAGTGTTGAAAGGAGTGTACAATTACAACAGTTTGGCAATAGTTAGTATTTTGATAAGAGAGCCCAGTTCTTTAGCAATTATTTTCTTATCTAAGAAGAAACCAAGGTATATAAACATCAAAGTATTCTTAAAATGCATGTGACCTACCTGAGACCAGCTGCACATCAGAAAGTTTCAGCTTAGAAGGAGGTCTTGTTGACTGACACACTTTGCCTTCCTGAGAGCGTCCTTTAACAAACAATGTGAACATAAACTATTTCAGTAAGCTACAGCATTTATTCATCCTAAATATTACTCTCATTTATTCTGGGGAAACACGTGAGATATTCCATATGGCACAAAATTGTGACAACCACAACTGAAATTTAACTGAAGTTAAAATACACCTTACAGTTGCTATAAAAAGAAAAGAAGGAAAATAAATCTATTAGCTTTATTTGTTTTATCCTTTTTGGCTTTCTCATCTACAGAACCATGATAGAAGTGACTCACCACCAGTTAAAATACATAGTTAGCACATCCTTACTCCATCAGTGATCCACACTGTGCAGGAACTCAAGGTCTAGAATCAATACTTTACCTTTTCTTGAAGATGCATTCCTTTGCACTGCACGTTCAGGCACAGTGAAAAGCAGTGCAGAATTATAAAAGACAACCTTGCTTTTTCCATAAATACTACTTATCTTCATATAGGAAAGTTATCAAGATGGAACATATTCTTCAAATGAAAATAATTTTTAAAACGGTAACAAACAAAAAGTTTAAAACAATGCTTAAAAAACCCAAACTGTGATGCAGATAGCATTCTGCATGGATACAGCCAACTATTCCCAGCTTAACTACGCTGTTCTCTTTTCACATTGATATATGTGAGCAGCTCTGGCAACAGAATTATTTGATTGCTCAAGAGCTGTGCTGAAACAATGCTGTGTGGGGATTCAAATAGCTTTAGTAGCAGCCATTTTAAATCACAGAGTTGTTTGGTTTGTTTAGCCTGAAACAAATACAATTGCCCAGAACACCTGAGGTTCAGGCTAATTTTTATAAATAGTTGAAATCCTTAACAATTAGGTAAGAAGTGCCTAGATGAGTACACTGTTATAAAAATAACAGCACAGCTATTCAAAATAAATTATAGTGAAAAGAAAATTACCATATATCTGCTTTAGGATGGACTGCTTGCTGGGTTTTATGGCTGAGCTGGTTTTGTTTACGGATTTCAGATTTTTACATGAAGGAACTGATTTCAGAGGGCTATGGTTCAGCTGTTTCTTCCAAGCAACCTGAATGAAGAAGGCAGCTGCTTCTTGTCTCCATTTGTCTTCATCTTCCTTGCACTGCCGCTTAGCACTAAGGAGCTGGAACAACTCCTGTCTTAGCTGGTAACTAGAGAGCAGAAAAGAGAAGAGCACTTGTTTTAGGTGACCTGTTTTAACTTCCGTGCTTTCCACGCATCAGTTCACATGGTGGATTACATGAGTAACTGGGAAAACAGAACTCCCACTGATGTGCTAAGTCACTTGGATGAGAAATGTTTGTTCAGAAGAAAAAGTAGGAGTTGGGTTCAATTTTGGATGCATCCATTATTTCACACAGTTACTAAAGATCTGGCATTACAGGTATCAAAAGTTACAGTGCTTCAACATCAGCTTATCAGCTGCTTTATAAATAGAAAATAATCAGAAGACAAAACTATAAATATTTATGGTAACAGTATAATCAGTACTGCTTCCTCATTTTCACTATATTCACAGCTCAGTAACACCAAACTTTCTCGTGTGCTTTAGCTTTTTGTGTCCTCAGTCAATCAGTGCAAGAGATAAACCAAATCTACCTCCTGTGGGTTCCAACTGCACATTTCCTCTGCAGAAAACTGAGCTGCTCTCCACCCCTCCTCTGAAGATGCTCCCCTCACCTTGTTTTCTGCGTTTTTCCCTTCCTCTTCAAAGGCTCCCTCTCTTCTGCCCCAACCTTGCCACAGCTGCTTTGATCTTACACAGTCACAGCCCTCTGTGAGTGGCAGCAGCAGATTGTCTGTCCCTCACACTCTGGTGGCAAATGGCCCCAGCAGCAAGGAGCTGTTTGGGGTTTTTTTCCGAGGTGAGCATTCAATTGGATATTGGCATTTCACACTCACAACTCAATTAACTGCCTCAGCAATTAACTCTGAATCCTCCCAGTACAAACGTGTCACAAATGAGCATTGAGTAACGCCTGTAAAATATTAATTATAAGTGTTTGGTAACAGGCCAAGACACATTGATCATCATCCTATGTAGCATTCAAAAATGCCACTCCTACTGGATGTCCCTGTAAAGTGAAGGAGGAAGGAGAGAGAAAGAGGTGATTTTTTCTGTTGCTCCCTCTGCAACAAGTTCTAAATTAAAACAAAAGACAACAAGCCAGATACAAATTGTTAAAATATATGTTCTGAGCCAATGAACTACATAATTCAAACAAAGCAGCAGCCATATACAAAAAAAGAGTACATAAAAGCACAATAAAATGCCAAAGGGGGATGATATGCTCCGTTACAGCCCAAATAATTTTAAACTTCCAATAAGCTTAGCAAATTACCTCTGTGAAATTTGCTGGGTGAGGCAAATGTATTTAATCTTAATTTAGTGAAGCTTCAGAATTCAGGCATGTACTGTTATGCAGCTCATTAAAGTACATAACAAATGCAGGCAGCAACTGCATCTTGCCAGGGCCTACAAGTTGTGAAGCATGGTATGAATTCAGAACAGGAGTATTACTGAGAGACAGACGGAAAAAATGATCCAGTTTTCTTAAATAACATCTCACTTAACTTTTCAAGGGGGTAGGAGAGGAAAAGAAAGTGAAGAGGGAGCACAGTTGCAGTGACTTGCTAACATAACTTGATATAAGGATGGGTTAAGTGAATACTTAACTGCAGAAAAAACAATTGGGGAACTGTTCTATGCCGGAGCAGAAAAGAATACTAAGCTACTCTCTTGGAATTCAGTAATTACTGCCAGATGCCTTTGCTGATACGTGAAATGACCCATTCACAGTCACTCCACCTTTGCACCCAGCTGTGATTTCATGTTTGTAGAGAACTTCTGGTAGTTTTTAGCAACAAGAAAACGACTGTGAGGTTCTGACACTAAAGATGTAGGCAATTGTCTGTAAAGCAAGTGCACACTGTTTTAATTCATCTCTCTCTCATAACACATCACTCTGATCCTAGCGAGAAAAAAGGAGAATGGGACCAAGTTTGACACAATATGAATCTGACTCGGTGCCTTAAAATACCTGATGCTTAGTCAACAGAACTACTGTGGAAAAGAAAGTAGAATATCCATGTGCAGAACAACAAAGCTGGCAAGTGGTATTCTCACTCATTGCTACAGAAGCTCTAATCTTAAAAATGACTGCTGGCCAAAGTATGCACACAGCAATAATATATTAAAAAATACAGCTTGACTCCAGTGGGAGAACAACAGTGACAGCAACCAACTTATTCCAGCTTCTGTTGGCTCCCTGTGGGCCTTGGAGCCTGGTACAGGTCCCAGTGCCCCCCCACGAGAGAGAAAACAGACACAGAATCATAAGCCTCAATGAACAGGATAAGCAATTAACCTTTGGCAAGCCACACACCTCAGAATACACTTTGGAGGAGTACATTTATAAAGTTTGTGGATTTGGGAATTGAAACATTCTCCTGAGAATGGAAAGTTTAATACACTTAAGTAGACCAGTACCACTCTGCTGTTCTGTTTGCCTGCACTAAGTGAATCCAAACCCAAGCATGTACTTCTACACATTTCTAATGTAGAATTGCACAGTAACATTGTATAATTTTACTGCTATCTATAAGTACATGCTATTTACCATGTGCAAGTTTGGAACAAAAGCAAACACAGGACTGTGGAAGAACTGCCAAAATAATCTCTCCTGCAGCCTAGCAGAATTTATGACCTTTGTTAGTGTTCTCGGAGTTCTTGCAAACAGAACAAGTATTTTTATTTTTCACTATTAGGACTTAAATAAAAAATGTAACTTAAACAATCTTTAATTCCCACAATTAAATTCCCATAATTCCAAAATGCCAAGTGTTAGTAAGCGCATGTACTTCTTGGAGAAAACACACACCATCACTGTTCCAGCAGTGGGCTGTTTAGAAAGGCCCAAAATCTTTAGAGAGACAAAAGTGTAAATGAAATGCAGATTTCTATGCAGGTAAATCAGCTTAATGCAGGCCTCTGGATCCCAGTCCTTGTGGGGAAATTTGCACAAGCACTCACTACACATCATTCTGCTTTGTTGTGAAGCCATGGCACATGCCAGCCCCTCCATAAGGATTCTAAACTGGTGCTGAGTGAAAGCTGTGAGCCAGCAGAGCAGCAGAATATCACTTGCAGATACACTCTCCTAACCTACTCCTGACTTCCTTTAGCCTTTGGTATCTAAGGGAGTTGAACACGTAAGACAAGAACTTGGGATCTACACCAGGAAAGAGGGCCAAGGAGCACCCAGCTGCTCACACAGTGAGTGGAAGCAGCAGAGGGAGCAGAAGTGGAGGAGCCCTGGGAGAAGTGGCTGCTTTGCTTGGCAGTTCAGAGTAAGTGTGAGGAACATGGCATGGAATTACAGAAACACAGAGTGGTTTGGGTTGGAAGGGATTTTTAAAGATCCTCTCATTCACCCTCCCTGCCATGGCCAGGCACATCTTCAACTCAGAGTCCCTCAGAGAAACTCTGAAAAATTCTTAAACTGCTGAGAAACCTGGAAAGAATATTAGTAAACATCAGCAATTTAAAGTTTTCTGCACACAATAAAGTAAGAATAATGTGCATACTATATGCTTCCCTTACAGCTGCCATACTCTTCCTACCCATTTTGATAAGAAATTAAATAAGAAGGAGCATGTACTTTTAGAATGACTGCATTTCTGAGGTTGAAGCTCACACATTCATCAAAACAGGACAATGCTGTGGAAAGCAAACACTGGGACATATTTCTCTCCTGTTTGTTTGCTTCTTCTGTAGACTAGTTGTTCCTGTTTAATCAAGGTATTCAAACTAGATTCAAGTTTGGCAATGAACATTCAAAGCTTCCAAACATCTTGTGGTTTGGTTGTTTGGTTAAATGTCAGGTCAGAGCACAATTTCAAGTGTGTCACTGAACTCCAGGCTTAGGCAAATCCTGATTCACACACTCTAAAGAAATATCAGTGCTTGAAATAGAAGTTTAACGATTTCTCTGATTATTAAAAGTCATCACTTACCTTGCACTTTTTATGACCTGACTAATGTAATTCCAGCAACTGGAACCCACTTCCCCTTGTGTGGTCGAAAGATGATTAAGAACCTCGTTTAGCACTGGCAACATTGCAAGCAAAATAAAGGACATTGCCAACAAGCCTAGTTTCATTTACATCTACTTGTATCTCACTCTTCTCTAGCTCCTGAAACAATCATCTTACCTTCTCCACGTCCTCTGTATGACTGTGGCAGCGTAGTTCTTCTTCCGAAACAGCTCTTTTCTTTTTCTTTCTTTTTCTATGATCTGCATTCGAACCTCTAAAGGGATTAGTTCAATATTTGTACTTGGCCATGGAACAGAACATAATTGATCATCTGCATTCCTGGATCCAATTATGCCTGTTTTTTCCAAGTTCAGACTGTCATCAGATGCAGAACATGCTACTGGGTTTCTTGGCACAGTCCTGGTAGGTTCTGCCTCGGCAGACAATAATGAGGAGGCCTTTTTTGCTATTTCATTGTTTCCCACTTTGACAGTTTGTTCTGCAGCATGCAGGCTGTCACTTCTGGTGCTTACAAACACTGTTTTGGCACTTCCTGGTCTACTGGAGCCAGCTGGTGAGCACCTCTTATCATTCACCTCTTTATTTCTGGGTTTCTGCTGGTGCCTTTTGCCTTTGGAAGAAGCCTCACCCAGCTTTGAGTTTCGCGCCGTTCCACCGGCACAAGCGGCATCGCAGAGGAGCACAGCCCTTCCCTCACCGTGGTCCCTCTTGCCAGAGGGAGGCTGCCTTGGATCCCTCAGCTTCTCCCCAGCACTGGCAGTTCTACAGGTGGAAGCAGGAAGCCTCCTGCTCCTCCGAGCACAGGCACCCGTTGTGTCAGCAGCGTGTTCCTTGTGCTTTTCTCCGTCCAGTTCTGCAGCAGCTGCAAGCTGATGTTTCACTTCAGCTTTTGCTCCCTCCTTTGCTTTGCCACAATGGAAATGGACACAGCTCGACTTGCTTTTGGCATGTTTCCTCAACGAATCTTTAGATGGAGAAATGGAAAACGACATTCAGCCTCTGATTTTTTTTTTTTTTGCTCAGTTGCCTTTGAGGCACACTAGAATTCACTTAAATAAACAAAAAACATGCAAGCAGGAAGAATCACAAGAGAACATGACTGCCTGTCTCAGTAGAGTCCCAAACACCTTCATTTGCTTAATTTTTACAACTGTTTTTCTTTCTTCTGAGTCAGATGCCTGAAAAACTCCTGCTCTATCCATCCTGTATCCTAGCACAGGATACCCACTGGCCCAGGAAACCCAAAGCACTTGGCCTCCCAGTACTCCCCTTGATGTCCTGAATGAAACTATCAATCCTTGCTATTCCTTCCTTGCTGCTGTGTGATCACTGCTTCTAAACACTCTGGTGAGGGTGCCTCCAAAGCCAGACTGGAGTGCAAAACTGAAAATTCCCCATCTTCCACCCACCTTCCATTCTGCTTGGAAATTAACAGGAGAATGAAAAAATACACCAGAGAGGATGAAATGTAACAGGCAGGATGTCACAGGGTAGGTAGGAGGGGGGAAAAAAAAAGAAAGATCTTTGATATACTGGCATTCCAGAAAATCATCTGGATCATCCAAAACCTGGTGAAACTGTGCTATATTTGTAATGCCTTTGCAGGATACCCTTTTTACTGGATAACCAGACCAGAGAACACCCAACAACTGAATCACAACTTTCACAGCCCAAAGGGTCTAAATTTATATTTAATTCCAATAAAATGACCAATGAAGCCATTGAAGTTTTGGTCACAAAAGGATTGATTAAAACACCTAATGAGAACTGACTGTACAACTTCATGGTATGATCCTTGTTGCATCAACTCTCTTGGCATCACTTCAACAACAAAAAGAGAATGCATACCTAAATAAGGCATAGCATTCTTTCCAACATTGACTATTTAGATTGAGTTAGAGGATAAATCTTGTTTAAAAATGAGAGTTACCATTTCTACATTGACATTCTTCATGTGCACCACAGATAAGTCAAATCAATCTTATTTTCTCTGAAGAGTGCAACTAATAGAACAATTGCCCACAGCCTGTTTCCACATATTCTAGATATTTTTATAGACACCATAAGACACTTACTGGTGTTTTTCACTACTTCAGACAGAGTAATAGAATCTGTATCTACCCTGCTGCACAAATTGCTCAGGTGATGAAAGAGTATGAAATGACAGAAAGACAAAATGGGTCCTATATAAAAAGCACCCCCGAGAAGTGGCCAAAGCAGATAAACAGCACAACTGAAACAGATCACAAACCTTGCCTGATCTTATGGCCTTCGCTCTGAGGCTCTGCTGACAGGCAGCTCTCCTTTGGGGCCCCTTTGTCATGACCAGCTTTAGGTGAACCTCTGCTGCTTCTCCCTGGCTGGATCTGAGAGGCATTGAGGGACAGAAGCCTCTTGCTGTGTGTGTCAGCTGCTTTGTTGGGTACCTGTGGGACACTGGTGGCCTTCTCCCGATTTGCGGGGTTCTGTTGTACCCAAAACTTGTTTTGTTCCACGTTCTGCATCCTTTTCTGCTTGGCTTCTTTCCTCTTGCTTTCCTCTTCACGTTTCCTGCAATTACAGTCAATAACATAAAAATTTTGAAGATTAAATCTTGGGAGCATGTACCTAACTTGAACATACTCCTCTCTAAAAATCTGACGCTGCCACAACAAAACCTTGACTTGACATCCTTTCCGTGAGAAAAGGACACACATTGCACTGAAATGTCTTAGCTTGATCCAAAACAACAACTGACTTGCAGCTACAGCCTGCTGAAGGTTAAGTCCTTGTCAGCCAGCTGCCCACTCAGTTCGCAGTTGTTTTGACTGATCATAAAACACTCACTTCCTGAACACAACTAAATTTAGGGGGTTTTATAAATGTACAAAAATTAAAAGTAGAATTTTAAGAAGAATCACAACACTATTAACTGTGTTTATAATTAGTAATGAGCCATGTTTTCATGTGAGCAGTAATGCAACACACTGCCTTTGAAAAGCAAAAAACTTTAACACAAGACACAATATCCTTAAAAATTACTTTTTCATACTTAAATGTGTCATAGCTAGTACAGACAATTATAAACCAACTTTGAATTAGATACCAGTACTAACTTGCTGCTATGTATTTGTCATTGGTAGATAATAAATTTTACATAAACATTATATGTCATATAAATGACAAGTACTGAAAATACGAGATATGCATAAAAAACTTGTGTGCACACAGTATTACAATGGTGACATTTGGATTTCCAAAATTAAATAAGTCATGTATCTCTTAATAGTGTAGCCATAAAAGAGAATTTTGGACAAAATTAGGAACGGTGCATCCGTTGAATAAAATTTTGCAGCCTATTTTGAATAGAGTGGGCTATCATTGCACGTTATCTTTTAAATCCTTGTTCCTACCAAGCAGAATGAACCCAATAGCACACAGCAAACGTTCCACACCCACCTCCCACTGAATTTGTTTTTATAAATGAAGCCCTGGCTGCTGGATGAAGTGACACTTTCCCTGTTGGAACGGACAGGCGGTAAATGCCGTATCATGTAGCTGCCTGGTATTTTAAGTTGCTTGCAGTGCTCCAACACAGGCTGCAGACTGTTGCCACATCACCTCCCAGCAGGGCGTGTGACAGGTGAGTTAAGCAGCACGCCAGCCCCAGTTCCTGTGAGTGGTGTCACTGCCAGCGCGTGTCACCGCAGCGCGAGCTGCCAGCCAGGAGCCCTAACTTTATCTGTCAGTGCTATCTTATCAACTAGGCTCTGCACAAGGAGCTGATTGAACTTTGCACCTGAAAAGCTGCTAATTGATCTAAAAAAAAATACACTCCCAGCAGCCTGGGATTCAGTATTCCCTCTGGCACGAAAAAAAGTGGCTACTTTCAATTAATATTGGCATTCCACAACCGGACTATGCGGGGATGTTGGGACTGTGTACAGGATGGATCTCACTGCCATTACTGTGCCATTTGAGCTGATAAATCAGAACTTGCTATTCACAGGACAGTAATTTTATATTCTTCACAAGAAAAGGCAGCTTATTACCAGTGTTCTCTATTCAGGGTATTAGAAAAGGAAGTGTGAGATGGGCTGTGTGATACACAATCAAGCTGGAGTGACCTGCATCCCTCTGATGAGCAGATCAACTCAAAACAGTAACTTCAGCAACACACCAATTGTAAAGTTATTGAAATTACAGAAATCAAGAAGTAAAAAGGATTGTTTTTTCTTTAAAGGTCTTATCTGTGTGCTGATTTTTCAGATTAAACTGTAGAAAGAATAAAGGGAAGGGATTTCAAAGTACTTTATGCATTTTACAATGCATAAAGTATCATCACAATTGTTACAGTACGCCTCAGTTAAATAACAGACCCCTGAATAATAAGAACCTCCCCTTGTGCTTTGCTTTATTTAGTCAGATATTCAGTTTGTATTACAATGAAGGATCTCTTTGAAATTAAAATTTCCAAGTTTTACTGTTGTCCAATTTGAGAGGCTAGATTTCATGAAGAAGTGAAGGAAGTAGACAAGATTCTAACTTCAGGGCTCTCAGTCATTCTCAGGAAGTTCAGGCGATTTGGAGATCCAAATTTGGGTTCTCAAGTTAGACAGCTACAGCTCAACAGTGCTAACAGAGCTGGCAGGCCAACATTTTCCATTGTAAATGCAATACAATTTTGTCCTGAATGGTCATAAGCTCATATTTGGTTGCAAAAGTGAAAGAATGACAACTGAGCCTTAAGCAGATGGAAAGGAAGAGTTTCAGCCTCACACACACATTTGTGAAGACACAGAGATGCTCTGAATTTTTGATTCTGCTAAAACGAATTCAACCTTTTCTATTCTGTTAAGAATAGAAACATAACTTTTTTATCTACTCAGTGAAGGTTATTTTAAAGAAAAGTGTTTTTAAAGTTATCCTTGCAAAAAAACCCAAACAACTTACTTAAAAAAATCACAAATGGAAATAGAACTCCAGGTATCACCTACTACTGGTAGAGCTTTATCTGGACTAAGAGAAATTATATTTCATGTTGTATAAGCATCATCTCCTGCTACCAATCTAGCATGATGATTATTTTCAAAAGAATGACACCACTGAATCATGACATGTTCAGCTTCCGATCTACAATAATCTTTTAAAGTGATGGTCCTTAATAAAAATGGGAAGACAACAGCTAATTTCTGTCCAGTACTCCTGTGTTGACAGGCCTTCTCAAATGAGTGGAGCAGCCCATTAGATCTTACCTAACTACCTATTTTCCCCTCAGTCATTTCTTGTATGTATTTTACCACCGTTCTGATTTCTAATTTAGTCTTCAGTGTGCTTACAATCTTCTGCATCTTGGTGCTGCTTTCAAATTCAGATTTACTTTTTAAATGAAAATACAAATTCATGACGGATTTATGTGAAATTCTCATCAATATACACTTTCAGTTTAAAGGTGAGAAATGAGAAATTTCTCATGAGGAAGTATGAAGACTTCAGGCAATTCTGAATGACAGCTACTGTTTTTCCATGGCCACAAAACTTGTTATTCAGACACAAAAGAAATCTGAGTTGGTTTGATATAATTTCTTTTGAAGTAAAAAAAAAAAAAAACAACCCACCCACAGAACAGTTCAGTCTAATTAGCATCTCTCATGGACCAACTGTTTCTTTACTCTTCCTTTTACAATGAATATGTTTACAATGGTTTCTTGTGATACCTACCTCACATCCTTTGCCAGTTCTTCTTATTTAGCACCTCAGCCTGTTTAGCTTTATCATTGCATGTTCTTATTACTGTCAATTTTAGTAATTACATCAAATTTCCAAAATGTGCTTTCCCTCTTCAAGTTGCTGAAGAGCTCATTATTTTCTCTGTTGCCACACTCCCCTATCTTTTCTCAGCATGCAGGGCCTACCACCAGTCTTTTGAAAAACCTCATAATCTACTTGTACTCTCTTGGCATGAGAACATTTTTCTAAATCTACTGAAGGCAGTTTAATTGAACTGCTTATTTTCGTGCTGTTCTTCTCTTCCTGATATCATGAGCTACTTACTCACTTTCATCCATTTCCCTTTCACATCCACATTCTCAATCAGTTTCCTTCAACTTGCCAGAATGAAAACCAGAAGTACGGATTCAGGAACTCATCCTGAGAAACTGAAAGGGGAGGTGAACAAATGAGGAATGAGTTCTGCAGCCCTTTCAAAATCCCCTACATTGGACATTAGTTTTCTCTGAATATGTTTTAAACTCTTAAATATTACTTTCTTAAATACTTGGTTTTGCAATAAGTAAGCCAAAATCCTTTTTTTAAAGTCTGGAAGGGATCTCAGGAAGTCAGCAAGGCCAGCGTGCTGCCCAAAACAGGGTCAGATTGGGTGGCTCAGGATTTTATCCAATTATGTCTTAAAAACCCTTTTGGACAGAGACCATACAACCTCTTTGGGCTGCTCGATTGTCCCATGGGTGAAAGAATGTCTCTTTATTTCCAGACAAAATCTCTTGTTCCAACTTTTGCCTGTTAAAAACTTCTGAGAGACACCAAGCAGACTACAGTTCCCCAGATTCATTTTTTGGCCCTTTTTAAAGCTAGGTGCAAAATTTTCTTTCCTCCCATCATAGGGGACCTTCCCTGGCCTCTGTGACCTTTCAAAGACATTGGAAAGTGGCCTTTTAAGGGCATCATGTAGTTCCTTCTGTACCCTTGGATGCAGCCAATCTGGACCCATGGGTTTGTCTGGGCTGAGTTCTCTCAAGCCTGACTTAATCCTCACTCACAGCTGGCAGTTCTGCTCTCCATGAACCAATTCTCTTAGCAAGGAGGCCTGGGAGACCTTCTGGAAGGCAGGAAGAGAGGGCACTGAGTACTTCTGCCACACCTGTGTCTGCTGTCACTGAAAGCACCATTCAGCAGCAGGCCCACATGCTCCTTGCTCAGCCTTTTACTAATGTATTACTACTTTTATTATTGTAGAGGCACAAATTCACCTTGTAACCTGTAACATCCCTTTAATGTCTCAACTCCATTTTATTTTGGTGTTTCTCACACCATCTCCACATGCCCAAGACATGCTTTTACACTCTGCCTTTGCAGTTGGTCCCAGCTTCTGCCTCCTGTAAACAACATTTTTACATTTGTCAAGGATTCCCTGCTTACCAAAACTGATCTCCTGGTGTGTCTCTTTGCTTAGTGACATAACAGTGTGCTTGTTGTTTTGGCCTTCATCAAACTTCAATTTACAAATTACAATTCCGTTTATATAGGACAGAACATTGGAGAAGATGTTTGCATAGAAGTATTTCATAGGCTTTAAATACAGGGAATGTAACTTTACCAGAAAATAATACAAGTATAAGATCCTGGCTGACTTTTTCCTAAGGTAAAAAAGGAGAAAAAATAGAAAAAAACCAGACTAAATAAATGCAGACTCATAGGAGTGATTTATCTTAGTGAGAACTCTCTAAAATAACATATTACAAAGCAAAATTTAAATACCTGCACTTAAACAGTTTGAGGTGTGTGTATGTGTTCAGTCTAGAAGTTCACCATCATTCTGGATCCCCACAGAATGCCTACTTTTATCTGGAGACCAGATTTTTAAACATCAGTAGGGATAATAGTTTTTTGTATGTAGCAACATCCTGGCCAATTTTAGCTGTGGAATGCACAGATGGGTACGCAGAATGATGACAACATAATGTCCCCTTCAGTTTATTACAGATCATAAAATTGCAATTAAATAAAATTTGTTATGTGACAACCTGATTTGCTTGTACACTCCAATTGTACTGTAATTCTCTTTTTATGGTATTTGGTACACAGACTTTGTTTCTATTGTTTTCAAACAAATCAACAACAGCTAAGTAACTTTCAGAAACTACACCAGAAACTCACAAAGGAAAACTATTATAAAAATATCCCCAAATTTCCATGAGGCGATTCTTTTCTATTTAATCTTCTACATGGTAGATCAGAGATTCTTCTAAAAATGACTGTCATCACAAAGGATAAAACTATCTCATATTGTAAAATAAGTTGTGACCACACAGCAATAAGCACAGCTCTCCACATACTCAAAATAAATATTTTCAAAGGCAGCTTCTCCATGCACTTCTACTGATTTCAGCAGAAAAGGCTAACAGAGCTACAGGTTACAACTTGAGGATGTAAAGATGTGAGAAGAGATGAGTTATCCTGTTTTGGTTCTTCCTGGGGAATAATAATTGTTATTTAGTAGCAGCAATCAAACCCAATGAAGGTCTGATGGGCCAGCTATGCAGAACACCAAACTACCAAATTTGATACAGAGTGGAGTGCAGCTGAATTTGTCTGTGATACACAGATGCAGCAAAAATACCTCTAAGGTGCAATAATTATGTTGTGTGTTTTTTCATGCAACGTCTCTTTATCAAAACAATACTCCTAAATCATGCAGAAATCTTTTCAGACTGTTATGTTCTGTCATTTCAGAATCAGATTTCTTCAAGAGAAACCAGGTGCTAATTTCATGCTAAGAACCTTAAGGATAAACCCCAAGCAAGCAACATATTGTGATAATCATTTATGTACCTTCTGACTTTAGAATTTCACCAGTGTGCTACCATTGCATTTAAATTGGGTTGAAGATCAGCCAGAACTTACCCACCTTGCTGACAACTATTTGCATTGCATATGTTAATAGCTGCAATCCAAAATAACCAATTCATAGGAACTCTCTAATTCAAGATCAGAAAATGACAGTGCCCAAACTGAAGTTGCAAATAGAAACCAAGAGTTCAGGTTGCTAGAGAAACATTAAGTTAAGCCTTACTAAACCAGACTTTCCCTGGTTTGTTTTCAGTTTTTTTTCCTCAGCTACTGATTAATTTCTGTTCAAAATTTATATCAAAACTTGATAGGCAAATAATTATTTCCACGATCTTAAAGTGATAAATGTTTTCCAAGCCTTTTTATCATCGTACAGAATATAAGGAGAAGATTAATGGACACTAAAATGCTATTTTCTCAGCTTTTGGTATTTTGCCTTGTTATTGTACATTACATAAAATTCATTATTTAAACTGGGATTATATGGAAAATTATTTCCACCTGTCTATAGTTATATGGAAGTTATATGCTTCCTTCAGTTTCATGAATTTTACCAAGAGGAACAAAAGCTGATGAGCAATAGATAAAATCACACACACATAAATACAAACTTACAACAAATGTCTATTTGCTGGAGTAGATTTCAAGTCCCAGACTTACTTGGCAGCAGCATCTTTTCTCAGCTGTTCGTGTTTCATTAAAAGGTTCTTCCTCTCTTGAAAAGCCTTTCTAACTTTGTATCCTTTGTAGACAGCCTGAATCTTGAAAGCAGCAATATCCTGAATGGCAGCTATAGACAGAGCCCCGTGTTCTAACATGAACTGAATCACTTCATGGTGCTCACCAAGCAAGGCATAATCAAGAGGAGTATACCTATAAAAAAAAAACCAAGACAAAACAAAACCACAATTACTATTGATCTAGAATTCCAGCTAAAATGAGCATTTACTTCACCAATCATTTCATAATAAAACACCTTCTAGTATGCAGACAGATTAAACAGTGTTTCAGTAGACTGTTTTTCTCATCTTTTTAGGCATCATCTTCCTATCTTATTCATTCTACACACCCTGGTTATATTTAAAGCTTAATTTAGGCTCCTAATATGGAAGGGGGGAGAGGGGGACCAAACTACATGAAGTGTTTGAACAAAATCTCCCAAAGCCCCATCCACAGCATTAACTGCTTTAGGCAAGCAGTCTTTAAAATATGTTATTGAAATTTTCATATAGAAATATAAAGAAACAGAAAGATAAAATATTTTAGTGGTATTTCCATATACATTTAAATTCTAGAAATCTATTGTCAAATCTGGTTTAGCTTCCATAACATCGACTGAGGACACTATGACTGACCAAGCAGCAGGATTAGATCTGTATCAAAGGATAATATATTTCTTTAAGGTATTAGGAAGACTTAAGCTTGTTTTCAAATGTACACAGATGTTCAAAATATTAAATTGGTTTGGGTTTCAATGGTGACAATGATGCCCAAGCCTTTTTCAAAATAATTCCCAAATTTCCCACTGTCGACACACGAGCAAGATTTACACATCACCCTCACCAACACTGAAACTTTAGGCAAAGACATTCAGTGACTGAAAATTATCAGTCACAAACCATAATCAAGACCATACAACCCAAGACTATCCAATAACAAGTGTCAATGCATGTGATTGTGAAAATTAGGGCTCTTGTTGATGGTAACTTGCTGGGACACAGGGCTGGTGAGCAAAGAAAAGCAGACAGAAATCACAATTGGAGCTGCCACACAGCAATGGTTTGATGGAAGGGTAAACAGTACCTGAACTGAAGTGTCTGCAGGAATAAGGACAATGACATAACATGAAAATTTGGATGTCAAGGTGTGCTGCTGACAGCATTTAAAGGGATACAGATTTTTGATAACCCAGAAATGGGAACTTCAGAAGGAACTTAATTTCAGAAAAACACATTTTTAAAGTATTCCTAATTTTGAATATTTTAAAGACACAAAAGATACTAAAGTAAACTTTATGCTATACCATCTACCTACCAAGACACCAGTCATGAAAATCCATATTTTAAAATCTGGATTCCCTAACTCCATCAGAGCTACCTCTGAATGTAAAAAAAAAAAAAAATCACTTAAATCAAATCTGAAGAGGCTTTTTTATGACTGGACACTTACATACACTCCTCTATTGTGTCAGTTCAAAGCTTGATGTAAATTTTCTTTTCCCTTGGTTTTCTCTAAAGCAGATAGCTTTTAAATCAAGCTGGCTTCCCAGGGAAACACATGAAGACATCAGCCATCAGCTGTCATAGGGAATTTAACATGAAGGTGGTCAAGCAGCAGCTTGATGCACTCAGGACATTAAGTTGGATTATAAAATAAATTTGCAAAGAACAGCAAACCAAACACCATCCAGACTAGAACTTGATCTCATATTTGGCAAGCAAGTGGGCACCCTAAAATCCTAGATGCAATCTCAGCTCCATCTTTTCACTAATCTTTTAGTTACAACCACTATGATTGAATTTTTAACAGGTATCTCATACTACACTCTAAGAAAATAAAGAAGGAAAGCTTTTTTTTCTATAGGCATACTGAAAAAAAATTACTATGCAGTGAAATTGTTTCTGATTAAAACCAATTTCATCCAAATATAACGAACCATATCCATGAGTTTATTTTTACTCTCTCTTACAACACTCAGCCTGATTTTCCACTTTCCAAACTTCCAATCTCTTAACAATAGAGATGTAGACGGTTATTAGGATGCAATTGTGCGATTTTTATATATATTTGAGAACAATTATATTTAAAGATTGATCCATCTAGAAATAGTGGGGATCTCTTGTTCTGCACATGCACTAGTGGTTATCAACAGACATTTGGAATACTGCTAGTTATATTTTGAGTCATCTAGATTTAGATATTAATTCCAGAAGGGAAACAAAAATATATACTACCTGAATGACTGTGATAAACCACAGCTCAGGCCTTTTCTTGACATTTGAGCATCATTAGTACATTTCTACAAAGTAAGGATAACAGCAGTCTCCATTCTGGCAAAATAGTGGCTTTTAATCTTGCTCATTAAAAGTCATTGAATTAAAACTCTTTATTCAATTTTCTATCAAAAATTACTAAAGAGAGCCTTGGCATTACTTAATTAGGAACTAGTTATACTTTCATTTCTGTTTCTCAAGAAAAATAAGGACAGAAAAGGAAGAGAGATCTGAGTGGCTTGAAGTAGAGAACAAAAAAATGATGGGGGAAGAAAGCAATTAAAACCTGGGGTTAAGCACAGAAGCCTCAAATTTAGTACTGAAATAAGGGGTTGCAAATGACCTAAGTTATTTAAAATATTGAAATATTCAAATTTATATGGTATGCTGCTCATAATCTTATAATTATGAGGAGGTCATCTACTCCAAAAAAAGGTATTATGAATTTGTGCTACTAGTAATTATCTTCATGGTCAGGTGACTAATTTGAGCTCCACAACCCAAATCACTTTTAAAAAAACTATTATTTATATGTCAATGAAAGACAAAGAAAAGAGATGCAAACGTGCTGTATCTATGATTATAGGAGACTTTTTTTTTTAAAACAAGGCCTTTAGAATGCATGTAACCACCAGGTACTTTGTAATCACCATTTTAAAACATTACATTACTTTTCTCCCATTTTCTTTCTTCTTGCTGTATTTGTACCAAATATAAGAGAAAAACTCCAGTCTATTCCAACAGCAGCAGAATTGCTTCTACATCCTTTGTCCATACGTATCTGCTATCAACTCCATATAAATGAGAAAGATGTTTAATATTTCAAACAGGACTAGAGTGAGTAAATACTTCCAGAAGTTCATGGTTCAGAGGTATAACAGTTGAAGTTGCAAAGTCTTAGTTAAAGAAGGGAACTTGCACACGAGAAAAGCTGTTTATGCTGAAGCCCAAGATTAGAGTGCTCCTTTGAGGTACAAAATGAGGATTCCCTCCCAGCACCTGAACATTTAACATTTAAATCAAGGCAGCTCCTTGGCTCAATTACAAAATAACACCTTCAGCCAGGCAATACCTCTCCTCGCTGTTCTCCATGTGGTTGGGGAAGGCATCAAAGCCCAGCAGCAACTTTATAGCATCAAGGTAGCCATTGTTACAGAGCCAGTGCAGGGCAGTTCTGCCCTGTGAAACAAGAGAACAGAACAAAAATGAGCATTATCCCCAAATTCTAGCATGCCACAATAAAAGTCATAAATCACAGTGTAATTCAATGCTTTTCTGGACATGAAGAACAAACTAAGAAGAACACAGAACTTAAAAAAATTTTTTTTTTTTAACAAGATTTCAACACTAGTGCTTTTTCACCTAAAACTGCTGAAAAGCAGCATTAGAAGATCAGCCTTGGAGCTGCTTTCTTTGCAAAAGATGTACAGCATGCTCTGTAGAACTCATAATGAAAACCACTTTTCCAATACCTGGAATTATCTATGCCCTACAACAAATAGCTACAGAAAATTTCAAGAAATCGGGTGAAGCTCTTTGACTGATGAGGTTCTACTGACTTCTGAGAAACTATGTCATATACCAAGAAATCTGTTATAGGTTGCACAATTATTCTGGCTCCTAATTTTAATTACTGCCTGAATAATGGCACAAAAGAACATATAAACCAATCAGTGTTCTCTTTGGTTTTTTCTCCCTTGTATGAGTGATACATATGTGGGCACTTATGTGTACAAGTAATTGAAGCAATTACAGTGTAATCTCACTTGCAGGATCTTACTTTCTTACTTGCTCTCTCTTTGCTGGAGAAACACACTACAGACTCTAAGATCATATTCTCATGTCAGCTGTTAATAAGAAATAAGATTATTAATATGAGTCCTCACATGATCACACTTTCATAAAGAAAAACCAAAAGTGAACTGGAAAAATATGAATTTTCAATTCGTGCTGCATGTTAAAATACAACTTTTCTTTTGAGATTTTAGAAGTGAAGGCACAGGGAAAATGATGTCAGCATGCACTTCCTGTTGTGATAAACAGCAGCAAAGATGTTTCTACGACCTGGAAAAGAAAATTGCCTTGAAGAAAAGGAAAACGTTCTGATTTATGGTTATTCCAAAGTTAATGATAAACCTCAGTGAAGAAGAACAACATACCTCTTTATCCTGAATATTTGGATCTGCATTGTTTTCCAGCAACACAACCATGCAGTTGATGTAACCTCCATAAGCAGCACACTGCAGAGGTGTTCTACCTGCATAATCCTGCACATTTGGGTTGATTTTATTTTCTATCAGGATTTGGCAGACGTCAGCATTTCCTCCCAGGGCTGCCCAGTGAAGGGGTGACTGGCCATCTTGGTCAACCAAATCTACTCTTGCTCCTCCTGTAACAACAAATACATTTTTGAGCACAAAAAGAAAATACTGTTGAAGGCTAAGAAAAGAGTCAGTTGAAAATAAACTAGAACTTATTTGGTAAACTGACAATTCAGAGAAATATTTCAGAAAACAATTTCAATTTTGTTATTCAAATCCTAAAACTTAAATCAAAATTAATTGGAAATGAAATAGTTTCAAAGAGGCATCTAACTTTTTTAGAGTCTTCTGACTATAATCTAAGATGCTTTAGAAAATCCAGACTTACAAATGCCCACGAAAAACCTATTTTATTTGTTTCAGGTCTGTAATTTTTCAGTAGAACTTTTCTTTCTTAGCAACAAAATAACTTCTAAAAACTAGATTTCAGATTAAATGTCTTTCTAAATCTCTAAAGCAGAAAAAATGAAATATTAACAATATGGGAACAATTTTTAAAATAAGCTTATTTCAAGCATGCTAAGACTCTTTATGCAGATAATTAATTTCTTTATATGTTCTTGCAAGATGTAAAAGTTCTGTACAAAAGTAAAATTCCACAAAGACAAGAACTTGAATCAATCAGCAACTATGACTCTCTATGTAACAAAATCTTGAATTAAACATAACTCAGATTCTGATAGCCAAGCTTCTTGCACCTACAAAAGCTAAATGGCACAGGGAGTGGGAGGAAGAGCTTTACAGGAGGTTAAAATATGCCCAGCAGATCATGGAGGGAAGAACACTTTTCAGTAAGAAAGGCTGGTTGATGGAAAACTTGCAAAATTTAGCCTGGATGCTTCATCGGTCCATAAGTGGGATAATGTCTGAAGTAGGAGAGAGCTGTTTCTGGGAAGTTAAAATGACAGACTTTTGCATCTAAGATGCCACTGTTCTTCCACTGTACTTCTTACCCTCCAGCAGATATTTTACTATTATCTAACACTGTGTACTTTGTTAAATTTTATTTCTGTCTATAAAACAAAATACTGCTTTAAAAAAACAATGAGAAGAAAATATTAATGATGTAGGAGTTTTGATAGCTACCTACATTAAAAAACAATGAAGACTCACTTAAAGAGTCTTCAAAGAACCCTAAAAACGTTTTTTTTTTCACAAAAGTAAAGAAAGCTTAATTTGGTCTTATTTACTGGGAAAAGAAAACAAAAACAAAAGAAAGAAAATATTTGCTGGGGGGGAAGAGCTGGTTTGAGAGACTAGAATGTACTTGCAAAGGCTTAAGCAGAAATGAGCTGCAAAAAGAACAATCCCAATTTGAAAGTTTTGTATTTAACAATTCTAGCCATTTTGCCCAACACTGATAATCTTTTAGCATTTCTAGGGCTATTTCACAAGGGGAACTCACAGACAAAACCTGCTTTAGGGAAGCAGTTTCCTGTCCCACCTCTTGCTCAGCTCTTTATTTTCCATTCCCTCAGGAAGCAGCAGCAGAACACTGAACAGGTTTGTAAATCCTATGAGCTGACCTTTAATGAGTGTTTGGATCACTTCCTTGTGTCCCATCTCGCAGGCTCGGAAAAGTGGGGTGTGTTTCATGACATCCAGAGCATCCACCTGTGCTTTATGCTCCAGCAGCAGCTTCACTGTGCTGACGTGGCCAGAAAGGGCAGCAGCGTGTAATGCTGGAAGAACAAAGTAGCAGGGAAAAAGAAACCACAATACCATGAGCTTTAGAGGCCCACAATTAAGAGAGTAAAAATAAAAATTAATCACAACTATTTTGGTGGGAAAAGTACTTTTCAACCTCAAGAAACTGAAGAACAACAAGTGAGGATTTAACAACCTTTTCTTGCCATAAAGCAACAAGCAGAAAAATGTCAGCCCTGGAACAGGTTTCTAACTTGAACAGATAGAAATTTTACATTAAACATCACCAAGATTGGCTTACAGTGAGGATTTCTGGAAGAAAAGCAGGATCTGATTAAGAGAACATTACATGATTTACTTCTGCCTCTGTTTTGTGACATTTCTGAGATTGCTCATCACCAATGAAAGAAAGCTTTCATTATTTCTTCAATGCTTTCCTGAAAATGACTTTTTTTTTCTTTCAAATAAGCAAAGTTTTCTCAATTAAAACTAACTTCAGATAACTACCCAGCTGTTCCTGCTCTTCTCTACCCCCCCTTTTCTGTTTCAGAATTATTTGGAGCAAATTTCACATGAAATTATATAGCAAGACCATCAGATCTTGCACAGGATCTCCAGCTCCCTGTTTTCTTCAAGAAAAAGGAGAAGATTACAGAAAGACCAGATGCTGCAACTTCAGGTACTTCAGAACTCAGGTAAAGATGCAGTGCCCTGTAACAGGAGTTGCTATTGCCTAACACAGCACCCTGCAGACACTGTCAGCCAGAGTTGAAGATAACCAGTTCATGGCTCTTTTTGAAGAAAAGGAGAGCTGCACACAGCAATGAGATTTCAAACCAATGGAGAACACATGTATTGGAGATTTCACCTACAGTTTGACTTCAAAATGCTTTGGATTATTTCCTACAGTCAGCAGTCAAACCAGACAATCTACATTCTCACACTGCCTTAAATGCAGAATATTTTACAGATAACAAAATCAAAATAATTTAGAATAAAAACACAAAACAATCCAGCTCATAAGTGTGCATTTAATAAAGTTAATTCATACTTTCCCATGAAATTTCAGCATTATTAATGCTTAGTGAGAACTCAATCTGCTCATGCAAGCAAAATGTGGGGCTGTAAAATCTCCCTACATATTTGTATTTGTTTAATGTTAGAACAGACAAGGTCAGGATCCAGCAGAGGCATTATACAGAAATGCACACTGCAAAGGCCAGCATTACAAGGAGCAGCATCTTGAACCACAGCCAGAATACAAAAGCAGTATTTTTGTATTTGCCAGCTACTGCTTACAAGCAGTACCAGCTCATGAGACAAGTAACCCAGCACAACCTGTTACACAGGCCCTGCTAAAACGCCCAGGTTGTTCATGCTGTCATTGACCCGAATCCAGCTGGTGTGGCTGCCTTAAAACAGAGTCACAAAAAAGTGACAGTAACATTGTGACATGGACTAAGCCCTGGGGCAGAGCTGGAGATACTCTGCGAAGTGAAACTGCAATCCTGCCTTTGAGAGGACACTGATTTAAGCTGAAGTGCAGCAGCCCAACGTGGAAAGCGAGTGCCTGGGCAGCAGCCCCTGAGAGTGGGTGGCTATCAGTAGGAATTGGACAGGAATGAGATCCCTGCTGCTTCCTACATTTGGATGGGCCTGGTTTTCATGGTCTGACCTCACAGTAAACTCTAGGTTCTGGTTTTTGTCCCGAGTCCCTTATGAAACCAGAGGCAGTAAACCACTCCATCAGATGACACATGGGGTGTGTGTAACAATACAATAGAAAAAGAGCTGCTGTGTCAGCTTGGCCGGTTCTTCCCCCCCATCACTCATTCTGACGCAGGCATCTTGCTTCGCACTTTGTGCTCAATATTTTCTTGTAAGCCAAATTTTCTGTGATGGAGTCACGGTGACTGAAGAGATTCTTCAGCCAGCTGGTCACAATGGGCCCTTTGTTGAGCCGACAGACAGAGCCCTCTCCATTGTGCGCAGTGACGGCAGAGCCATAAAGCTGCCCCTGTAATGCTCCTGCAGCGCTGATCTCTGCGAGGAGGGAAATTCCTTTCCCTTGGTGTCATTCTCCTACACAATGCCCAGAGTCTCGATGTTCTAGCCGAGCTCAATGGAGAGCTCGCTCTTTTTTTTCAGTAAATGCAAAAGGCTGCGTTAACGCAACATTACAACCTAGCTGAACGGAGTCTGCACACAAAAGTCAGAAAAACACAGCCTTGAACTGTGCTCAGCAACTGCATCCCGGGCACGGAGGCATGTGCGCGATTTTCTATTAGCGCATCCCTCCCCGTCGGAACGCAGCACTGCTTTTCCCCCGCGAAAACACGGGAATTATTAAAGCCCTTTGAGGGGGAAAAAAAAAAACAAATCAGAGAGTGATTTACTGGTGGGCTTCCTTTTATGTTTCGAGCTCGCTGTAATAAAGCCCATGCTATGCACCCGCTGGCAGCGGTGCAGCCCGGGCTGCTCGGCAGCTCCCCGCTTTCACACTGGTCCCGTGTTCTACACAGCGGCACTCTCAAGCAAATGGAAAATCCATTCATTTCCTTGGATTAAAAGCCCTACAACGAAACCGAGATTAAAAGGTGATTACATATCACCGCTACGAAAGGTTTAAGACTGAGAGATAATAAAGCCAGCCACCTGAATTATTCAGGCGTGAAACCCACACCTGAGTAATTTCAGAAACACCGTATGTGATTACCCATTACTGCCTGCAAAGAAAACAACCCTTTGTAAGGAGGTTTGCACAGGAACTACAACCTTGCTGCACCCTAAGGTCTCAAACAAACATTGAGAGGTAGTTGAAAGGGAACTGTCAGGAAGTAGCAAATGTAGGTGAGACTGATAAAAGATGAAATAGAACTAAAGTTGTAGAATATTTAGTGTGTAAGGTCATCGAACACGAAGACTGAGATTTTATTTGTTGCATTAATTCTTACACTCAAAAATTTCAAACTATCCCAGCTTAGAAAGATTGATTTATTTTGTGTGTTACATTGTAAGAAAAATAAGAATTTAGATATTTAAACAATTTAATGTTAAGAGCATATTGCTTTTTGTTAAGATCCAGCATATGATCAAAGGAAACTTCAAAACCTCAACTTATAATAAGAAAATAATATCAATGAAACAAATTATGAACTACACAACCCTGACATTGCATTTATTTACCATCTGTATGTTATTCAAAGAGCACTCTGAAAGGAGAAAAGCTATTAAACTCATATCTTTGTTTCTTGATTGGGATAAATCTTCACTGCAAGTTCCCTGAATCTAAGCATGCAGCTTAGGCTAGTTTGCATGTGGCACAGCCAAAAGATAATGCTTGAGTAAACTCTAAAACAAATACATTAAAATTTATATAAACAAACATTGCAATATACATTCTTGTTTGTTTAAAAACCCATCATTTTCAGGAGGAAAGCCCATGAGTGTGCCACTATCAGCTTAGCTATCATTTTACTACTTATTATACAGAGATATATATTCTTGCACTGTATCTCTAACTCTGACTGTGCCTGGCACTGGGTAGTTCCTGATCTCCCTACACACAGCTTACCCTGAAGCCCTGCTATCAAACCCCTCCAAATTTATGCCAAATATATCCACATTCTCCTGTTTTTTCATTCAGATGCCATCAGCACACCATTCAACTCAATTACTTTTCCCAAATTCCCAACACTGCTGAATCCATAAACACTTCAACACCTGTCTCTCTCACCTGTCAGAATTGTTATTCTGTTTTTGTTGAAAGCAATACATAGGTACAATATTTCTACCAAAAAAAAATTTTTTTTCCTTAAAGGAGATTAATTCATAGTTACTACTGGAAATTCTGTATTTCATTACTTGCATGCTTGAATCTGAAATGCTGTGTTGCCTACTTATCTTTTGTTTCAGGCAGATAACAAGATGATAACTTCTGGGGATATCAAGTTCAGCCTCTTGTTCGGACAACAGAAGTGCAACAGCTCTAATCTTTATTTCACTATCTTTACAAACAACTATGGAACGATTTTCATGATGATAATTTAGCTACTTCAGTGGCTAGTTTGCTCCATATTGTTTCAAAGTGTTTGTGTACTTTCAAATACATTTTTGAACATGCATTTCAAGAAGAGCTTTTTATACAAGAAATTCTTCAAAATACAGAACAGCTCTTCCTTTCCCAGGATTACAGGACTAACTAATGCACTGCAGTACATTTCTTTTTGCTACATTTCAAATGAACTGTTCCAATCTGTGCAGAAAAGGTTTGTTTCTTTCCCACAAGAAGGCAAAGAATTGACTCACACATATCATTAAAGTCATGCAGAAATGTTTTCAGGACTGAAGTACCCATTCAGAAAAACATTAATATAGATTCTAACAATGTTTCTACTTGGTGGAAATGACACTGACCGGAAACATGCAGTGGCTCTTCACTGTAAAGCATCTTACCTGTGCCGGCGTATTTGTCTGTCATATTGATATCAATATCCAGTTTTAAAGTCAGCATCGTCCTAATGACATCATCACTGCCTTTGCCAGCTGCCCACATGAAGGATGTTCTTCCCTCAAGATCTGAGTCATCTTTTACAGAAGGATGTTTCAAAAATACTTCAACTGTTTCCTGAAAAGACATACTGTTGAAATTAACATTAAAAGCAATCTGCAACAACAAGAAACCATTGTCTCATGTAGCTGTTTATGAAGCAAATCAAAGCTTCATTTTTCCTTTTTAAGTGTATGAAGAGCAGTAGCTCAACAGGAGCACTGCTTGTTCTGCTATGCCTTTTCCCTTGCCAATGATCATAGTGCATCCTTAACTATGACTTTAACACTGTCATTTATTTAACACTTAATTCTTTTCAGTGTCAAACATGATGTATTCATCACAAGGAAGCAAAAGACACTGTAGTATCTGTGAAGAAAGCAATGGGGAAAATGTGGTGGGTTTATCAAAATATGACTGTAATACTGTGATGTAAAAATTATATAATCCTTTAGGTTGGAAAATAACTCTGAGATCATCAAGTCCATCCTATGACCCAACACCACCATGTCAACAAAACCATGACACAAAGTGCCACGTCCAGTCTTTCCTTAAACATCTCCAGGGACTGTGACTCCACCACTTCCCTGGGCAGCCCATTCCAACATTACGTCAGCCTTTCTGTGAAGAAATTCCTTCTAATGTTCAACCTGAACCTACCCTGAAAATAATGTTCTTTCAAAATACTTTCCCAATATATTTTTTTCTCTCCAATTATAAATACAACTGCACATGCAAATATCTTACTTTGCCAATCTCTAACATTCTGACTGTTAAAAAAATTTGGGTCAACATAGACATATTTCCTAATGTTTACTAATATCATCAGATTACTAATTACTGGAATACTACTAATCAGAAAATACTATGGAAATCTTTACACCCGAGTCCAGTCTTTCCACTGCAACTGTTACACTAAAATCTCAAATCAAGGCAAAAAAGAATTATTTCTTCAAATGCTGTGCTTGTGTTAAGCTGTCAGCAAACAGATCCACTCATTTAACCTGCTGCTAGATTCTTAATGAGTCACCCAGGAAAGGAACGGAGAGAAAATCACAACTATTAGAAAAAGAATAAATGCAAGATTTTCCCTTTTCTATCTAATTCCTTAAAAGGCTTTACGTGTATGTAACAGCTGGGAAACATCTGATATGAATCACTGGCAGGCTAGCCAATAAAAACCTGTAAAAACCCCAGGCTTCATTATTTTACTTTATATTTTATTATTAACACTATCTTAGCTTTTCCTCTGTGACCCCACAACTGCTCCATTGCAGCTCTGGGTAGGACAGGAATTTCCTGGCTATAATGAACTAAGTTCTTTTAATCACAAAGGTGTTTGAGTGCCTAAGTATCATTGATTAATTTGGATTTGTTTTTTCGCTAGTACTTATTATTTCATCCCCCTAAAGAAACAGGAAAGCTCTCATTTATCTCATGCTGCTGATCTAAGATCCTTACTGCTTTGTGAATTTAGGTCTGAACTACCAGTTCATTGTGAAAAGCTCCAGCCAGAAGCAAGGAGAGATGGAAGCACAAAGCCTTCCACACAAACCCAGCACGAGTTTATAGCTCTGTGCACTCACACTGACCACCACTACACCTCAGACACAAACAGCCTCTCATTAGGCCAGGGACTCAGCCCCCTCCCAGGGCTCTGCACTGCTGGAAATCCTGCACAGTGAAAAGCACTGCAAAGCCTGCACTTCTTCAATACTGAGGCACACAACCTAAAAAAATACAAATATTTTATTTTTCCATTAAGTTTTAGCAAAGCAACTCTTCTTTCAATAACTCTTTCTTTTCTACAGCTTTTAATAGGAAAAAGTAGAAGAAAATCCCAGTGCTATAAGCATTATTTTCCAAAATGAAGTTGCTACAACTTGAAAACAAAACAAAATTAAATTACATCAGGATGATTAACAAATCAGAAAACAAAAGTATCAATCAGATTAATTCTACATGTATTTGGTTATGAAAGATCACATGTATTTTAACACTGCTAAAAAGACTGGAGGAAACAACAAAAAAAACAACACAGCTGAAAAATAACAGCAAAAGGAGAGAACTAAACCTGGAACATTTAATTCTGTGCTATCAGGAAACTGAAAAATACTACATATTTTTGAATATTTAAAGATAAGACGGGGCTATCCACATTTCATTTACTAGATCAATCTATATAAGTACATGAAAGAAAAGTACATTGTTTTGGACACCTTTGGAAAAATTCAGAAAAAAAAATTTAGTCCTGCACACTAAAATCAATATGAAGAAAGCATCTTAGCTCAGTTGGTGAGAACATGGTGTTAATAACACCAAGGTTGTGGGTCCAATCCCTGTTTGGGCCAGTCTCTTAAGAGCTGGACTTGATGATCCTTGTGGGTCCCTTCCTACTCAAAATATTCTGTGGTCTGGAAATAAAGATTCTCTGATCTTCCTTCACACATGAAGTTCAAAAGTTTAAACAGAGATGTTTCTTTGGACCCCTCCTGTGGGATACCCAACACATCTAAATTTGGGTGGTTATATTAGGTAACTTCTCTTCTGCTAGAATTTTTCCTGTCTATAGTAAGTGAGGATAAATTAGTCTTGGGGAACAAATTATTCACACAAATCAAGTGTGTGGCTAAATCTCTTCAGTCTTTAAAAAAAAAACCCAAATATCATATTATAGTAAGTAACCCACAGAGAAAGAGAGCAAAGAACAAGATATCAAAGCAAATAAACTGAAAGCCATGTGAATATTTACAGTAAACAAAGGAACAAACTTTCTTCTTGTTAGGGACTAAGAAACATCACATTTTAACTGAGAAAAACAACACCTAACCAAAGTTGGGCAGACAAAATAGAACAAGAATGTGGCTCTCAAACCATGAGTATAGAGATGCTACTGCCAGAACAAACATGCATGTATTTCCACTCAGTTGTTAGACCATGCATATGGAATACAGTGGTGGGAATTACTCAATTATATGCATGTAAAGGAGAAAAAAAAGCAAATAGTGGTGCTCAGAAACAACTGGACTGGTGAAAACAGAGAAAGACTCATAATTTATGCAGGGGCTCTTGAATACATCACCAGCTAAAAGAGGCCTGCAGATCTGAAGCTCTCCAGTGTGATTTTTCATGTAAGATGGGAAAGAGTACATTCATTATAAGTACAAAGATTACAAAAGAATGTCTGATTCCACCATATACTTTATTTCCCCTTAAAACTCAGATGACACCACAGTTTGGCTCGCTGATGGGATCAAAAGGTAGCAACATAATGAAGATGTTTCATTCAACTGACTAAAGCCCAGGGAAAGAAAGGCAGTATGAAAAATCCTTTCAGGAATACATCAATATAGGGAAAAAAACAACAAACCAACAATATAAAATTATGTGGAGATAATCATCAGATGGTAAATGACAGCTTTTTTTTTTTTTTCTATGAGCCTAACTAAACATGAAAGAAATGCTTTTACAAAACAAATATTTTAGATATGTGAGTTAGGCCCAAACTATACACAGCCCTAAATGGACAAAAATCACATCAATGAAAAATTCTCTAAAAAACTGAAGATTACACAGAAATATGCTTCAATAAAAGTTTGAATTTAAAAAAAAATCTGGATGGTCTTAATAAGACCACCTTCAAAAATACCCCACCAAAGCCCCAAAACTCACTGTCACAAGGAAGCAAGGACATTGGTCAGTTCCCTCTTTCAATAATACTTCTAGATTTGTTAATTTGAATTGTTCTCAAGGGCATTTAAATTTTTCATTTTTATTTTTCTTGTTAACATATAGGTATGCAAGAAAGACCCAAATTACTATCCCTGCTAAGAAAATGTTGCAATGTGGACTACATAGCTACTACATTAATTAGGCACTAAATAACCCTTTCTGTAAATGGAGGGTTTGAAAGCTATGAGAGGTAGAGGACCTTAAGAAAAGCTTTCTTAATTTCCAGTGCCTGAGAACCACTTCTGCAACATCTGTGACCAGCAATTGTTGAAGTGCTGAGTTTTATACTTGGCTCTACTGTATCTGATCTTGCTCTAGAATAAAAATTTGGCTATTATACCAAAGTATAAGAATTAAGTTGTCTGAGACACCAACGTTCTTTGTTGTCTGAGGTAAGAAATATATTTTTAAAAATTTAAAAAATATAGTGTTCCTGAAGAATTATGACAAAAGGCACTCAGCTCTTCAGCCGTGTTTCACAAGACAACAGTTCATTCATAATGCCAAATATTCATAAACTAATCACCTTCTTGAATGCAAAGACTGGTTTGACTGGTCCTGCAGCAGCTGTGCAAATACTCCTATAGGTCATCTTACTCTAGATACCTCATAACTGCTTAGACTTCATTATAATGAGCCGTAAAACCTGAAAGCACTGTGAAATAGTAGGTGTCATTCTGCTTTCTGTTGAAGTATCTGAATGGCTATTGTGTGTTCTGATGCAAACATATAGCTCAAAGGGCCTGTCTTTGTACAGAAAGTTAGTTTTTTGTAAATCTATCTTAATAGTTTGAAATTAACCACATATCTATCACATAACACAGGAAAACTCTGAATTAACTCATGCCAACAACACTGTGTTTATATGATTTCAAAAAGAACTTAAACACTCCGTTAAACTATAAAGATCTTGGCAAAATATATTTACTTCACATTTAGGATAAGTTCTACTTACAGCAAAATTGCTCTGTGCTGCATAATGTAGGGGTGTTGCACCTTGGCTATCAGATGGGATAGTTCCAAACTTATTTCTTTCAAGTAAGAGATGGACAATCTGTGCATGACCTGAGAAAAATAATATAATAAAAACAAATTTGTATCAAATCCTAAAGTCAATAAAAAGCTCAATTAAAAAAAAAAAAGTAAAAAACCCCCAAAAACTCAGACAAAAACCCTAAACTCAAACAAAACAGAAGAAAATGAACAGACTCTAATAAACAGTCATATATTTGTGTTGTAGCCTTGATAGTCTAAATGCAAGAGAGAAACATAACACTTGATATTTGAACCACTAAATCTGGCATGTACTTTCTTCCCAATAGTGCTCCAGTGCCATACTCTGTATTGTCATTTTTGGGGAGCGTCAATAAATCAGAATGACTTATAAATACAAAATTTCTTTTAACAGAAATCACTAGAGCTTTTCCCTAAACAAAGAAACCAGCAGTAACTGGCCAGATAACTTTGTAATGAATTGGTTGACTATTTCCAGAAAAAGCTTATAATAATTCAATTGAGATGCTGCATTTGAATGACAGGTCAGTCAGAAACAGTAAGGTGAGCATTGGCTGCTGCTAATGAGCATTTGTCCATCTGTATTAAAAGATAAGCTAAACCAATGTTGACATTTTCATCACACATCATATTTTTTACAGAAATAAAGTGTAAATTCTTCACTTAGGTTCTATGTAACCAAAATTTCAATTTAAAATATATAGCAGAATCAGAGGCTAGTCTACTACCAGCTGCTAAAAACCAACAAACTCACACACAACTCCTTCCATAAAAACATATTAATAATGTATTTTGAGATTCAAATCACAACACTTTTGGGGGAGGGGGGATGGGTAAACTTCATATTCATTTCAAAGACAGAAAAACAAAGACAAATACAGTATATTGCCACTCAAGTCAACCAACCCATTCATATGCTTGCTTCTGCAGGCATAATGCAGCTCACAGAGTATCTTAATGATTTGGTATTTTAAGCAGTACTAGAAAACCACTCTGATTTTACAGGTGAAAACTCCCAGTACCTCCTATGTCAGAGCAGCAATGAATTTTGCAGCTTGTTACTTTTGCACAGTTGTCTTGTATCACTTTTTAGAATAAATGAACAGGTAGGTACCTTCCTGCTAGCAGTAGACTACTTCTAACAAAAACACCAACAATTACAGAATGAAGCTCTGCTACAGTTGTGGTCTGTAGCTCTTAAAAACCTGGAGGATTAGGCAAGCCCTCTTTTGTGAAATGGCATTTTGAAACTTTATATATCCAGAAATATCAGAAATGAGAGAAAACGGTGACTTGGGTCAAAAAGGATGAAGAGTTATATGAGCATTTTTTCTTTCTGGGGCCTTAGGGTGTACAGGAAAGCTCCTCTTTCCTGTTAGCCTGGATTAGGAGAAGCCTGGATGCAGAACACCACATTATTCTGCCCTTCCTACCAGAAAAAATACCAAAAAGAAGAGATATAATGTTGCTATGCTATTTCCACCTCAAGATTATAAGAAGTAAATTGAGGTTCACTGGAAGAACTTGGTTTGGAGTGGAATCCTAGCAGAAAAACCATAGGAGTATTGAGCCTGAAAAATAAAAGCTTCCTAAACTTTCAGGACAGATAACTAGAAAAAGGGAACTTTGCAATCAGGCCAGGAGGTCTAGCTAAATTATCTATGAGAATAAGGCTTGAGGGAGTTGGAAAAAAAAAATCTTCATTGAGTGCAACAGTAAATAAATTGGTGCAAAGGTGTATCTCACTTGGCCATTAATGTAAACATTAAAGCTCTTTTCTTGAGGTCAAGAATTGTCGTTTCTGTTGTACTTTTATTCAGCAGAAATACAACTTGGCTGAGACTTTTAACTACACAAAAGAAAAGGTAAGAGGAGCAACAATGCCCTTAAGATGCAGTCACATGCAATCCATCCCATCTAAGAAAACTTGTGGCAGTATCCCTGCACTGCTTTAAATCTCCTACTGTTAACCTATATAGCAATATCTTACTCTCTTTAAGACCTACATAGGACATCAATTTAAAACCAGAACCCTAAAATTAATAATGATTTTCTAACCAGAAATACCCAAAGAGCATAAGTCACCTAGAGACTACATCAAGTTCACAAAATAGTCTGGAGGTCTTGGCACATCTTCCCCCTTTATTCTACATTGATTAGACAATCCATTTTTCCAACAGACAAAACTTCTCTCTTAAATACAATCAATTTCAAAAGACAATATATTTTTCCTCTTGAACAGAACCAAGAGATAATGACTATTTATTTGGAAAGCTGATCCTATGACACTTACAATGCTTCACAATTTCTCTGCAAAAATTCAATATCCCTACATATATGCAAATTTGAGAACATCCTTCTCTCTTTTTGGTTTTAATAAACATAATCAAACCACATGTATATTGCTACTGGAGTTGCAGTAACTCGCTCCAGTGAACATCTGATTCTTTTATTGGCATTCTTTGTCTGCAGTGTCCCAAAGGATCATTGGGATGAAGCCTTTTAAAAGGGGAGGGAGACTGTTTGAAGATTCTTTTATCCAGTGGTTATTTTTTCCTCCTGAATGGAAATAGGAGGTAAATTTTCTAAATCATATTATTTCTGTGGCTATAATCTTACAGGTTGTGTTTTCCTACACTTAGACTATTTACATTTAATCAGGTGTTAACTTGTTTTGCAAGGATCCAGTCTTTGTAAACCCAATCCAAAATTCACATATGCAAGGTTAGAATTTACAGAGCATCTGAGTCTCAGGGTAACAATCAGAGAAAAACTCTACACAAATAAAACTCATTGTCAGATCTGATTAGATTGTCATAACGTGCTTGATGAAGAGCCTGTAATAGAAGTGTCAACTCTGCCATTTTTTGTTGTTTTCTTGTGCTGGCATTATCAGAGTATCTGCATTTTCTTTGTAGGAATCTTCTTAAGCCGTTTATTTAGTTTGTGTGGAGTGGTTTAATTACACTTGCATTCATACTGGGCGTGCATACCCCACTTCAGCCACCACTGTTCAAGAGTACCAGTGGCTTTTTTAACCTATGATCAAAGCTGCATATGCAAGAACAATCTCAATACACTCTAATAATTTTTAAATTATCAGCATATATAACCTGAAGTAATGCATTTTACTATGTTTTGAAGAATCTGAATCTAAAATAAGAAGTCTACACACAAACTTCTAACCCTGGTTGAGCAGAAACTCTTATTGCTGTAAGAGATTAGTTAGCTGCCAGGCTGGAATTAAATAAAAAACAAAGACTAAACAGTAGAGTTAATGAATGACTAAGTGTGTCCAGTTTACCAAGTAAGGCTGCCCAGTGGAGGGGAGTTCGAAACAGGTTGTCATAAGATGTCACATTGCAGCCTTCGTAGGAGGTCAGGACATCCACAACTGCCACATTCCCATCTGCAACAGCAAAATGAAGAGGGGTTCGTCCTTCATAGTCTTGCCAGTTAAGCAGAGATTCTGTAGGTGCAGCTTCCTTTAAAAAAATAAAAGAAATAACGAAATTTTAAAAATATTTAAATGTAAGAGAAAACCTATACAATCTTTACAGATGTTGTTTCAGACAGATAAACTGTCCTTGTTCAGTAGAAAGTAGCTCTACAACCAAATGCTTTTCTTACAGTATGGGCTACTTTCAAGTATTTCTTATGGGATGCTTTTTTATACTTAATTATTGTACAAGACCTGATTTCTGGTACATACCCCATAGTTTTACCAGTCTGCTGTGCAAATGGTTCCTTAAACAGATCTTTTAAATATTAACTCCAGCTCTTATGAAAGTTACTAGAAATACTTACATGATTTACAAGTTGAAAAATGACACACATATCTTCAGATTTTCTCCAACAACACCCCCCTTTTTGCACAAGTTAATTTTATTACTTTCATTATGATATTCTTCTAGCTTATATCCCTAAAGTATTTTCAAAGGAGATGTCTACATCTCTAGCTGACAGCATGGAAGTTAGAGTGTACTTCTAATAATGCATCTACTTCTAATGGGCTTGACTTTGAATTTTAAAAGTATTTTAAAGTTTCATGATTAGTCACTTGATCAGGTAACGTAGGCATTAATAAATCTAACTTGACTTTTCATCACCTTTTCTTTAAAAATATGCTAAATTACTTTCACATAAGGTCCCTAGCTATACAGTTTCGTATTATGACAATTTCATATCTCAAATATTTTCCTACAGAGATTTCTCTTCATGACCTTCTTTTTCAGGTGAAAGAACAGAAAAGGTACAAATTAACATCATCTTAGCATTTGAGAGATCTTCAAATGGCAAAATCATAAAGGCCCATGAAACATAAACTTTAAACTTCACTTTTCTGAAAAAAAAAGAGATATTACTAAAAAAAGTGGCAAACAATCAAACAGTAGAAATTCAGGATGCGGGACACTAAACATCTAGAGCAGAAATAGATTGTCAAAACAAGAGTTTAAGTAAACCAGAGGGACAGAGACTGCTTTTCCATCTCCAACAATTCAGAGTAATTCCCCAAAGTCATGGGAATCCTGTGCAGAATTAAAAGGGAATGTAGTCCTGAGGTTTTTAACTTCAACACTAGAGGGGATTTTAACCCATGATAAGTGAGAAAAGCAAACCTTCTGAAAATACAGAGGCACCCTACATATCACAATACATTTATGAAAGAAGAGCAAGAGACTGTGATCAGTGCAGCTTGTTAACTGTTAAAGCAAGTTCCTGACCTCTTTCTCACTAAACTAACTGCAATCTTTCCTTTTGACTAACTACTACACAAAAACCAAGTATCTAACATTGAGAACAATAAATCAAGAAGAAGAAAGTCAGGAAATTCCAGAATTAGGGTTTCTATGCAAATATTAATTGACCAAAGTTGTATATTCTGTATTTTCTACGTAATGGATAAAAAAGCCCTCAAACCCCCAACACATTTAGGGGTATATTTCGCTATATTTTCTAAGTGCAATCTGACTAAGTTAGTACAGCAGTAGTAACTTCAACTCTGCAATGCCCCAATTCTTTGTTTCTGTTTACTTTCTTACAGTGACAACTTAAATACCTTAATATTTGATTAATGCAATTTTTCTAGATCTAAAGAGCTACATACTTCGCATTTTGTATGTAAATCCCAGAATCACAGAATGTTTGGTGTTGAAGGGATCTCTGGAGATCATCTAGTCCAACCTACTAAAGCAGGTTCAGCTAGGGCAGGTAGCACAGACTGTCTAGGTGGGCTTCAAGTATCTCCAGAGAAGAAGACTCCACAACCTCTCTAGGCAGCTTGTTCCAATGCTCAGTCACTTTTAATCTCAGTGAAGATGCTTTGCTTCATATTCAAATGAGAATTCCATTTTTCAGTTTGTGCCCATTGCTCCTTATCCTGTAGCTGAGGACCACTGGAAACGGTCTGGCTCCATCGCCTTGACATCCACACTTCAGGTATTTTATGCACTGATAAGATCCCCTCTCGGTCATCTCTTTTCCAGGCTGAATGGTCCCAGCTCTCTCTCAGCCTTTCCCCATAAAGAAGAGGCTTCCATCCTCTCCTCACCTTCACAGCTCTTAGCTGGACCCTCCCCAGTAACTCCTGGTCTATCTTGAACTGGGGAGCCCAGAACTGGACACAGCACTTCAGATGTGGCCTCACTAGGGTTGATTCACTGGGGAGAATCATCTCACTCAACCTGCTGGGAATGCTCTTCCAAATGCATCCCAAGGTACCCATGGCCTTCTTGGCCTCAGGGCACACTGCAGGCCCCTGGACAGCCTGTTGTGCCCCAGGTCCTTCTACTGGTGCACAGTGTGATTCCTCCCCAGGCCAGGACTCTCTATTTGCCTTTGTTGAGCTTAGAGCAGACTCCTTCTGCCCAACACTCTGGCCAGGCCAGGTCCCACTGGCTGGCAGCACAGCACGATGGTGCACCAGCCACCCCTCCCAGTTTTATACTTACTGTACCATCAGCAAACCTGCTGTGAGGGTACAGTCCAGGTACAACCTTCATCCAGGTTATTGATGAATAAATGGAGAAAGACTGGGCCCAGTACTGACCTCTGAGGAACACCTCTAGATACAGGGCTGTAACCAATTCTGTGCCACTGATCACAAGCCTCTGAGCTCTGCCATTCAGCCAGACCCTCCTCCTTGAGCTCCCCTGTGAGAATGTTATGGGAGACAACGTCAAAAGCCTTGCTGAAGTCAAGGCAGACACCACACACTGATCTTCCCTCATCGACCCTGACAGTCCTGCCATCTAATTGGTCAAGCAGAATTTTCCCTTGGTGAATCCCTATTGACTACTAATAACCTTCTTTTCCTTCTCATGCTTAGAGATGACATCCAGGAGGAGCTGTTCCACCACATATCCAGGGATTAAGGTGACACCTATAGTTTCATGGGTTTTCCTTCTGGCCCCTTCTCAAGGCACTAGTGTGACACTGGCTTTCCTCCAGTCCTCAGGCACCTTTCCTGTTTTCAAAGATGATGAACAGCACCTTAGCAATAACATCTGTCAATGCTAATTAAATGCCAATTAAGTTGCCTGTCTCAGACAAAAAACTTAATCAGTTTTAGATTAGGTATCTATCAGTACTGCCAGCTATGTTTTGTTGGAGTCAAAAATTAACATACTTGAAACATGCTGGAGAACACAAATACATGTAGTCACAAGCACAATAACAGATAATCTATTAAAAACATAAAAAATCGATAAATATGACTCTCAACTAAAAATACAATCAAAGCTGACATTGTTACACCCAAACCTCATTAAGTAAAGCATGAATAACATTTCTTTTGATAAGCATTGAAAAGCATTTACCTGAGTGAAAAGCTGTATGTTCTTCCCTGGCTTTAATAATTCTCAAGAGGAAGTTATCTGATAATATGCTTACTTTTTGTCTATTCATAGAGCTCAGCAGGGGGAGCATAGAGCCTACTGCAAAAATTCATTTTATGAGGATCACTTTTAAGACTGGCTGAACATTAATTATGATAGGCACAGAAGTTATTACTGAAATTCTAAGTCCCCCAGAGGAAAATGTGTTTGAACAAAATGGACAAACAAGAAAACAAATGCTTCTTCACTTGTAATTTGCTGATGTAATCCTGACAGCTAATTTTCATGCCTTCCAGAAGCATAACAACATTCTAAATAAATGAATCCTGAAACTCCTGGCTTAAAGTCTTTGATGTTGCCAAGAAATATCCCCATATTCAAAAGTGTTAATTTTGCAAAATGGTACAGAATCTTCTAATGACAAAGCCACTATTTATATTGTAGTCTAAAAGTATTCATGTGTTTTGAATTTTTTGGCCACTTAAATTAAAATTTTCTAGGCCTGTTTCTGCCTACATTCATGAGTATAATTTCTTTACATTTTAAGTGGGTTTGGTTAGCTATAATTAAACTGTCATACTGTATTAATATTTGAAGCTCAACACAGAGAAGAAACAGAAGTTAAGCATTTTTTCTGTGGCAATGGAATTGTAGGCAATAATGGAAAGTGTGGTATAAACAAATGTCATGTCTCTTACCATGAAGAATAAATAAAGAGAAGAGATACAAAATAGACAGAGAGTACTAAGCAGTTGCTTCCACCGCAATAATGGAATCTTATTCTGTTCTTTACTCCTTAAATCATCCCAATGTTTTTCATGTAACCAAGCACTGCTGAATCTGGAAAGGTGGAAAAGGAAGTTGACCATGAGAGGATCTCCAGATTAGGGTTTCTCTCTACTTCACATGCTCACTTTCTACATATGTCAAGTTCCATTTTGGCTGTATTTCATGGATTTCAATATCAGATATAAGCAATTTGTGCATCACCCCTGCACACCCTTTTTTCAGCATTCAGATGAGCTCTTTTCGTAATTGTTTATTTTGACAATATCAGTGGACTATGTACTATACAAATATCAAACAGAAAGATGACTCTTAATTTTAAGAATTAATAAGCAGGAGACAATATCCGGACACACTCAAAGGGCAGAGTACAGAAAAACAAGATAGACTTTTTCAGTACCATAGACTGTGGTTTTGATAAATCCAGCTAAACTTTTGTCAAGTTTTTGTAAAGCAAAACTGGAGAATTCCAAGTAGGATGCTAGAAAAAAAAATAATTCTGGAGAATCCTTCCATAGTGTTAAAGATAGCATGAGAGAAACAGCAGCAGTATTGTTTTTCATAACTCAGCCAGCAGGCACCAAAGGTAGCCTGAAGCAGACATCGATACCTCACTGCTGACTGGGCAATGGCACAGTGCTTACAGCCTCTACCCAGAAAGCAAAGACAAATGGTTTGTGTTGGATGTACTTAAAAAATGGTGAAGCAACAATGACAAAGACATTTGCCTTTTATACTGCTAACACAAGACAGTATTTTCACAAACTTAAAAATGATGTTACATGGTAAAACACAAGATGACAAATTTTCACTCTATGGGTACGTACATTAGAAATAAAACACAGAATGTGAAAAATTATAAAGTTAGCCCAGCCATGAGGATGTAGAGAGGAACCAGAATCAAATGTTTTGTTAGACAATGGACTTGGAACTGGGTAATATGGCAAAAAGCAGCTAAGAAAGGAAGGGAAGGCTCTGAGCTCTGCTGTGTCTGCACTGTGCTGTGAAGCTCTGTCTCATCTAGACAAGTAAGAAAACCACTTCAATTTGGAGAGAAGATCTTACCACAGGATTAAAATCAGGGGCACCACCACCACCACCACAAAAAGGTGTTTATACTCAACAACAAATTCAGCTAACAGATTGATTACCTAATGACATTTCTGTATCATCAACTTTACAGAATAGCTAAATTACTTTTTCATTTAAACTTGGTATTAACTTCCTCTATTAGCAAGCAAATATAGAGGCAACTAATTGCAGTATAAACAATTAAGCTAATGCTTGGAAAAGCCTAGATGGAGTCAAGAACACACTCTTTTCAGCCCAACCAAAGTGCCTCTATACCACTGAACCCAGCATGAGCAATAAATAGGAGGAGCTGGAAGCCTTCACAGGAAAGCCTTGACCCAGGTGCCACCACTGAAACTTGGTGGCATGAATCCATGACTGGTGTGTGGCTACAGGCTGCTCAGGAGGGTCAGGACAGGAAGGAGGGTCAAAGGAGTTGCTCTCTACAATAGATGGACAGGATGCAATGTGCTGTCCCTGAAGAACAGCCATGAGCACGTAGGAAGCCTGAAGGCAGGAATCAAAGACTGAGGCAATAAAGGGAACCCCACGGTCAGTGTCTACTACAGGCTTCCTGAGCAAGGGGAGCCTCTCGAGGGAGCCTTCTTGCTCCAGCTACAGGAGGCATCGTGCTGGAGGGTCTTGCCCTGCTGGGGAACTTCAGACACCTTGGCATCTGCCAGAGAAGCAGCACAGCGAGTGTATGGAATCCAGGAGACTCCAGGGATGAATGGAGGGTAACTTCTCAAGAAAGGTGATGGACGGCCCTAACAGAGGGAATGTGACACTGGACCTGATGGTCACCAAGCCCTGCCTGACCTTTCCTGTGCGGAAAGGCTGAGCAAGCTGGGGTTGTTCAGCCTGCAGAAGAGAAAGCTCCAGGAAGATCTTACAGCAGCTTTCCAGTACCTAAAGGGGGCCTAGAGGAAAGATGGAGAAGGACTTTTTAAAAGGGCATATAGTGACAGGACAAGGTGGAATGATTTTAAAGTGAGTGTATGTTTATATGGAGGCCAGTGGGTTGCTGACCAGGATTCTGAAAGGGCCTACTGGTAACTCAGCCCCTAGGGCTGTGTTATCCTCCAGTTAGGGTGATCCAAAGTTCTCCCCCAAGACACCCCAAAGCCATACATTTATTTTAATTCCATTCTCCCAGCTGGCCCATTGGCCTTCCCGCCCCTTTTGTCCTTATATGGAATTTCTCCAGAATGTTCTCCCCAGTTCGATGCCCCATTGGCCCCTTCTCCGTGGTCCCACCTCCTGCCCCTCCTCATTGGCTCCCCAACCCATCCATCAGCTCCAGCCCTCTCCCTATAGGTTGATGTAAACCCCACGCCCTTTGGTACTTAAGGGCCGGGTTCTCCTTTTTGGGGTCTTTGTCCCTGGACCCTCCAGGGTACGGAATAAACTGGACCCTGGAACCCACACAGAGCCCCCTGTGTGCTCCTTGTGCCGCTGGGATTGCTGCTCCCCCGTGCTGTGTGTGTGCTGGGCACTGTGAGTGTGAGCTCCCTGCTGCCCCAGCCTCTGGAGATGCTCTTGGAAGGTCGCAGCCCTGCCCAGCCGGACACCACCAGGGCTCAGCAATAGGTTTAGATAGGATAGTAAGAAGAAATTCTACTGTGAGTGTGGTGGGGCAGTGGAACAGGTTGCCCAGAGAAGCCGTGGATTCCCCATTCCTAGAAAAGTTCAGAGGGCTGAATGGGGCCTTGAGCAACCTGATGGAGTTGAAGATGTCCCTGCCCATGGCAGGGTGGTTGGACTAGACGACATTTAGAAGTTTCCTACCAACTCAAACTATCCTGTGATTCTTTTAATTGTCAGAGTTAAAAACAAACAAACAAACAAACACCTCTGAAAAGTACATGATCATTATTCTGGATTACCTAAAATGAACCTTTAAGAATATTTCCAGTGAGGAGATATTTTTTGATCTTTTGTAGTACATGAGATGGAGTTAATTTGCCTTGCAGCAGCTGAGCTTTATATTTGTGATTAAAACTGTTGATAACACACCCATGTTTTGGCTACTGTGGAATAGCATGGATTCCTTTTTTTTCACGTTCTGCCCTGTCCTGCTTCCCTGCTTACCCCCAGTGAATGGGCTGGGGGTGGGCAAGAGACTGGGACAGGACACAGCTGGGATATTTGACACAAACTGACCCAAGAAATACTTCATACCATGTAATACCATGCTCAGTAAACAATCTTAGGGACAGGGTAGGGCAGAAAGGATGCTCATGGCTACATCATTTGTCTTCCCAAGCATAATGAAGCATGCTGAAGCTCTTTCTCCATTTTCCTGGAAGTGGCTAATGCCTGCTGATGGGAAGAGTGAATAAATTTCCTTTTCTGCATGCAGCTTTGCTTTCTATACTGGTCTGGCATTATTTTCATCCACAAGTCTTCTTGCCTTCCTTCTACTTTCTCTGCCTTGAAAGAGGGCAGGTGAGTGAGTGGCTGTGTGGGTGAGAGGTTGTTGGCTGAGCCCAATGCACCACATCTTCTAAAAATGTTTACCTTGATACCTAATGTTTGAAAACATCTGTAGCTGAATGCAGAGATCCTTATGTAGTTTACAGCAAATTTATTTCTCCAATGTGGCAGAAAAGTAGATACAAATTCAACGTTTGTGACAAAATTTTGTTTGCAACACATTATTTCACAGCTGGATACAAATTACAAATGCATTGAACAAACAGCAGTAATACAGAAATACAACCTCTTTGATACCGGAAACTTCTCAAAAACTATTTTTATAGTTAAAAAAAAAGTATCAGCAACTAAGATTGTCAGAGTGGTTTAAAGAAAAGCAAAGCAAGCTTACATATTCATATTTAAGTTTTCAGCTTGCAAGTTGAGACATACAGACAGACAAGGCAGACAGACATACAAGTCCTTTTAGTTAGAGTACAATCACTATGTGTCTAGCTCTGAAAGACCTTTGAAAGACAAAGATACAAGTCTGTTCTAATGTGACAGAAAATTTAAATTCAGGCTTCTATATTTTCCATGTTCGTGAAGCTCAGAGATTTTCACAAAATAAAAATAAAGGTAAAAATCAAGCTGAGCATGTGATTGCATTGCACCCATTATAACTGTCAGTGTAGATTATGAAACTGAAATATTGCAGAAAGAGAAAATATGCTATCCAGGAAAAAGTATTAAATTCATACACAAAATCATGTAGAAAGTCTCTGAGCAAACTGATTGCGGGCTTACTGACAACTATCAAATATTTCCCAGAATTCTAATGTGAAAAACCAAGTTAAACTAAACGTTTCAGTACAGATAACTGCATATAAGCTTTTAAATAATGAAGAAAAGACACATAACAAAGGAATCAGTGTGCAAAAATGCAACTGAAATGAGCAATATGACTGGGCATTTTATCCACAAAAACTTTTAAGCCTTTCCTGCCTCCCCTTACATGAGTAACAGCAAAGACATTCATCCGTAGAACTCAAAGCAAACCCATTTTAAGAGAGCAAAAACGTTTAGGATTATTTCTTACAAAGTTCTGGATATTAGGAAAAGCAGATTATTTCATTCTTAAAGAATCAGTGGACCAAAATGAGAAATCTCAAGAGAATAAAAAAAATTTTCTACCAGAGGAAAGGAGTAAGGACAGAAAGTGCTATATACATATATATGGTAGACTTTCTTACCAGAATACATTTCACTGTGTGGATTGCACTAGGGTCCTTGTTGTTAGCTGCCCAGTGAAGTGGGATTTTTCCTTCAATATCAGGAATTCCAATATTTGAATCATGTTTTATGAGAAGTTTCACATGCTCTGGGTTATTGTAGTAGGCACTCCAATGCAATGCAGTTTGCTGCAACACAATTTTCACAAGCTTTTACAAACATGTTGAAAAATTATTGAAACGTGAAAGTTAAAGTTGGTTAAAACCAGCTTGAAAAAACTGGTAAATGAGCAAGCTTTTGTTGCACTTCAGTAAAGGTGACAGACAGAAAACTGAGCACATGTACTGAGGGTGGCTGACAACTCCAAATTTGGGAAAATAGTCTTTAAACGAAGCTGAACAAGAGGCCCATCTACCTTAGTAAGAGCAGATCATCACACACCTTTGCTGCTGAGGTCTGAATCAGCCTAAGTTACACCACCTCACATGAGATCCAAACTGAGAAGCCCTTAAGCTTGGATTATAAGTCTATGACAGGAGACTAACTGATTTATATGAAGATTTATTGGACTATGGCAAGAGAAAAATGTGCATGCCCACTTAGCCCTGCCCTGATGGCTATTTGGTGCAGCAGTTCAGAGCTGGAGAAAATATCTGTGCTTGGTATTAATCAATGACCTCCAAGCTAGAATGATCATCTGAACCAGGCTTCAGCACCAGAGCTGCACTACAGAACACCTGCAGTGTGTGCAACAGCGTGGCCCCTCTTAAATTCAAACTCTGTTGGGATAACACAAATTGACAGACTGTTCTCCACTAGGGAAGTACTGAATGCTGACAGTGGACTTGGATCCATCTTGAACAAGGGTTTTGACTTCACTGTCTGTGATGGCTCAGAATTCTGAGGTGGAATATTAGTGAATTTAATGCCCAATGGCCCATGGCAGCCCAATAAAATTTCAAAAGGCAATCTATGTTCCTATTGCCAATTCTTGACTGCCAGCAGCTTTTTTACAGGCCTTATCAATGTTCATAACTACATAAGCAAACCAATGTGTGGGGGTTTCTTAACCAGCAAAATGTTGGCATATTGACAAGCATTTCATTTATCAGACACACCTCTCTCCACTGCCAAGTAACAGAGTGGATAAAGATAAAGAATGAATTTTTTTCCCCATCTCTCTTACCCCCTCACTCCTGCAGGACATTAGTATATAGAAGTACAATATCCTGGAGTAGCATCCTTAAACAGTGACATGGAATGTGCAAGTTCACTATCATATCCTTAACTTCTCTGTATACAAAGAAGGCAAAAAAGGAGCCCATGTGTGTTTGTTGCTGCCAGCTGTTAGTTTAGTACCATGGTAACAACAATAAGATAGCACAGCTTTTTTTCCTAAGTGGCACTCACTGAAGGCTTCCACAAAGTGTCACCACAGCCTTGCACCAGTAAAAATTTGTAATAAATTAATGAGTCTTATTTATTAAGTGGAGCTGACCAGTACCCCTGGCAACTGACAGTTGCAATGAAAGCAGAAACTTTTTGGATACCAGAAGGCCAGTGTAGCTTTGGTTCACTGGCTTCTCTCAGCTACAACCAGTTTCAGCCAGTTACCCACATGGAAACAGATGTACAAGACTCTTGTTCTCTCTCACGTTCAGGAATTATATTTTACAATCTTGATGCACACAGCTGCAGCAAGGAAACTGAACAAGCTCTGTGCCCAACAGGGTCAAACAGGTTGGACTCTGTACTCAAGATCATCTTTCACCACCCTGAATTCCATTTTTGCTACTGTGACTACTCGTGACATCAAGTGGGAGAAAAGCACTCTGCATTTTGTGGGGAATCTGGCAACGCTTTAAATACTGCCTTGGAAATCTGCTGAATGGGCAAGGTTGCTAAATGGTTTTGGCTGGCTTATGCATACCTTTGTTAATTAATTAGCATGGTCATGAAGTCAGCATGGCCTCTCCAGAATGACTGCTGTAATTATAGGCAGTTTTCTGGCGACTCTTACCATTAAAAGATTCTAAATGTGAGGTTTTCTAAAGGAAGGAAAGCAACATAAGCAGACTCTAACAAGGATCACAATGTTACAGGAATACTTAGATGGTTTTTGAATCCTCTATTGCTGTAACTACTCTCAAGAAAAATATCAATGGAGCCAGTGCAATGAACTTTGACATCATTAACATCAGGAAATATTAATATTTCTACTTTGAAGACCTACAAAAAGTTTATGACAAATAATTGTTTGCACACAACTGCTTGATGTAAAACCAATTTCTAAAGTTGCTACAAGTGTTGTCTTAAAATAAGCAGTACTTTTACCTTGTTTCTGTCCTGGGTATCCACTTCTCCAGGTGCCATATGTTTTAACAGCAAGGCTAAACATTTTGGGCTTTTGTGACGTGTAGTTAAATGCAATGGTGTCATATCCTCCAAGTCCTTCTGCATCCAGTTCCCTCTACGAGCCAGTAAAAGTTTCATGAAGCGATAATTTCCCTGGGTAAAGAAAAATAAAGAAAAATTTATGTCAGTTTATCAAACCACATGATGATACTTAGGTACATTTAGATATATTTATATATATTTATTGTATTTCAGTATCTAAAAAACTTGCAGCAAAATAGTTCAAAGCTGGAAATGTCTAATGAAAATTTTTTTTTGTTAACATAAACGCTTCATTTTTATGTCTCTTGTGCTACTTGGTTTTAGATATTTATATTCCATTAGCAGAGTAAGACGGCATTCATTAATACTGAGAATTCTGCATATTATCAGAGTTTCTTAACTGTTTAACCTCAGGTAAAAATACTTTAAAAACCAAAATAAGATCATTACATGCTGGTTTTGGCATGATAAACAGTGATCAGATGAAGAATAAAACTAAACATGAAGAGAGAACATAATTTTCAAAATGAAACTAAGAAAAATAACCAAGAATGATTCAGAAAGATAAAATGTACTCATCTGAATACATGGCAAATACATGCAAAAGTGATTGTTTCCTACATTTTAAAATTGGAAACTGTATAAATTTTGGTCTACAATAATAAAATAAATGAATGAGATAGCTGACTTTACAATACATTGAAAATACTTCACACTAGGACTTTCACTAGGTTTCCACACGAAATAACATAGAGATGCTTCTTTGATAAAAATATGATACAATGATATAAAAAATGAGGGTGAATCCCAAAAAACTCAATCTGGTTTTATTTCTCAAACCATAGAAGAAGCCAGTGAAAAATTACAGATATGAACACGCAGTCATGAAGAATCTGTACTGATTTAGTAGCTACTACCCCTTCCTTGAAGGTTATTTTCCAGATAGGAGAGATGCTAAATACAACATTTTGATGCTTTCACTTCCCAAAGTCTGTGGGTTTATCAAGTTAAGTTGCAGTTGAGGACCAACAACTGCTGGAGCAAAAAATCATTAAAGCAAATCATCTGCACCTACCTTCTGTCATCATGGTTTGAACACCCCTGCTCTTTTCACACTCTAACTTTTAACCTTTCCTAAAGTGAAAGGAGTGTGCTGTCTCCCAGTTTTGCTCACTGTCTTCCAATATTTCCCCAAGATACCAGTTTTTGCCAGTTTCACATATAGATCATTACCTATAACTATAATAAAAATAGAAAGCTCAGAAGAGAAGATAAATTGTACTAATTCTCCCCCACTCAGGGAAAAGCTGGAGCATTTGATGAAGCTTTATTAGACAATGTACACAGGAAAGGTGACATTCAAATCAATAGAAGTCATGTCTTTGGATTCTTCTGCTTATGAGACTCCCTGCAAATTAACATACTTCAGTCTGCTGCAATTCCTTTATAAATTCTGCATCTTAACTTAGTCCCCTTAGGCTGTCTTTGGAAAAACAATGAAAAAAGGCAACCAAGTAGACAAGGGCAAACAGTGTTAATGAACGGGGGCACCTCAGTATCTCATAAGACTCAGAATTGCAAATTGCTTTTGTCAGCAGAATGGTAGGAGGTAGACAGGCCAAAGGATTCCAGAGGCCTCCACAGCATCCAGTGCCAGGGCATAAAAATATTCAAATTTCATTTTTCAGAGCAGCCATAAACATTGGAAGGGCATATTTCACAAAAATTACTGTTCTGTTTTTTGTCTAATAGCAGTGGAAGACTTGAGCTTTATGGATGCAGAATAGATTTCACCAGGTACAGCCAAAATAAATGAATGTGATTTTTTTTTCCCCCCTGCTACACTATTTTATTTTAAAACACAAATCAGGGAAAGCAAATAATTAATGAGCTTAGACAAATTACCTTGTCCTGCTTCTACCATTTATTGTTACTGGTCCTTGCTTGTCAGGGACAGCTTACAAGAAAAGTTTGCCAAAAAACCTACCACAAACCTGCCTGAACATGCAAACTTTTCTTGCCAGAGACAGCACGGCCACTCCAGCATTCCCAGTGAGAAGTGACCAAAGACATCTTTTTCTTCTGCTGGGTGTCAGGGAAAGCAGAACCTCAGGATTCTGTCCCTTTAGCACACAGACACATATCAAGGTGTGCTCCAAAGTACAGGGGCAGAGCAGCATGATGTCTGCAGAGCTCCTAAACCACAGAGAACACACTCAGAATTTATTCATGATGAATTTGGGGTGCAGCTAGGCTTGAGAATACTCCTCATTATTACCATTATTACTCATTATACTCTACAGGCAAATATAAGAAAAATTTACAAAACTCATTAGAAAAGAAAAATTAAAACTAGCAAAAAAATCTTAGTGTATCATGATGTGCTTGGCAATTAGACTGGAGGAATACAACATTAAATAACTTGAGAGAATATTAGTCTTGGAAGAAATAAAGCTAGTTTTCTCCATCACAAAGGATAATACATTTGGGTCGTTTTCAGTATTTCCTGCACACAGTGCATGCATACCCATGAAAGAAAAAAATTGTTTTTGTGTTGTTGATGGATCCTTATTGGAAGATTTACAAGTATATTCTGCTATTTGAATGAATTCCACTGTAAAGAAGAGTGAAAGTTAAAATAATACATAAACCTAAGGAAACATGCCTTTTTTATTAATAGAATTTCTCTCCTTGTACTGTATTCTATATTTGCTATTACACATTTTTCCATCAGTTACTACTACATTATTGTCTTGCATGCTTAACCACCAACAAATCCCTCTCCTTAGCAAATGGATTTGTAATAAATCCTTTCATTCTGAAACAGAAAAGATTCCATCTCTTCCAAATGATTTAAGATTTTTTTAAACATTACCACAGTGTTTACAGTACTACCATGTACTTACTTACATAAGTAATGTACTTCTGTAGTACTTACAATTACTTATTTGAATTATCTTATTCATGCTTTTACTTCTAACTTCTGTTCTTCTCTTTAGTAATACCATGAATTTTGCTGTCTTCCTTTCACTTGTTAGAAAATAATATTGTGCTTTTTAATGATAATGGAAATTGTCCCCACCTTCAATTGATTACTGCTTAAATTTGTAAGTATGGAATGTATCAACATGCCTTGAAGGCAGAAGTAATTTACGTCTTATTAGGTGGAGGGAGGGAATGCTTAATTTGAAAAGCCAATTCCTCAGTTTTTACAAAAATTTGGGTACAAAAAGCTGAGGTTTTTACTCATAAATAATGCACTTGACTGGTCAAAACATTCCTGGGCAGCATGAAGCTCTCTGAGTCAGTCTGTGGTTTCTTACTGTTGATAGTGACTCAAAATTTATTCTATTATAAACAGAAAACATTATGAGCAAACAACATTAGATACTTCTACAGAAAACTTGATTCCTGGAGCCAAAACTTACCAATCTAATGCCGATTCTTAAAATTCCTTTAGATGCCATTAAAATTATTTGAAATCAAAAGACTGAAAACTACAGTAGGGTTTCAGAGAACAGCTGACCTCATCATAGTCAGAAGAAATACTTCTTCCATTTCAAAAATTCAGCTACATTGCTAACTGCAATGGCATTAACACATTTTTTGGTAGATAGTTCAATTAGCAACCCTGGCTCTGCCATCAAATAATGACTTCAAAGAAAGTTCTGGATCCCAAGCTAAACTACTAAATACCAGAAAAACTTTCCTTTTGTGAATGTTTCAATAGAGAAGAGAGTGATGAAAGAAATAGCTTAGTCAGAATCAATGAATTTGCCAGAATTTAGATGATCTCTGAAATTGAAAACATTATCCCCAAAACTGCAAGTTCAGCCATTAAAAAAAGCTGTCTAGTATATTCAATATGATTCTACTGCCAGGGAAAGGTTTCAGTGGAAAATTACTGGTAAACTTTTCTACCTAGTTTTCCGGGCCTGCAGGATAATGTGTTTATTTCTTCATTCATCTAAAGCAGTTTTTTCAAGCTATTTTTTCTCCCTGGCTTGCTGAGGAAGTGTAGTGAGAGAGCAGCTGGGTGGGCATCTGTCAAACAGCCACAGTCAGGCTGCCCCATATGGTCACCTAAGTGAAAGGCTCAGGGAAAAATGAGCTCTGTTCAGTGGTGCTATGATTCTAATCACAGGTTGATACTGAGACTATGGGTGTATTAACAGTGCACACTTTTCCAACTCTGTACAGCCCATAAAGTCCTGCTCTGACTCACCCAGTGCCACGTGCCTCCACTTCAAACACTTCCTCAGAAGTCAAGTACTTCCCACAGCAGACTTTTAAGTACTTCGTAAGCACACAAGCTTGCTTTAAAAGAGTTCACCTGGGTTTTAGAAGCATTCTGCTGATGTGTAACAGAGCTCTGTGAACATTTATTTCCATTCTCACTATTTCTTGGTGAGTTAGCTCAGTCCTTACATTAAACTGTGTGCTTTTGCACTCTGATAACCACTTCTCCTACCCTGTAGTGGGGATATATCTCTGACACTACACTTTTCATATTAAGATTAAAAAAAAATACTGCATAGAGAAATAAAACACCTTTTATAAGAGGAGAAACTGAGCTGTACAAGGTAAGGAAGCTGTACAAGAGTCAGAGGAATATGTGCATCTCTTCAAGTACATCAAAAGCAAACTCCTGATAGTTAGGCTACCATAAGCTCATCATCAGTGGGTTAAAAGGGGACAATGCATGCAGAAAAATTGCTTATTTCTCTATTAATTGTTGAAAGTACATTTTCAAAAACTGTAACAATTCTAATCCATATGACCTTAACAGGACTGGAAAGACTCATTTGTAACAATTTATAATGTGGTACACATGAGCTGACTACTGTTACAGCACAGCTATGGTCGATTTTTGGAATAGCTACAATGGGCCTGAGAAGATTTAGTGCACTGTAAGGGTTGCTAGAGGAACTGGGGAAAAAGCAGCTCAGCATCTCTACACAACCTCCTGGTAAAAACAGCAGGGGTCATTAAAAAGAATGCCAAGCTGTTAAACCATGAAGATGCTACCTTGGCTCCACTCCAAAATTACATACCTGCTTTCCCAGGACTGGGAACAAACAGACCAAAAGAGCACAAACCCTTACAAAGGAGGTGGTTTTCAAGGGCTTTTTATTGCTGACAGTCACAGGCACTGAGGATGCAGTCAGGGCATACACTTGCAGCAGAACAGAAAGCTTTAGAAATACTTACAGATAAATCACTAATTAGAACTGAAGGTTAAAATTTACTCTCTGGATTAGTAAATACATCCTCCAGCACCACAGGGAGTAGGAACATCTAATAATTTTCAAAAAATTCCTAGTGATTTCTTTTAAGTGGAATGACAGTGCTTGGGATTTTTTTCCTCCCAGTTCCCTCCGTTTCAGGCTGGGGCTTTTAGGTTTTGTTTATTGTTTGGGTTGGTTTTTTTTTTAAGCCAACACACACACAAGGACTCATTTCATTCTTCTACCCATGAACATACAGTGTGGCTTTTAAAATCTAAACAAGCATTAGTCTTTTTATCTCAGTAACAAAGGAAAAACCCTACACTGCCCTCAAAAAATCATCAGCTCCCTGCTCTCATTCTAGTTGGAACTCTTCTGTTTTGAACACAAGTAAGCAGAGATCACAGGAGGGGGTACCACAATGTACCTTACTGAATCCCAATGACACTTGTCTACTGCTAGTGCATAAATCTTGTCAGATATACCTAAAGCTGCATTTTTTCCATAAATCAGGTATATTCTCCAATCAGTTAGCACATGACATCATTTTCAGTCATTTTTCAAATAATAAATTCATAATACACAGAATAAATTGTTACATCCCTCCCACTTCTCCCCTCCCCCACCAAGGCTTGCATTTTGGACTATATTTCTAACCATTTCAATTATATTCAGTGTTCTCATTCTTCTGCTCTCCCAGCCACTGCCGTTCTCTTTTTGTCTTACAATAATGCCTAACACTGTGCCATTCTTAAGTATCCTTTAAAAAAATACTACTCATGATTCCAAGTATGCTCATGAAAAATATTGACTAGTATTGGATTCAAGTGCAACTGCTGAGGAATTCTAATACATGCTTTCTGATCTTATAGCTCATATTTCAACTGTATCTGTTTTAATTAATTCTCAAATAGTAACTCACCATCCTCTTACATTTTGTGCCCTAATTTCCCATTAAGGTTGCAATTTTCCACAAAGCACTACAATTAATATTTTTGTATAGGTCTAAAAAGACAGCTGATTTATTTCCACAAAATCAGCTAACTAAATATCCAGTTACTCTTAGAGAACCTACTGCTGACAGAGTGGTGCACATTTTACCCTATTTCCTGTTTCTGCTTACATATTTATCATCACGTAATTTCAATTTTTTATATACTTCTGAGGTCAAATAGGCTGCCTCTCTCTCAGCTACTTCCTTTTAAAACATTACTTACCACTATTTAAAGTCGTTTTGAATACCCTAAATTCTGCAATGTCACAATTTCTAAAGAATAATTAATTGATTAAATTTTTTTTGCACCTTATCCCTTGCTGTTTCTGTACTCTTGAGATGAGATTTACCAAAAACCAGGCATTAACCACTGACCACAGACCCTAACAGAGAGTAACTCAGCCTAGCCAGCAAGTGTACAGCAGAGTTCAGGCAAAGGGTAAAACAGAGGCCCCCACAAAATCAGAAGCACAAAGGTCAGCCTATTGAAAGGGGTGTGTTTGAAGACAGCAGTGCAGCAAGTCCACCAGCCATGACAGAAAGGATTTCAGAGATCTGATAATTATACATCTCTACCATAGATAAATAATTTATTAGCTTATTAAATTTTGATTGTTGAAATATATTCATTATTAATTAAGCAGCACTTATGTAAGACATTTTAGCAAAATTTTCTTAGTAATCTTTTGTGAGAAGATAGACTACTTAACAATCAATAAATCCTCTTCAGAGGAATGTAATATATAATTCAGTTACTTTTATTCTTTCACAAACAGAACACCACAAAATTATTACAGTTAAATTAATTGCAAAGATAAAACATCTCCTGTTCTAATACTACACCAATCATGACAAGGGAAATGATTATACAACTATTAGATAATTATTATTGTCTTTAAATATTATCAATGTTTTAATTTTTCTTTTAAATTCTTAAATAGTATTTAAGAAAGTAGATATATAGAGCTGGATATATAACGGCATCTTGAGAAGAGAAAAACTAATTGTATCATGGGTTGTTGCATACATATTCACTCATGTACACTGCTCATTTGCTTTAGACCCAGATTAAGAACTGGGAATGCACACTGAAATTTAGCTATCAGGCCACTGATTCCTTTTTCCAGAGAAGCACGTTCTGTCCCTAACATATTGATAAATAAATGCAAAAAAAACCCCAAAACTCTGATCTTTTAACAGTCAGATTAGATTAGTTAAGCTTTTTAAACCCAGGACTCCTTAAAAGTTGGAATCAAGACATAATTGTTGCTTATGCCTGAAACACAGAAATGCCTATATTTTTTAATACTGACATACCAGTTTCTAAAGGCAGTAGAAATCTATGCATTGTCAAATACTAAATCATATCGTATACTCAGACACTCATGGAGGTAAAATATGTACAACGTGAATGCATTTCAGATTTTACCTTAAAAACCCAAGCAGAACAGATCAGCCACTTGGCACAGCATTAACAATCTTTGCCAACAGATTAGCACAGATGCTACAGCCAAAGTTGAGAACAGTTCTTTGCTGTCATATGCTTTCAAGAAGCAGCGAAAGTCAAAAATTTGAACTCCTTAATTGCTAGCTAAGCCTTTGAAGGATAAATACACCCGTGAGGTTTCTCTTTAAAACGAAAATGGCAACTGAATTTAACCTGCTTATCTTCAGAGTAGAAACCACTCTTTGATCTACTCGATCCTGCACAAGATAATCTCACTGTATACACAAACAGGATCACTCTCATTCCAGTGAGGAGGTGCTGGAGAGAAGATGCTTCACCCTAAAAATAAACTTTGTACAAAACAAACAAATTTTCAAACCCCAAATATTTTAATAACTTTGGAAAGGAAAGGGGCTGTGCAAGCGGTTTCTTTAGAGGTTGTTTCATCTTTTAGTATCTTTTTAAGAAGAGGCACGTTCTTAGAATGTCAGAAACCACTTGGAATGATGTGGACTTCAGTCATCAACACCTACCAGTTTCAGTGGCTTTTCAGGTAGCAAACTAAGCACTTAGAAAAGCATATTTTTTTCTATCATACTTCTAATTTGATATCTATAGGAACACAATACTGTTCCAAAAGCAACTAAAATCCATACATCAAAAGGATATATATTATCAGCTAATTCCCAGAAATCTCATAAGAATTCTTCAGAGGAAAAACTACTGAGAGAGGCTAGCAAGTAGATATATGAAGTTAATTGCAAATAAGTATTTGGATTTATAAATTAGCACTTGTATTTTGAAATATTATCTATGCATGAAATACTGGAACTTCTTAATTTCTAATATATTGAAATGGAATCTGTATTACCTGGTCTCAACAACTATAAGCCCTACAAAAGCTACCCTTTACTGTATATGACTTCAGCATTCTTATACTCCTTGAATATCAGTAAATTTGTTTAAACAGCTTTTGAAAAAAACAAAGTCAACATAGCTACCTAGAACCCCAGTTTCTAGTTAAAATTAGTGAAGTCACCATCAAAATATCAGGCTGTCTCCCTGGTTCTCACTAACTAAGGGGTGACTCCTTGATTAACAACGTAACTGAAAAATAAAAGTAAGAGAAAATCTTAGGATTATTGTTTTAGACATAACCCTTAGCAGTCACCCACTGGACTACAGCTTCAAAAAAAGAAATCTGTAAGCTCTTTATTACCTCTGTGTGGACAAGGATGATGCCATGCCTTCTATCTAACAAACCAGTGGTGGATTTAAATATGCAATGCTCTGCTAACCCTTTCAAATCAACCATGACAAAAACATCACTGCTTTTTGACACTGGGTTTAATCTCACGAAGCACCCTTCTAGCAACTTTGTGAGCAGCATTTTAGACTCAAAAGTAAAACACTCAACTGGAGAAAATCTCTCAGACAGCTGAACAGAATCCTTATTTACCAGTTTCCAAGCTGAACATGTTCATCTGTCTGGCAAAGCATCTTAGGCAATACATCAGCAGAGAACATCAGCACGACTTGAGGCCAGTTCTGACTGTCAGACATTTTGACTGAAAGCAAGGCCATGTCTCAACTAAGAGCAATTGTCCCTAAAGCCTCTTGCAAGATTGGCTTTACTCTCTTGGTTTCCATAGGAATAGACAGAACTATCAACTGGCACGTAGTTAAAGAATACAGTAGAGAAGACAACAGACCAGTGCTGTAAAAGCCAAGGTAAAACTGCTTCCCAGCATAGGCTGAAAGAATATAGGTGTTTGTATCTTACAGCCTTTGACCTCATTTATCCATGGCCTGGACATGCTGTTCCTATGCAGTGTTCTCAGCTATTCAGCAATAAATATTATGGCCCACCAACAGAAATTAGTGGCTTTCATGCATAAAACACTTCAAGGATGAAAATGCAATTAGCATTCTCATTTCCAGTTGATCTCTTCCACTGTTACTGAACTTGTTTTCCTGTAGTGTTCTTTTGAAGTCACTCAGGCAGAAGTACCCACAACCCACAGACTCTGGGGATTTACGACAAAGCCTGAGACACATCATCCATATTTACAGGATCACTGCCCACCTTTCCATAAAGAATCAAACACTTTTTTTTGAAATATCGTATTTCAGAAAATACCGATTTGAAAGATTTGTCAGAAAGTACTGACTTCCTCCTCCTCAAAAATACAAGAACTAGAAAATATTTACTGCACTCATTTTCTTCATCTTAATGACTTTGAATTGAATTGTCTGGAACTAAGAGCACTGTAAGAAAACTAAGAAAATATATTCTTGCAACAGACGTATGCCTATTAAAAATCTAATAAAAATGTTACAAATCAGAGTATAATCCATGACAGAATTCTACCTGAAAAACAATTCTAAATAACAGCCATCAGTCCAGTCCAAGACTTTTTATCGTATTTCATTCTGGAAGCAAACTAATTGCCATTACTACTGAGCATCACTCTGAGCAGTACTGTGTCACTGCTGCCTTGTACTTCTTAATTGCACCCCTCTAAGTGCTTGTCATGTCCTTACAGACTGCTGGAAGCAACAACGCTTGCAAAGTGAAAACGTTGCACATATGCCCATTTTTGAGCACACCTTCATGGAATTATTTGTTATTATTTTAGCTGCTGCTCTATCTGAAAATAAACATATGCCTTTCATGTGATTTAAATATATTTCAAACGTATAAAGTCCTATAATGAGCCACTGTGTGAAACAATTGCAAATCTACCTATCAAATTCTACTGGACAAGAAAAGCTCTTCTGCCACAGCGAAGTCTCCAGAACTATTACAGAAGTAGACAGACAATCCATATTGAAAATAACCAGCAATAAAGGTAGGTTTACTCTTAATTTAAATAATTATTCAGACACTTCAGGCTACTTCTACATATAGCATAATTTTATAGTTTCTACAGACACTACAGTGATGTTTGATATTTAAAATGAAGCCATAATCTACTTACAATATTGGTGAATAAATCAAAGCCTTCATAATCAACTCAAACTGCATCCCAGCAGTAATAAAAGTACTAGATTTATTTCTCTTTGTTCATACTAGAGGCAGATAAAATAACAACTCAAGGTTGGTGTTCCAAAGCCTTCCCAAATCCACACAATATTAACAATGTTGAAAAAGCACATTCTTTGTGTATATCTTTATTTACATTTAAATGGTCTCATCATAAGGCTGAACATATACAGATGATATTTATAATATAAATCAATTAATATTTCAGCAAAAATTATTCCTCATTAGTAAAAACTGGTAGCATTCTTTCTTAATCCTTCATTAATTAAAAAAAAAAAAAGTGACAAAAGAGGGTTCCAAACTGCTGTACAAAGAGACAAGAAGATTTATAATCTTAATAGGCAAGTTAAATTAATTGTGTATTTCATGAAATGCTGACATTAGCTGTTCCTTTTCAGGCAGCAACAGAATTTGGTTACGTAGTTCATACATATCCATTTTGACTTAAGTGTGATTCACTTAATTCTCTTTAATCAACAATTTAACCAACTGTTTACAGACAAAGAGAGAGACAAATGAAAGATTAGTGCTCCTGGAGTTTGTGGCTGGCCATAAGATCTGAATTTATTTTTCAAATACCTCCCATAGCAGTAGCCTTGCATGCTGAAGACATCCTATCTAGTATCCTATTGATTCAAATGACAAGCCTGAGCATCAGATTAAGGATGTGTCAGACACCTGATAGAAGATTCCTGGAGATTTCAGCAGAAAGGTGCCCTGTTTCAAAATGATCTATTGCTGGTACTTCATGTATTGAAGTGTATGTGGGTACATTTAATACAAAACTAATTCACCTAAAATCAGAATAACATTTATAATCAGTGAAAACAAATACCTTCGTATTTTACTGCAGAATAGCCAGAAAAAGAAACCTTATTCAAACAGAAATCACCCTACAGCTCACAAAACAGGACTAAACCAAAGTGGTGAGCTGATAATAGTGGAAGTCTTGTTTCAATTTGTTAGTGCCAAATCTGGACACAAACAAGTAAGTAGTTTCTGAGTCCCAACAACGTTTCTTCTCATAACCATTAAAGATCAGTCATGGGGTCAGCTGCAGAGGGGCAATTAATGCAAAAATGATGTTTTAGAAAGGACACTCAAACAGGGAGATGTCTTTGTCTGCAAAGGTACTTTTTAAGTTACAGACTTGGCAGCAGACATTGATGTCCTGGGAGAAGAGCTGGACAAGTCTCTTGTGCACTGAGGGATGCCACCATGCTAAACATGCTCAGGGAAGAACAATAAGTGAAATAAAATGAGTTCTGGTCAGATCGGAAACGTAATACTGCAAGTACTGCAAGCACCACGCTTAAAAAGAAAATACCATTTTTAAGATGCAACTATTATCTTCAAGATGAAATGATAGAGAAATTTTCACCTGTCCTTTGAAAGCAAAATTAGAGAGAGGGGGCAGCTATTTGATAACAGTAAGTAGGAGACAACCAGCAGTTGAAAACCAGGATAATTAAGTCAACTTAAAAGAGCCAAACATCCAGCAGTATGGAATAACATTCTTAGAGAAAAAGCACTGCTCATGCCTGAACAAATTATTTGACTTTGCTGGGCATATTTACATCCTGTTCAGTTCTAGTTGGTCTTCACAACAAAATCTGTGAGTTGAAGTTATGCACCAATATGTTTTTTAGACTTAAGTACTCATTTAAGAGGTTTTTTTAAGGAAGGATCACTTTACCTACTCACTCTTGGTAACTGAGATTCTTCAAAAATTAATAAAAATTATTTTATTTGTTGATAGTAGCCTGAAAAATGATCGTTATGGAAGAAGACTTAGCAAAGACTAGAAAAAGTAGCAATGGGCGAGTCATCAGACCAGAAGCTCTTCCAAATTTTACTCACAAAAGTATGCACTGAACTCAATAGATGAAAATAATGTAATTCTACCAGCTGGCTGTACAGATATTTAAGATATCATTCCATATGCTATGCAGAATTGGTTCCTTCTCACTGAGAAACACAACACAAGCAGAGCTTCTCAATGTTCTGCCACCATGGTTTGCACTTAAACCATATTTGCAAAATCTTTCAGAAAATCACTGCAGTTGGAGACATCCTTTTCTCATTACTTTAATTAAATTTCATATCCAAATTTCAAATGCTTGAGAGCAAGACTGCTCAACAGAGGCCAAAGGGTGATAATACCATCTATATTCTGGGCCTCCTTGGGGTATTGCAAGCATGGAAAGCATGGCAGCAAAAGATATAATGCCAAGTGGAGGAGAGAAGAATTACCAGAGCAAGAAGTGGAACTGAGATGCAGAGAAGTAAAATTACATCAAGTTTGAAAGTGGGAGAGAGTGGTTTGTACAATGAAAATAAATCAATTAGATTAATGAAAATAGCTGTGACATTGCTAGAGCAAAAGAGAAAGAAAACATCACCAACAATGATGCTTAAGCTGGAGAAAAAGTGGGAAAAAACAGGGAAACCACAGATCACTGCCATGCCAAGGAAGTTGTCTGGGAAAAAATAGCAGATAAGGATTTTGGTACCAAGTGTTAGGTAAAACTCTAGAAATTAAGATACTGAATTATGACACGCTTTTTATTACAATGAAAAAAAACCAGAAGACCGTATTGTGCAAAAACCTTTTTTTTCCCAGGAGAATGGATAAATATTCAATAAGCTAAAAATATAATAAAAAAATTTAATAATAACTCGGCCTGGGCCTATTTCATTAACCAGGAAAAAGCTCATTTTATCACAGAGTGTCTGTACTGCAGACTACTCCACAGTGCAGAAACGCTGGGTCAGCTTTATGGATGTTATGGACACTGAAGCCAAGCTGGCCACAGCAGCACAACAACACTTCTCCTGTGGCTCAGCACACTTCAAGCTGTGAGAGCAGGCTATGATGTCACTTCTTCATCTGTCCTTCCTGTAGCTCACACCAGAAGGTTAAATGTACTTAAATCAGATCACTCAGACTCAAAAATAAATATCAAGATCACAAAGTCAGAGTTGGGGAAGCAATGAAACAAAGCTGAGAAAGGTAAGTCAGAAGAACTGGATTATCAGAAAATAAATGACAGAGATACAGTACTTGTCAGATAACTAATTGCAAAGCCAAAAATTATTAAACACACATGAATCCAGGCTCTCACACAAAGATGGGTCTTTGAGAGCACGGCAGTTAATCTCAAAGGGATACAACTCCCATGATTTCTGACATGAAACGCCACTGAAATGTGGTAACAGACAATACGTGCAAGACTTTTGCCTCTGGAACACTTACACTATTGAACTTATCTACGAAGATAAACCTGAGATTAAGAATGGGTTTGCCAATATTTGCAGTAGACCACTAGTGAAAATGATATTGCAAGATCAGATGACCAACAATAAGTGCTGGAGAAGAGAGGGGAACAGCAAGGGAATCAATCCAAACTGAAACACTGATAGTAAAACTACTTCAAAATAAATGACCAAACACATTAAAAAAAACCTGTGAGTTTTGAAATACCTACAAGTCCATGAAAAAAAAAAAAAAGAGGAGAAAAATAGAAAATTTTCTTTTGTTAAGTTATATGATGCAAGAGCTTTTTTTCCATCATCTAAAAACCTTATTATTTTCCAGATCCATTACACAGATAACTATGGCCAACTACTACAGGTCTCAAGGAAAATGTGTTACTTAGAGAAGGGGAATACTGGCATGTTACAGTTAAGACTTGCTTTGCAAAGAGTGGCAAAATAAGATGAAAAATAAAAAAACCACTATTTCAGTAATTTTATAAGCAAATCCTTCATTAAAATGTAGTCCCATTATTTATTCTGATAAGGTAAATATTAGCACATCTGAGACATTATTTGTTCTCCTAGCATAATAGGTCTCTCATTGGATTTATCTCGTATAGAACAACACAAATTTTTCTCCTAGAAACAAGCAGGAAGCAAAGGATCAAAAGCAACAATAAGAAATTGCAGACAAAATTCAACTGATGATTTTAAAGTCCAGTGCAGAACTGGATCATAATTCTGCACTGATCCAGTGCAGAACTGGATCATCTGCTTACAGCAACTTTGAATCAACTGCTTGTATCTCAAAAAAATACACTGGTGTTATCAGACTGACATATCTTTACAACAAAATACTAAAATAAAATATTTGGTTTCCTTCTAGCTTCTATTAAGTGATTCCTTCCACTGGCGGATATTTTCTTCCCCCATGTCATAACCTTTTGCATTTATATTCCCTATCTGAGTAGTTAACTGGCTTTTTCTCAAGACATAAAACCAGTCTGATCTGGTAGAACACTGCCAAATCTGTTTCACACAAATTCTGGCTGTCTCAGAGAGAGAGGAAAGAGCGTTCACCACGCATCCTCATTAACTGGAAAGATATGTAATTAAACAAGAAAGGGTTAAAGCGTATGTTAGCCTATTCTACTTTTCTATCTATTACTTTTTAAAAAGCTTTCATATGTCTTCTTCCTTGTTTCTGAAAGCTAACCATTCCTTCTTCCTTTCAGGAAGGCTGACATTTGACAGCTTAACATAGCTGACAGGGTTACCCAACAGCTCACCCTCCCTATTCTCAATCCAATTAGACCTCTAATCCTCCAGATGAAAGGCCCAACTACTCACGTTCCTCATGACAACGACAGCTATTGATTATTTGTCACTACAGCTAACACCTTCTCTGTCGAGGCCACTCTGACAGAAGCAAACCTACCAAATTAGACAGCACTTTATCTGCCCTGGAGGCCAAATGGCACAACAAGTAAAGGCTAATAAATGGTATAAAAATGAACAAATCATAACATTATGACAGGTTGATCGTTGCCAGCAGCTTCACAGCTCAAGCTTGATGCTCTGTTAGACCTGTTCCTTCTCTTTTCTCTTCCACTCCTGCACCAACTTTGACTGAATTAAAGGCCAGAACAATTAAGGCATTTGACCAGCAAAGATAAGCTAGGATAGAAGTATCATCAAGGGACGCAAATGTCAATAGCAGAGTACCGTTTGTCAATAAAAACATTCCAGAGATGCAAATGCTCATGACTCTGCTCTCCACTAGGCTGTACTGACTCCCTTTGCACAGCCTCTTCCAAAGCCCAGGCACACACTCCGGGAAAATTAACCCCTGAAAACCAAGCCTGAGCTGGGAGACACTGAGGCAAGGATCTGCATCACTGAAAAAGGAATCCCAACACATGCTGGATGACAGACAGTCATTATTTCATTTAATATCGACACTTCTTTTTTCTTTGTAGCAGTGATAGAAACCAGGACTACATCATTTGAATTTATCGCTATCAATTTGCTTCAATTGTTTTTCAAGTTAAGAAAAAAAATCTGTTTCTAGGACCATATGCAGCATCTAGTGACACAGGACCTCACTCTGAGGCAAACTCAAAACATTTATTATTCTCAGGGTGGTACTATCCAGAACCAGTGAGATCAGAGGCACAGTCCCTAAACTGAGGCTGTTTGCTACAGCAAATGATAGAAGAGAACAGTAAAAAAAAACCCAAAATAAAACACTACAAAGACAAGAATACCATTAAGATCAGGCAACCAAAAGAATAATGCGAGTAAAAATATGCAAGTTATTTAAACAGTTAAAAAGCAATTAATACTGCCCTGCTAAAATTCATTAACTGATTCCTCAACTATGCTAAAGGAGTATGCTTTCCAGCAAGGAATTCCTATGCCTCTTAAAGTACTTAATAAAAGAAAAATATTATTAAATCAAGTTACATGAAACTTTAAATTAAACTTAAAGCTTTAACTAAAAGACATAAAACATGAATATCTGCTATTCTACTTTAACTGAGGAAAATGTTCTTGCACAAAATGCACGTTGCACAGATAAAGGAAACTACATGCAAGTGCAACATAATATTAAGAAATCTAGACATTGTGAAAAGATCTATTTAGTAAAAAGAAAAATCAAATTATGTAGTATTTTATTTTTTCAACGTCTTCGGGCTTACAAAATATTCCAGGGGGTGAATAGATATTTATTAATTGTTTCAAGCAGAACAGATGTTTAAACACTTTATTGATGGGCAGTACAGTATAAAATACAGACATTTAAATAAGCAGATCCTTTATGACTCCTACTGCCTGAAGAAAAATTGAACCTACAGGACATTTGGGTAAGTTGACTCTCATAAAACTCAGGCAAAGCTATAAATAAAATTTGAAATAGCATATAACATTTCTATGAATAAATTGTAATTATTACTATTCTACTCTAAAACGTACTCCAAATAAATCAATGCAATGAGACAAATATTGTCATTTTCAAATACCATAGAGTAACATTTTGTAGAAACATTTTTATTTACATTTCACACTTTTTTAATAGCCTTCTGTCCTTTCCAAAAGGAGACCAGCTCAGAATTCCTCATGCTGAGCTCCATAGAAGCACCTATGTGAAGGGAACCTATAGAGGTACAACTGGCCTGGCCCAACCCTACACACCAGGGAGGGCTGAGCAAACTCTTTCCAAACTCTCACTCATGTAAAGGCATTTATGCCTACACTGCTGACAGTGAGTCCACAGGTTCTTGGAAGCTGTTCAGGTTTTCCAGGATCAACAACTCCTTTATTGTTTATGTTACAAACCTCCTACTTAACCTAGGTTATAGTCACTGCTATGGTCTGTTCTTATTTAGCAGACTCTCATTCTTTTTAACACATACCTTGATTAAAGAGAAATTGAACACATATTCTTTCAATTTGGTCTTACTGAGTTCATTTAAAATATTCTCATCTGGACTTTTTTCCCCTTTTTTATTTTAAGAGCTTTTATTTAAAAACACCCATGACAGTGCTGTGCTAGAGGACTATATAGTGCCAAATAGTGAAGAAAAATTACTGTTCTTAACACTTAATCTTACCAGCAAAATCTCTAAATGTCTTGAAGATTTAGACTTATTAGCCCAATGAGTTGTCTACCCATTATTACTTGTGACTTTTCTGCTGCAAGCCTTATTTATATTTGGTTTATGATCACTATTCTTGATAAATGAGAATAGTATTTTTCACTATATTTTTCAAGCTCTGTTCCAGATGTGCCTCCTTGAGAATCATATTGAACATCCCTTACACTGAGCAAGAACTAATCCACACATCTTTCCAAAAGCCTTACATGTATTTATTCTTTCTTCTGTGTTAAGATTATGTTGGCCATCTCACAATTAAAACAAAATCCTTCAAATGTGGATGCCACAATGATGGCTGCTAGTCACCCACTGCCCAGGCAAATGGAGACCAACACTTCATCTGCCTCTCAAAGGGAAGGCACTACACTCAGTTCATCCCTTTTCATGCAAATATACTCCACTGTAGACTATTTGTGTAAACACTCAACAAGTGCTCCTACTGCAAACCCTCCTCCATCCTCCTTCAGCTTTTACCTCTACTATTCTGAATGGGGAAAAATACTATTTTGCAATTCCAAATGGAAGTAGATAGAACCACTCTGTCAGGCTATAGAACAAATCTGTCAGATACTTATAGAATAATTCATTTTAGCTGTCAGGTATTTATAGAATAATTCATTTTAGTGTCTCAGCCAGCTTTATTTGTTTTCTTTCACCATGTAATCCTAAACACAGACAGTAACACATGCTGTGTTTTTTGGTTAGCCATGCTATAACTCCTTTGATGTGTAAAATGTCTGCTGGAAAGTAGTTATAGTCAGGGAGGTAGCCACAAATTGCAAGCAATAGCTTCAAACATATTTTACCAGAGTAAGTTAGTTTAGTAACCAACTGTTACTAAAATAATTTAAAAATCAATTCTACAAGTGCCATTGACTATAGACATTCATACCATATTTATCAGTGAAGCCTGCATAGAGTCCAAGTTTGATCTTACAGCTAGTCTGAAATTCTGATCTTGAACTTCAAGTCAAAAGAATACTTCAGCATGCAAATTTTTGCATAGCCTTGTCTTAAAATATGGTTTCATGCTAACATAAAACCAGTGAGAAGTCAGATTCAGATGTCTTACTATCTGCTGTGCAACTGAAACCTAACATGTAGAACAGCATTTCCACAATTTTATCTTCTGCAGAGAAAAGAATTGGCTGGATTTCAACTCACATTTTGACAGCAGAGACAGACAATTGCTGGATATCATATGATTATAGTGGCTTAACACTTAATGAGGAAACAATAATGTGCATGTTCTTGCCTTGCTACAAGACATGACAAAGTGTGCAAGTGAAAATGTGCTGCCCGAATATATGAGAATCACATCTCAGTCTTGCAAAGTAGTGCCCAAATTTCGCTCTGAATCAAGACCCAGCAGAGGCAAATGCAAGAATTAATGAAATCTAAAGAGCAGTCAAATCAGAATTAGGAGAGACATACAAGATCCTGAAAGAGAATCACAGCAGCAATTTGTCACACACAGAAAAAACAACAGTTTCAAAAGGGTTCCTGTCCTTTCTGAATTCAAATAGGATGCTAAAATTCTTACCTATGGTTTTGAGAACATTTTTCATTATGTCAGTATTCATTTAGGAAATTCCAGCCCTGCAAAGTCTCTATTTTATTGTTTCTCAGCAGTGACAGCACAACTTTCTTGGGGAGTAGACTGGGAATCAGATTTCTGTAACAATGTGAGCTTTTTCTTCTTAAATTTTTCCTGTAGTTATTTTTAACTATTTCAATAGGGCTTGCAGCACAGATCAATGGTAGTATCAAAACAACCAATTGCAAAAAGCATTTGGGAACATGGGGCCTTGTGTTAAATAGGCAGAAAATTAATTGTTCTTTTGTAGAGTTTGTTTTCTGTCAGCTCATTGCCCAGTGAGCAGTTCCACAACTGTGAAAAGGGGTCAGAGGAAGGCCATGGATGGGACCACCCCCTTGGTAGCTAGGACAGCTTATCTGTAATATATAAAACATACAAATCACACACAAGGAACTTTGCCTTCCACCCTTGAGCAACTTCAGGCTGCATTCACTAGAGAGAACTCTTTGTTCAGAAAAGTTAATAAAACATTTGTATCATGGTTATTGTCTTGGCTTAATTAATCACAGAGGAAACTCCAGTCCCACATAGTAAAAAAAATTACCTCTTCTGGCAGGTCAGCCAACACTCCTGTTTCACATCCTGGTGTGTTCAGATTTCTCACATTTAATCAAATTGTATATTCACATGAAAATATCACAGAATGAATGTAAAGCTCATTCACATTTCATGAACCTACATGCATAGATTTAATATTACTCACTATGAGCTCTCACTTAAGGGGGAACATCATAAAAGGTTACTGGCCTGAGGTAAAAAGGAACATGAACTGGCCACCATTGCCTCTGACATGATCATTTATTTTCATCATATAGATTGGGAAAGACAGTTAGAAGCACATGTTCTCTTTTATGCAGGTCAAATAAAGCCTTATGAAAGATCTGAGAGACTAGAGCTCTGGGAAATACATCTTGGAAAAGGTAATGAGGGGAAAAAAATGTATAAACTTGCTCCCAGGCAAGTTTATTCAAGAGCTTTTAATACAAACACCTTTTTCTTGCTCAAGAAAGGGGAAAAAAACCATTTTGTTTTTGCAGCTCTTTGAGTAACTTGACTCATCAGATAAGACTTGGGAATAAACTTTCATAAAATAAGTGAATTAAAGACTACCTTGTGTTTCTAATTTTCTACCATGTCTAATGCTTGCCACAGGTTTTCTTTACTGTTACTGCTGAGTATACAGGAACAACTGTTCTTTCTAGTTTAAGAAAAATCAAAGACCATATTAAAATTTATCCTCCTACTTAACACAGAATTCCTATCTGCATCCTGGATTTATCAACAACCATGTCAGCAAATAAATAATATAAGCCTCACAATATTTAATGCTTCTAAAGTCACATTTTCCCACTGGGGTTGTATTTATCTTCCTGAAGCCAAAATTAATATTCTCCTGACATTTAAGCATCCTGATAGATTATTTCAAGTGTGTATTATTAGAAAGCAACAAAAAAAAATTGGATGTTTTCCTTCTATCCTCATGAACACAAAAGGTTGTGCTTAAAGTATTCAGAAAGATTCTGGTAGATTACTCCCCAAAGCAAACAGATTGCTAATAAGTGAGCATCCTCTGCGAGAAATTTTGAAAGCAGGCCTGCTTTTTTTCCCCTCTAATTAAACTGGAATTACTCAACAAAGATAAATGACAAAACATATACAGGTAATTTAGGTGTGTAGAAACATTTCCGTTCACAAGTATCACATGCGGGTGTTTAAAAAAGTTGCAATTTAACACCAGAAGCAAATTGCTACAAATGTAAAATGCCTACAACTGGAAATGAATGCCTGTTGATAAACTGTAATCCCAGTACACAAATCTCCACAGCACGTTTATTCCACAATAATCTAAGTTCTACAAGCTTAAACAATCTGTAGCCATACAGTACTACAATTCCTCAGTGCAAAATCACTGGCAAATTATGCAAATGATTCTACTTCTGCTGCAATCAGTCACAGTTTCAGTTCCCAGTAAATTACATCCGTGTTCAGGAAGTCACAACCACCCTCTGAAACTCCCATGGCAATCTTCTCAGGTGCACTCCTGCAATAATTTTTATAATTTTCTGCTGGGTTTGGATTTTTGAGGGTTTCTTTGTTTGGCTGCTTTTAACTTAAATTTTATTAAGTTAGTGATCTGACCACCCCCCTTTTCTTATTTTTTAAGGGGTTTTTAAGGGAAAAGGGCACCTTTTCAAATTGCTTGTGAGACCTGTACGTGAAAAAGAGAGACCAAAGAAGTGGAAAAGAAGGAAATCCACAAGGAAAAACACCAAGTAACTTAATTTACCCAGCTTTCTGCCTACAAAGACTGAATCATCTCCATCACAAGGCTGATGAAAAAAAGACAGATATTATAAAAGACCATGTCAAGGACAATCAGAAAAAGAGCTGCTAAAAAATGTATGCCTTGGGTGAGATTAATTTGTCAGAATTACAACACTGACAACAGGAAAACCTGCAACAGTCAGCTGCCTAAAAGAAAGAATGAGCTAGTCAATGTGCCATGGAGTACTCACCTCACTTTAGGGTGAATGACTGCATCCTCAAGAGCATTACTTTTAAACTACCTACATAACTAGCTTATATGTAGATGTCTGCAATGTAAATTTCTAGTTACATGAGATTATTCTCAGCCCATCATCTCGCACTACATTGTACTTTGTTATTTTCCATTGAAAGAAAGGCATACCCATTACATTTAAGCAGATAGAAAGTTAAACTATCTCATTCCCGCTAAATTTTTTTTTAGACCCAGATATGCATAAAACTTAAAAGCTGTAATACAAAGGATGCTATCACTAAACAGGAGACTAACCATTAAGAACATAATTATTAGCATGAAGCAACCACTCATTGAAGGTTATCACATCAATATATAACCACAGCTGTTTTTCAAAAAGCATTAGTGTTTCAAATAGTAAAGTCGAAGTTTCTGACCTTGCATTGTTAATTTCAGGAACTTTCTGCAAAGAAAGGTGTGAGAATGCTTAGGCTTAGAAAGGTAACAATTGACCAATAAGTAAGGGAATATCCTAAGCCTTACTTCTTGCAAATAGTCCAGAATGTCACTAGTGAAATGAGACAAGAGAGATTATAAGAATCTATTGAGATGAAAACCTGACAGCTTTTCACCTAACTACTGCTTTGTAGACAGGCTCCAGTGACAAAAATCATTTGGATGAAGCAGGACCAGGATGAGACAGCAGCTCTGAGATCCAAGACTTGAGCTTCCTCATTAACTGGTTATTAGCACAGCATAGAGGTGCTGAAATCATCACATCACCTTCATTTCTCACCTGTGTTGAAACCCTTAGAACTGAAAGAACATATAAGAGCACTGGCCAGTCTGCCCAGCTATGCTATCAGAAATAGTTTTGGTAGAAACTATGAACTGCATTTATATCAAGTGCAGAAATTTTGGTACTGTTTATTGATGTCCAAATCAAAATGGAGCTATTTTTTGACAAACCATGGTTCTGAAAAACACCTTCTAGAACATTTGTGAAGCAAAGCAAAGGCACGTGGAGTGCACCAGAATATCAGGAGGAGATCAACTACACAATTACAAGTTACAAAGCAACTACTTCAAAAGGACTTGGGAAAAGAGGAAGCACTAAGGAACTGCTGTGAAACTATCACAACAAATTATGTTTTATATGGCCATATGGGTAGTGCTGAAATCTTTACCTCTAATTTAGGAAGAACTTTGTACTATCAACAAATAAGAACCTGCATTTTGAATGCTGGATGTGATTGCTGGCACTTTGAAGGACTGGAAGGAATGCTTTTGCAGAATCAACTCCTTATGTAACAGTAATAACAAACATGATGGAAGCAGGCTGTCTCCTATTCTGCAGCCAACAGCTGGAAGAATAAAGCTTGCAGAGAGGTGGAAGTTAAGAGTAAGAGATAATGTGGAGCTGATATGGACATATGTATATGCATACACACACTCATCCAAGTTCAGCCAGGTTTGCAACCCACACAGGTCGAGTCAGAAGCTAGTTATGCAAATGTTAATGGCATGATGTGTTACAGTTGTTCATTTAAGTCCTGTCCAACCATAATTTCATCCTAGGGAAGAAAAGCAACTGAAGTCCTAATTAATTTTGCTTAATACTGATGATTTACAACTGAATTCAGGTCAATGCCACATTTCTGAAAGTTTGTTCTACTAGAGGGTTTAAAAAACCCACAAGCAATTTTACTAGGACTGAAAGACATGATCTGGCAGTTCTCTTACAGTGAAATCTCCTGACAGAAAAATGGGAACAGTTTCATCTCACCCTGCAAAGAACAAAATCAATTTTTAAATGATAACCAGGATTACTAATGGGAGAGAGAGACATCATCTTGAATCCAAACACATGAATGAAGACCTTCAGCTCTCTTCAGTCTGAGATGGCTAAATTATTGCTTCTATTTGGCATCAGAAGGGCATTTTCTCACAAACTCTGCCTCTGAGACAGTTCTGTGGTTCCCAAAGTAGGGCAGCAGATCCCATTTTTTGTCAAATCAGCTGCAAGACTGTTTCAGAGGAACAAGTGCAAAGGGACATGTAGAGGCAGCCTGTAGAATGATGGCCTGAGTCTCAAATATTCTGGCAACAAACTCCAGCCCTCAGAATGTCTGTCTGCTGTGATCTGATGAGCAAGGTGTCCCAAAAGCCCTTCAAAGAGACAGCAAAGAACAGCAAAAGTAATCCTAGTATTTAGAGAGGAAGATTCTGACTCAGGAAATCTTACTTCATTTTACCTCCATCTGCTCTAGTTAACAACATCAGTGTAGAAAGAAGTGTCTTTTCTTTCCTACCTCTTCAGGGTCTGTAAATCTTAGCTTCTCTCTCCAAAGAAAAGGAAAATTAGGATGCAACACAAGCAGAGTTTAGGAATCTGAATCTCCAAGCACTGCCCTTCTACTTGTGACTATCAATTAATGGGGACTGATAAATTCATGTGAATCTGTTTTTGATGAAGCAGAGGACAGCTACTGACCCACTAGCTTGAACACAACAAAAACCATACAGTGGCCCTGGTAAATATGTACATTCATGATTAACCAACACAGACAAAACAACTTTGGAAATGGGTAATCTCATATTTTTTCTTTTTTATCTGAAAGTCAGCTTTATTGAGGAATTTTTCTTTTACTTTGGAGGAAAAAAAATGAGACTATAAGCCAAAAGTATCAATGAGAAATAAGAAGAATGCAAAACATTATTTGGAGAGCCAAAACTACATGAAACATTAAGTTGTTTTGAATTTTAATTTTCTGTGTTTTTCAGAATACACTCATGACAAGTGTAGATCTTAAATCTTAATATGGAAAGACTACAGACAAAATTTTACACACATGAAATGTTAATTTCATAAGCTGACATCAACAGCAAGTAACTGTTCAGAAGACACAGAACAGAATTTTAGAGGACAGCTAAGTGAGGCAAATAAAAAGCAGCTGCAAAGACTGTTTCCTGACCACTTTTTGCCCCCAGCACTATGATGGTACAAGCACTTACCCAACTATGGGGTGAATCACATCTGTCTAGTACATTACATAGTAAGAATGTGACTACATAAAATCTACTGCTCAACCTTTAGCTCATGCTGTTTTACCTTCCTTTTCATCTGCACTGTCAACTGAAAACACATCTACCATGGCCCAGGTATCTCATGGTACAATCTGCACTTTCAGGATTGAAGCAAGGCATAAAGGAAATGGAGAGCACATGCAGTTAGTGGATATTACTCCAAGGCAAAAATCTCTCTTGCCTTGAATTGCTATCATGCAAATATCCACAATATGAACACCCAGACAAAGATTTAGACAAGAATTTATATACTTTTAATGTGCTAAAATGTATTTTAAAAATCTAGGGAAAATGTCATTTTTTAAATTAAGTTTTTAATATGGTTAAAATGTTCATGTATCTATCACATCGTAAAATCTGAAAGCCTGTATGAACAGCAGAAAAGTGCAGTATGTTACAGTAATTTTTAAAATCTCTGACATTGCTGCTTTTATGAAATACCTATCTTTGAAACACCAACATTCACAGCAAGCTTGCTAGTCCTTCAGAAATACAAAATTAATCCTGGAAACGAGGTTATGATGATGACTGAATTATTTCATCAGAGTGTAATGGTATGCAACCAAGCAGATGAATTAGCCTATTTCAAGTCAACTACAACCTACAATCCTTTATTTCCCAATAAGGGATGCAGTAGCACAGACCACACAGTCCCTATGGACTCCTGTGCAAATGTACCTGGAGAATATCCCCTTATTACAGTCTTCCCAAAATGGTTTCCTATTTAACTGCTTCTTACTGAATACCCTGACTATACTATAGGTACCTTTATGTAAACCTAATTAAAATAAAATAATAAAAAATTGCAGATTTTATTAAAACATTTGAAAAATATGAATGATTATGAACAGGTGACAAGATATAGACAGAAATGGTTTGCTATGAAAATTGTGGCAGGGGCTCTAATTGGCACCAAAAGACAGCTTACAGAGACAAAAAAGCTTCCATTTTTGAGCAGTTACAGTTTTAAACATACTATAAAAAGAGTAAATAAAAGGCTGTTTCTTTCAGTTTGAATTTTAAATTTTTTCTGTGGAGTTTTTCACAGTTTATGAACTCAAATGTCTTGGTTAGCAGCCAAAGCCCCTCCCTTTTTTTTTTTCTTTTCCCATCAGCAGCCTGATTATTCTTCTATGACTGAAGTGCACACTTCCCCCAGGCATAACCTCACTCAAAATTTCTTGCAGCTCTGAAGTTTATACTTTCAATTACTTTTTATTTTACTGCTGAATACTTCCCTTACCACTTCTTCAGTGGGACAATGTAACTGGACAGTACAACAGACTGAGATTTTAGAAGGAAAAACCAGACAGTAATGACCTAATGGCAATCCCTGTTCTCCATCCCCCTGCACCACTGGCTGCAGGGTGAGGTAGACAATTCAGGAGTTAAGCTAAGTGCAGGAAGAAGGGAGGGGTGTGGGGAAGATGATTTTAAGATTTCGGTTTATTTCTCATTATGCTACTCTGATTTGACTGGCAATAAATTAAACTAAGTCAAGTCTGTTTTGCCCGTGACAGGAACAGGTGAGGGATCTCTCCCTGCCCTAATCTCAGCCCATGAGCCTTTCATTGTACTTTCTCTTCCCTGTGCAGCTGAGGAGAGGAGTGCTGGAGCAGCACTGGTGAGTGCCTGGTGCCCAGCCAGGGCCAGCCCAGCTTGCAGTGGTGAAAGCCCTAACTTTACAAGCACTTAATTACCTTTTGTGCAGCAAGATGGAGAGCAGTTCTTCGGCTGCGATCAGCCCTGTTAACATCAGCTCCAGCCTTCAGCAGTGCCTCTGCACAGTCCAGCCTGTCAGCCAGCACACAGTACATAAGAGGAGTTCTTCCAAACTGGTCCTCTTTATCTTTCAGCTCAGAGTTTCCTAAAAGCAACAAAACAAAACTTGAACCACCTAAGTATATCAGTATCTAGCTAAAAGCAGATATTAATCTTATTTTAATATGAACAGCAGGTAATTCAATTTAATATGACTGGGGTGAACAAAAAAGAATGGAGTAAACTCAGGATAAACTCAGAGTTACTACGTTTTATCCTACTTTTCCTGACAGTTACAGAATATTTCAAAATATATTTACAGAAAAGAGGTACATTCAGAAAACATTTGTTCCATGAATACACCTACCACCAGTAACATTCTGCAGTGGCATAACTATAAATAATTTTCTAATAGTTACACGGATGTTGGCTGCACAGATTAGTTTAAAAAGTATCAACAGCACATAAACCAAATAGACCTCCTGAAACCTGTAAACACTGTAACTAAAACAAACTTTGAAGCTTACTCACAGTAATGTTTATTTTAAAAGCATAAACGTCAATATTACATCAATACCATTATTTACTTCAGGATGCCTTACAATATGGAAACTACTGAAATACTTCCCAAGCTCTATTGACTTGATAAGGTTAGTAAGGGAGTAATCTGAGATCCTATTAAAAAAAAAAAATCAAAACACTATTCTTATTCACAGTCCAAAAAAACCTCCAAACAAAGCAGTTTCACTACTAAGTTTTGTCCATGGTGTCACCACATAAAGGCAAGCACCTTTAACTTCATGGGTATCAACCTCCCCATGCATCCAGAGTCTCCAGATCTCCAACAGAGCACCACTGTCTACAATTACTCGAGGAACACTGAATTTTACAGGCAAGTTAGTTTTGCTTTTTAATTTTTCCTTTGTCTGCATGACTGTTGATTCTTCAAAAGCACTCCAGCAGAGGCATGCTGCTTCTTCACAATCTTTGCTCTCCCCCCAGCATATTATACTTATCTACATATCCAGTAATTGTGTTCTTAATTACAATTTCTATTGATTCACCCAGAAGAAGAATCAAGCAAATTAAATATGAATCAAGGGGAATATCAAGAATTAAAATTCATTCCCTACCAATCAAGCCACTTACAAAAAACACTGTCAAGTAGGATACTGTCAGTCAGAGCAATCATTTACTCACTCACTACATTTTTTTAGTTCCTTGAAAACTTTAGAGTGAATACCATGTCAATCACATGATCCAACCACTCTCTAACACTTTTTTTTGCCTTGAAAGTGTGATTTGCATTGAGAAAAGTCTTTTTGCTCTGCAAAAAAAGTTTAAGAACATTTCCAAATTTCTCTGTGATGAAGATACTGAAAAATTCTTTTTATTCTTCACCTGTGGACTAATCTTCTCTGCTGCTTCACCTTGACAATCCACTGATTTTACAACTAATTTTTATGTCCCTTGCAAATTACTAAAAATGAACTACCAACCCTAAGAAAACCCCCACAAGAAGTCTTCTAATGACCTACTTGTAGCTTTGTCAGGAACAGGCTGGTTTTTGAGCGCCTTTTTGTATTAAAATACTCACCTTCACACTGCTGTTTAGCCTGCTCCTCTGCAGATATTGTGGCCCAAAGCATAATTTAACACATCACTGCTCCCAACCAACAAGGCAGTTTCTCTAATTAACTAAGTACAGTCAGGTCCTTTTCCAGTATTCATGTTCAACATGGTCACTTAGACATCACTAAACCACATTTCATTGCTAAATTTTAACATAACCTCAACAGTGTCTTAAATTGCTTGAAGCAGATGGGACTTGTACTAAGAGAAATACTTAGACATTCATTTCTCCCAATAGGACATAAGCACATATGCTCAGATAACACTGGTTCTTAAATCAGCAGTGCCCAAAACCAGCATCTTTCCCTCAAATTTCAGTTCCCTTCCCGTTATAGATTGTTAGAGAATATATATAAGATTTAGAGACTAAAGACAAGCAAAAATGGCCTAAAGCTCAAGTGCAACACAATAAGTAAAGCAACATATATCTGTTTTCATTTTCAGTTCCCAAAAAGTGATGTAGCTGATGACAAAGAGTCTCCATGACTGCATACAGTCTGAGGGGAAAATCAGCAAGAGCTTCAAAATTTGCTGCCAGTAATTCACCTGAAGCTTCTGAAGAGTTTTTTAAGGTAAAGAAACTATCTTCAGCTAGCAGTAGTTTTTTTCCTTTTGTTAACCAAGGCTCTGTAAGACCCTTAGAATGGTTAAAATCCTGTGAGCATATCCATAAAAGGGTGTCTGCTCTCAGGCTAAGAGACAGGACAAGGGCTTGGAGCTGCTATTTCACCATCAGGTGCTAAGGGGAAGTGAAGCTGATGCAAGTCACCAGCCACACCTTGTGAAATTCACAGCTGCTGCAAATTATTATTTTTTGCAATCAAGAAAGCACAAGTAGCCTTCAAAACACTCACATATCAGCGTGTCTAAAATGTGCTTTGGCAAAAATAAAATTTCTTCACACACCTGTCTAAAACAGAAACTCTTTTAGATCCCTCCCCTTTCAGAATCAAAGTCCTCAGCCCACCAGAATATGCATTCCATAATCTTTTTGCCAACAGAAGTCATGAACGCTACAGAATCCAGGGCCCAAGTCCAAAATTTGACTCTCATAGCTGTAACTCATCACTTCCTCACACTCTATGTAAGCAGTCATATCAGATTCTTAACATTGCTATGCACTTTTCAAACCAGGAAAGGCAGCATGAGGTTATGAATTCTCCCTAATATTAAAAGACAGACCATTTCTTTTCATTTGCAAGAATTTTGTCTTCTCTAATATCTGAGATTTATTCTACCTCCCACAAGGTAGAACAGGCAAGGGAGAAGTAGAGAGGAGGATCAAACAATAGCACACAACTGCATATTTGTAACCCATAGTTTAGTTAAAATTTACAATGAAACATCACATCAGAGATTTAGAAGCATTTGAATGCAAGCAATGCACGATTAGGGTTTTAGAATGAGGAGTTGGAGTGAACAGACACTTCAGTATAATGACAATTGTAATCATTATTATGTTCTTTTAAACAATTAAAACAATCAAAACAATTAGATGCCTCTTCCCACAGCATTAAATGGAAAACGATCCTCCAAAAACAAAATTAACTTTTGCTCGCTTTTTCCCTAGGATCAAAATCATACAGATGGATTTTAACACTGAAGAACTGTTAATTAAAGATAAGTTCAGTGTTGTATAAAACAGAAGAAAGAAAATACTGTGAGCATTCCCCAAAGCCCAAGAACATAACAATTCTGAAACAACATGATAGAGTACATGACAATTAGTGCAATGCAAACAATTGGCACACTTCTGTTAGAACTCTGCTTATACGATTAACACTTGGCATGTACTTTATGGTATTTAACCCACAAGCTTTTTAGAAAGTACTGTGATTAAGCCTTAGCAGTGGTTAACATACAGAGATACTTTGTTCCAAAGCCCCTTTCTCTAAATAAATTGTCCACTTACCTTTGATTCTGTCTGTGCCTTTTTCTGACACAGGGTGTCAAAAGTAACACATTATCCAGAACACACTGTATTATTTCAAACACCTGTTCCTTTAAAATTCACCCATACTCTAATTATATGCAAATAAAGCACCTATGTTTGTATAACGCCACACAAGCCCCATCAAGCTAGAGTTAGCAGAAGGAAAAATCACCAAAAAAGTTTGAGAGGCTGCTCTAAGAGACCATTTGGACAGCCTCTATGCCCCTCCTATGTTAATAACTGAATAGGAAAAGCACAGAGAAGAAAACAAGAATGAATTTAGGGGCTAAAAGGTCCTCCCTGAAAGAGGGAGAAAGCCAAGACTTTCCACTGCTAGGTACGTATCCAAGATGCAAAGCTTGGCTGTGTTAGAAAAGTGCTGTTAAGCAACCCAGCACACCCAGCGCTGGAGAACTGTCCTGAAGTAGCTGCTGCTCCTAAATGCAGTTAGGAAATTCAGTGAATAGCAACAATTGCTCAATTTGCTTCTGGCATCAAGTTATACTTTCAACAGGGACTGGTAAACAGCTAAAAATATGACTCTGATGCATTCTTCTTCTGCTAGGCAATACGTGAAGTTTTGGGTTTTGGTTTTTTTCTTTTTGGTCCAGTTCCGGAAAAAGTAAGGTCTGTGTCATATCCTGCCAAAACATGGCAAAGCAAAAAAGCCAGATTTTGCTAGTATAGCAAATGCTACAAGGATTGTGCAGTTTTCTCTCCCATGCAGAAGTATACCAGAGTTTTTATCTTGTTGCTGCATGATCATTACTGAAAGAAGAGCAGTTTCCTTATCTGGTTCTAATGGCTGTTTTATGGTATATTTGACAAAATGTGCCAGCAACACAGAAATACCTTTTCCTTTGTGTTTCCAAAAATACATCTTTTGGCTCTGAGATTAACAAAACCACACTGAAGTTAGCAAAATCTCTTTGTTGCTTCTGACTGTTAGCCAGGATTTGAAAGCTCAGACTTTTTTCCACCTCCACAGGCAGGCAGAAAGGTTTTTTAGAAACCTGGGTATTTAAAGCTGTAGTTGAATCTCACAGATTTCAAGAAGTATCTCCATATCAACTGCTCATCTGCTGTTTATAAAATGTTTTTAAAAAGAGCAAACAGCATTAAATGCAAACAGTGTATGTTTGCACCATCATATGACAAAATAAAGTTGAAGGCCCAACAAAAAATAACTGTTTCAGTAAGTGGAGCTTCTATAAAGTCAGTTCCCTCAAACGTGTTCATGTTGGAGTCAAATCAGTTCTAGTTATCTTTTGAAAAAATTAGATACACCTTCTAAACAAGAGCCCCTTACTGCTTTCTGTACAGCTTGGGCAACAGATCCACACAGTTACTACCTTGCCTTCAACACAGGTCAGCAGAAAATACATAAAGCAACCTGACTGCAGGTTTCATGCTAATAACATTAAATCCTTCCCACCCACTAAAACTGACAATTAATGGCATAAATATAGACTATGCTTCTTATTATTTCACAGTCCTTCAATCCTTGCCAAGCTCTGGGAGCAGAATTTTCCAAAAAAGGATGAGCAAATAGAACTTCTACAGTATCATCTGGAACTGCACTTAATCAGAAACTCTGAAAAATTCAAGTCACTTAACATATGGCAACCTTCCAAATATATGCAAGACAGCTTTTGGAATACAGAATATATACTGCTTTTGAAAACTATTAACCTGGAATGCCATATCATTCCTGGAAAGCAAGGCAAGGCAAAATCCTGAGCTTTTTAATGGGTGGGATTATTTTTTTTTAACTTCAGATTCAACAGGACTAGACTTTCTCATTACGTTTAATTTCTCTTGAGAAACATAGCCAGTCTATCAGAATCAAAGTAACAAATAAGGCTCGCTCATTTTGTTCACGAATACTTCACAGTGACAACACTTCAGAAACTATAATAAATCATCTATAAAAACACATTTATCAAATTTCCCAAAAAGCAATTCAAAACATAAGGCTTTGCAGCCAAAGCATTTCAGCATGAAGCACTTCCCAGAACTTCAAATTCCCTGAAAGGGCTTCTATCACTTACCAATTTTCTATTTTAGTTCACAAAGAAGTACCAAACAAAGACAACAGGTAATAAAAAGTAAGAAAAATCTGTCATATTTCCAGGGCAGCATTTACTCTAGAAGCACATATAATCAAGAAATCCAAAATATCTTAAAGATCAGAGCTGTAAGTCAAAATCAAAAAGCTTCAGTTCTGAAGTAATCCAAATGCATCTACAGTGAAAACATTTACCTGCTATTAGCTTTTGGAGGGTACTCTTATCTCCATTAACAGCAGCAGCATGCACTTCAGATGCTAACGAGGAACCACTGAAGAGGCAGTTTGCTGAAATATTCATACTCTTTCAAGGTACTACTATAGGTCAGATCTGTGCCACCAACATTTTTTGTAGGAATTCAGTTCTAGAAAAAAAACCAAAAACACATCAATAAAACGGAATTGTTTTCATAAGTCATTAACATTACTCAAACAACGCTAAAGAGAATAAACATCTGTTAAAAGCAGAAGAGAACAAACAAGGGTTTTATCTGTCCATTAAACCTACCTCTAGCCAAAATTCACCAGAAAAAATGCCTACATTAAGAAATACATATCTATATATTGTAGTTTCATTGTCTTAAACACAAATTTCAGTCTATAAGCTTTGCAAAAGTCTGCAAAGTTTTTCTCTACAAAACAGACTGTTCTTCAGAGTGCTGCCATGCATGTTTTAATTCAGTAATCAATACAGTTTGCTATAAAGTATCAACTTATTATAGCCCTGCAGTAAAGAATCACAGGATATCCCGAATTGGAATGGACACACTGGGACCACTGAAGTCCAGCTCCTGGCCCTGCACTGAACATGCCCAAGATCACACCATGTGCCCGAGAGCATTGTCCAACCACTCCTTGAACTCTGTCAGGCTTTGTGCTGTGACAACAGGGGAGCCTGTTACAGTGCCCAAACATCCTCTGGGCGAGGAACCTTTTCCTGACACCCAACCTAAACCTACCCTGACACAACTTCAGGCCATTCCCTCAGATCCTGTCATAGAGAAGAGCTCAGTGCCTGCCTCTCTTCTTCCCTTCACAAGAAAGCTGTAACTTCCACGAGGTCTGTGCTCAGTCTCTTCTTCTCCAGGCTGAACAGACCAAATGATCTCAGCCTCTCTTCACACAGCTTCCCCTCGAGGCCCTTCACCAACTTCACTGCCCTCCTCTGGATGCTCTCTAACAGCTTCATATCCTCCTTATATTGTGGCGCCCAAAACTGCACACAATATTCCAAGGTGAGGCTGCCCCAGTGCAAAGCAGGGCAGGACAATCCTCTCCCTTCCCAGGCTGTTGATGCTGTGCCTGATGCCCCCAGGACACACTTGGCCCTTCTGGCTGCCAGGGCACTGCTGACTCAGGTTCAACTTGGCATTGACCAGGTTCCTTTCCATGGCACTGCTTTCCAGCATCTCATTCCCCAGATGCAGAATCCAGCACTTTGTCTTGTTAAGCTTCATTCATTTGGTCATTGCCCAGCCCTCTAACTTGTCCAGGTCTCCCTACAGGGCCTCTTTGCCCTTGAGGTGGAAAACAGCTCCTCCCAATTTTGTGTAATTTGCAAACTTGTTTAGTATCCTTTCCAGTAGCACATCCAGGTCAATAATGAAGATATTGAAAATCACAGGGCCAAGGACAGAAGCTGCAGAGTCCCAGCAGTGACAGGTCCCCAGTCTGATGTCACCCCATTCACTGTAATGCTCTGTGCCTGACCCATGAGCCAGTGGCTCACCCATCACATGGTGTGTTTATCCAGTTGTGTATTGCACATTTTGTCCAAGAGGATACTCTGAGAGACAGTATTGAAAACTTTACTGAAATCCAAAAAGATTCCATCAGCTGATGTGTCACCTGGTCTTACTTCCATTGGGCATACTCCTTCTTTTTTTCTATTAGCTCCAAAAGAAGATCCCTGGTCAGCCAAGTCAGCCTTCTACCTCATCTGCTTGACTTCTGACAATTTGGAATTGCCTGCTCCTGTGCCCTTAGGAGGTGGTGCTTGAGAAGTGACCAGCACTGATGGACCCCAGCACCTTCAAAAGCATTTTCTCTGTCTAGTTCCTCCATTTTCTTCACATTTTACCTCTCAACAAATATACTAAAATATAAGGAATCCAGGGGCAGTAGCATAAAATCCAGCAAATACCAAAGAACTTAGTGAAGCATGAGAAACATCCCAATAACATCAACAATAATTTTTACAAAAAACTGTCTGAATACAGAAGACAATTAATAATGAAAGATGTTCATAGTTTCCAGATGAAAACAACAGTCACTTCTGCATAGTGTTAGTAACCATACAGGTGAGAGAAGCAATGCATTATCTCTACAGCAATTCTTAGTAAAGTGTCATGATTCCATTGAATGGGTTAATTCTGCATCAGAGAAGTTCTGAAATATTAAGAATTACTACAAAACAAAAATTTGTAACATTCTTCGGGCATTTTTCTCACTTATAACAAACAGATGAACTTCTTTCTGACAGACCTGCTTGATAAAGATTCTCATTAACAAAAAATGAGACCTTTAGTCAATAAAAATCAAGAAATAACTAAAAGATGTGCTTATAAAATGCTACATAATTTGCATTATCTGTAATATGCATCATATTACTGCAATCAAGTAAATAATTCACTTTTCTTCTTTAAGCTAACACGTAGAAAAATATTAGGCTTCCCAAGTCACTTAAAATGAAGAGACACTCACATGGAACATGAAGATCTCTTCAAGAGAAATTTCATACCAAACTACAATATGTCTACTTTGCATTACACAAATAACAAGAATTACATAATTTTCCAATTCAGCAAAACATGAGGTTGTTAAAATTTAAACATGATAACACGATCGTGCTATCAAATTTTATTGATACAGTTTCCAAGTGAAGACTTAGCTTTGAAAAAATATCAAAGATTTTTCAAATGGCAGTTAGTGCACAAGATGTTCATTCTACAGATCAAAGAGCAGAAGCTCTTAAGGTAGTCCCAGCAGAACCGATAAAAGCCAAGTTTCAATTTCAGACTATAAAAGATACATGACTTGTATGGATATGTATGTGCAAGAGTGTTTGCAGCTCATGAAACTGACAGGCCACAGGATTTTTTGCAGGGTCACACAAAGTCTGAGCCTGTCAGACTTGCTTTGAAAGCAAGCCATTCTTGATTTGGAAAAGGCTGATGTAAAGGATTTTCTTTTAAACGGTGTCACACCCCGTCCCCCTCCTTCCACTCGTGTACGTGCTGGAAATGTGACAATCGCAAAGCGCAGCTTTCTGTGGTCTCTCTGAGACAGCTCTGCGAGGTCTCAGAGCACGCACGCATTCTGCAAGGTCCAAAGTTCTACTGGAAGCGGGCGAAGCCCTGAATTTGGGGTGCTCTTCATTTTCAGCACTTGGAACTGAGGAAGTGACAGAAGGCGCAAATCTGCTGGAGCGCCGGGGGATAAACACCAAGGATGACGTTCCACTCCAGCTAAAGTTTCCCAAGGCTCCCGGCAGCCGCTCAGCCCGGCACACACAGGCACAAAGCCGCCTCCCAAACTCCGAGGACACAGTGCCCAGATCCCCCTCCTCGTGTTCCCCGGAGCCGATCCCCGGCGGCCGGAGGGACACGGCGGGATGCGAAGGAAAGGCGGGCAGGGAAGATCCCGAGGGGAAGCGGCTGCGGTGCCACGGGACAGCGGCGCCAGGGCGGCGGGAAGGGTTAACCCTGCCTCGCCCAGAGCCGCCTCCCTCTGCCTCCCTCTGCCTCCCTTCCCTCCGAGCCCGGCCGCAGCTGCGCCCCGTAACTCACCTCCAGCCCGCCCTTCTCCTCATCGCGCCGCCGCCTGCAGGCACCGCCCGCGGGCAGCCCCGCTGCGCCCTGGGATCCACGCCTCCATCTCTTCTTCCCTTCCTTCCTTCCTCCCTTCTCCTCCCTCGCTCCCTCGCTCCCTCCCTTCTCCTCCCTCGCTCCCTCCCCTTCCCGGAACTACGGTTCCCGGCGTGCCCCGGCAGCGCGGGCCCCGCGGTGGAACTTGCCCGGGTGTTTCCTGGCGACGGGGGAAGTGCAGGAGCCGCCGCCGCCGCGGAGAGTGGGAGCCGCGCTTCTCCCCTCCCCGCTCCCGG